>OZ024905.1:21614104-21754104 GCA_964017125.1 Flabesymbios commensalis | reverse complement strand
CTCTATCTGTCTCTGTCTCTATCTGTCTCTATCTGTCTCTGTCTCTGTCTCTATCTGTCCGTCGGTCCGTCCGTCCGTCCCTCTGTATCTCTGTCTCTCTCTGTCTCTCTCTCTCTCTCTCTCTCTCTCTCTCTGTCTCTCTCTGTCTCTCTCTCTGTCTCTCTCTGTCTCTCTCTGTCTCTCTCTGTCTCTCTGTCTCTCTCTGTCTCTCTCTGTCTCTCTCTGTCTCTCTCTGTCTCTCTCTGTCTCTCTGTCTCTCTCTGTCTCTCTCTGTCTCTTTCTGTCTCTCTCTATCTGTCTCTGTCTCTATCTGTCTCTATCTGTCTCTATCTCTATCTGTCTCTATCTGTCTCTGTCTCTATCTGTCTCTATATGTCTCTGTCTCTATTCCTATCTGTCTCTATTTCTATCTGTCTCTGTCTCTGCCTGTCTCTGTCTCTATCTGTCTCTGTCTCTATCTGTTTCTGTCTCTGTCTCTATCTGTCTCTATCTCTATCTGTCTCTATATGTCTCTATCTGTCTCTGTCTCTATCTGTCTCTGTCTGTCTCTGTCTCTATCTGTCTCTATCTGTCTATATCTGTCTCTGTCTATATCTGTCTCTGTCTCTACCTGTCTCTATCTCTATATGTCTCTATCTGTCTCTGTCTCTGTCCCTGTCTCTATCTGTCTCTATCTCTATCTGTCTCTATCTGTTTCTGTCTCTATCTGTCTCTGTCTCTGTGTCTATCTCTATCTGTCTATCTGTCTCTATCTGTCTCTGTCTCTATCTGTCTCTGTCTCTATCTGTCTCTGTCTATGTCTCTGTCTCTATCTGTCTCTATCTCTATCTGTCTCTATCTGTCTCTGTCTCTATCTGTCTCTGTCTCTATCTGTCTCTGTCTCTGTCTCTGTCTCTATCTGTCTCTATCTGTCTCTGTCTCTGTCTGTCTCTGTCTCTATCTGTCTCTATCTCTATCTGTCTCTATCTCTATCTGTCTCTATCTGTCTCTATCTCTATCTGTCTCTGTCTCTATCTGTCTCTGTCTCTGTCTCTGTCTCTATCTGTCTCTGTCTCTGTCTCTATCTGTCTCTGTCTCTGTCTCTGTCTCTATCTGTCTCTGTCTCTGTCTCTATCTGTCTCTGTCTCTGTCTCTATCTGTCTCTGTCTCTATCTGTTTCTGTCTCTGTCTCTATCTGTCTCTGTCTCTATCTGCCTTTGTCTCTGTCTCTATCTGTCTCTGTCTCTATCTGTCTCTGTCTCTGTCTCTATCTGTCTCTATCTCTATCTGTCTCTATCTGTCTCTGTCTCTATCTGTCTCTGTCTCTGTCTCTATCTGTCTCTATCTGTCTATATCTGTCTCTGTCTCTATCTGTCTCTGTCTCTATCTGTCTCTATCTCTATCTGTCTCTATCTGTCTCTATCTGTCTCTGTCTCTGTCCCTGACTCTATCTGTCTCTATCTCTATCTGTCTCTATCTGTTTCTGTCTCTATCTGTCTCTGTCTCTGTCTCTATCTCTATCTGTCTCTGTCTCTATCTGTCTCTGTCTCTATCTGTCTCTGTCTCTATCTGTCTCTGTCTCTGTCTCTGTCTCTATCTGTCTCTATCTGTCTCTATCTCTATCTGTCTCTATCTGTCTCTATCTGTCTCTGTCTCTATCTGTCTCTGTCTCTGTCTCTATCTGTCTCTATCTGTCTCTGTCTCTGTCTGTCTCTGTCTCTATCTGTCTCTATCTCTATCTGTCTCTATCTCTATCTGTCTCTATCTGTCTCTATCTCTATCTGTCTCTGTCTCTATCTGTCTCTGTCTCTGTCTCTATCTGTCTCTGTCTCTGTCTCTATCTGTCTCTGTCTCTGTCTCTGTCTCTATCTGTCTCTGTCTCTGTCTCTATCTGTCTCTGTCTCTGTCTCTATCTGTCTCTGTCTCTATCTGTTTCTGTCTCTGTCTCTATCTGTCTCTGTCTCTATCTGCCTCTGTCTCTATCTGTCTCTGTCTCTATCTGTCTCTGTCTCTGTCTCTATCTGTCTCTATCTCTATCTGTCTCTATCTGTCTCTGTCTCTATCTGTCTCTGTCTCTGTCTCTATCTGTCTCTATCTGTCTATATCTGTCTCTGTCTCTATCTGTCTCTGTCTCTATCTGTCTCTATCTCTATCTGTCTCTATCTGTCTCTATCTGTCTCTGTCTCTGTCCCTGTCTCTATCTGTCTCTATCTCTATCTGTCTCTATCTGTTTCTGTCTCTATCTGTCTCTGTCTCTGTCTCTATCTCTATCTGTCTCTGTCTCTATCTGTCTCTGTCTCTATCTGTCTCTGTCTCTATCTGTCTCTGTCTCTGTCTCTATCTGTCTCTATCTGTCTCTATCTCTATCTGTCTCTATCTGTCTCTATCTGTCTCTGTCTCTATCTGTCTCTGTCTCTGTCCCTGTCTCTATCTGTCTCTATCTCTATCTGTCTCTATCTGTCTCTGTCTCTATCTGTCTCTATCTCTATCTGTCTCTGACTCTATCTGTCTCTGTCTCTATCTGCCTCTGTCTCTGTCTCTATCTGTCTCTGTCTCTGTCTCTGTCTCTATCTGTCTCTGTCTCTGTCTCTGTCTCTATCTGCCTCTGTCTCTGTCTCTATCTGTCTCTGTCTCTGTCTCTATCTGTCTCTGTCTCTGTCTATATCTGTCTCTGTCTCTATATGTCTCTGTCTCTATCTGTCTCTGTCTCTATCTGTTTCTGTCTCTATCTGTCTCTGTCTCTATATGTCTCTGTCTCTATCTGTCTCTGTCTCTATCTGTCTCTGTCTCTATCTGTCTCTATCTGTCTCTGTCTCTATCTGTCTGTCTCTATCTGTCTGTCTCTATCTGTCTGTCTATCTGTATCTATTAATTGATTAATTAATTAATTAATGGATGAATCAATGGAGTTTTAGGCCACCTATGTGCACATATGGCTAACCTGAGCCAGGATATCCTCATTAAGAAAGTGAGATGAATAAGATCATACTGTCCTCCAGCCACAGGATTCCATTTCGAAAAATGTAGTCTGAGACAGTATAGGAAAACCATTTGCTTTTTTTGAAACCTGGATGCAGGACTTTCCAGCCACTGCACCAGGGCTCCCACCAACACTTCTTGGTACATGGTAAATACCCCAAAACCAATGTTGGTGCGAATATAGTGCGGACATTGGGATATGTCTGGCGGGTTTATGTGCTGTCACCCAAATACACGGCATCAAAACTATGTTGAATCAATGTTGATCCAACGTCTGCAACGCTGGTCCAACATTGAGTCAAGAACGGGTCAGTGTCTGGTGTTTGCCTATGTAACCTGATACCTTTTTAGATATATAACTGATAACGAAAGAAATAACTTGGGCCAAGTATGGTATACTACCCCCAGCCAATGGTCCAGCCTACCACATGGACTAGATCAGCCAATCACTATCGTTAATGATTAGTATTGTTACATGGCGTGTTGTATCCTGCTGGCGACTCACCAGGTGACTCTGCGAGTCCGTCAAACAGAGAAGGTAACTCCCTAACCATGTTAACGTCTCACCACACATAATATTGGAAATACATTGTCAGAAAATTAAATGCAAGTATTCCAACTGTCTTCATGATAACTTGGCTAGGCCTATTACTTTATAGAGGATCATTTATTAGCAAATCACTTGGGATGAAACTGTTCAAGATCTGAGTTCATTCCATATATCCTTAATATGCTCCCAGAGCACGAGACCATTGGCAAAATAAGAAACATGTCCTTCACGTTCACTGTTTTTCTCTCACAATGTTGAGAATTTCAACGAAATTAATCGTCTTAAGCTTGGTCAAATTAATACTGTTTTCTATATATATTAATTTGGAGAAAAAACATCCTGTTTGGACTGAACCTTGTTTTGAGACATATAGGCCTAAGATGTTTTATTGCTTATTCTGGTCACAAAACAGCCGCATTCCAGGCTGACGTGCTTGGGAAAACGTTTGTATCGGCACTGATCCAAGATGGCCGACAAAATGCAAAATAGTACAAAATATCATTAAATTGGTCAAATATGATTTTCCAACAAATAAAGGCAGGCACAAGTGTAATACCTCTTTTTCATGTAAATTTGTCAATTTCTTATATTATTTGCACGATTCAAAGTCAATTTCAAGGTCAACAGTGCAATTCCAAGGTCAAGTAAACAAATATATGATTTTTAACAATTACAGCTTAGAACAGTCCTCTTTGTCATTGTATTTCGGCTGGTCAATGTATTTATGATATTGTTTTTTTGTGATTCAAGGTCTTTTAGGTTAAAAGGTCAAGGTCAAGTAGGCAAACAATTAACATTGAATAAAGATAAAAACAAATGTAAAATGTAAGATATTATTTTAAACAAACAAAATGACAACACGTATAGTACTTTTTATGTAATTTCGACTGAATAATCCTTTTCTGGTAATATTTTGATGATTAAACAAAGGTCATCTTCAAGGTCAAATTGTCAATTACCAAATCAAGTAAGCGGAATTTGATTTTTTAACATTGAATAAAGCTAGCAACATGTTTAAGTCTAAGGCCTTTTTTTCGTGTGATTTTGACTGTAAAATCCAATGCTGGTATTATTTGGGTGATTTTAGGAAAAGCGTTGAAAGGTGGGTTGAAGAGCGATAGGGAGGCTAGAACAGGCAACAGAAAAGCGGTATAAGATGTGGATGCGTAAAGAAATGTGACGGAGAAACGCTAAAGGCCATAGCAATGCAAAAAGGCTACAAAATGGCCCTAAAAGGCGATGACAGTTGCTGGAGGGCAATGTGAAGTGATGAAGGGCGATGTAGAGTCGTTAAAGAGTGACAGTGTGCAACAAAAGGTGGCGGGGAAGGATTAAAGGCAACCGAGGAAGAGCTATGACGATGGGAAGGGGTTAAAGGAAAATAGGGGGCATTAAAGAGTGATGGAGACATAAAAAGGTGATGGAGAGGCGTAAAGTATAGCGAGGAAGCGTTGGGCGACATAATGATGTTGGGAATGTGTTAAAGAGCTATGAGGAGGCGTTAAAATGCGATGGGAAGGTGTTTAAGGGTGACGAGAAGGTTTTAAAAGATCACAGATATACTTTAAAGAGCAATGAGGAAGGGTTTAGAGTCGACGACAGGGCACTGAAAGGCGACGGTGTGCGTTAAAAGTGGCAGAGAGGCATTAAAGGGCGGTGGGAAATGGTTAAATGACGATGGGACGGCGGTTAAGGGCGATAGAAATGCGCTAAAGGGTGTCGGGTAGGCATTAAAGGTGTTGGAGAGGCGCAAAAAGGTCGACAATATAGTGCTAAAGGGCAGCGGAGATGCGCTAAAAGGCATCATAATGCGTGCAATAGGTATCAGAAAGCTTTGAAGGGCGATGAAGGGCGTTAGAAGTTGACGTTGAGGCGTTCGATGGCAGTGGGGAGGCATTAAAGGGCGAGGAAAGGCGCTAAAAGGCCACATAAAGGCGGTGAAGGACTGTGGGAGGCGTAAATGGCAGATTGTAGTAAGGCCTAAACGATTAAATCCAGCACCCTTACAATAACATCGTTTGTCACACTTGCCACAACACTGACACAATCTGAGAATGTTCGGTGGCATTTCATTGTACAATTAGATTGAAAAAGAGCCCCACAATGTTCTTCCCATTCATAATCAAGAGGGTTTGATCCCTCATTTCAGTTTTCTTCTAGTAGTTTATGAAAATTTTGACATGGAAATGCGCACAGCATAGATGTATTTGTCCATGCATAGCTGAACTTGTAATGTAAGGGGTAGGGCATCAATACCCTTGGTTGCTGAATAGATTTTATATGACAGGACTCAAAGATCGTTAAATGTAGTCACAGTTGTCTTCGATTTAATGCCAGCCCAGACTTCTGTGAGTACCAAAGTTTGTTCAGTAAAAGATTCATCTTCTGCAAAATTTCATAGATATCGAATAGGGTCACATTTTAAGCACAGTGTGCTTTGCACCCATTTTACTCATGTAATCACCCCCCTGTAAGAATGTGGGCTTTAAGTATATTTTTGGCAAGCGAGACACCCTGTGTCATGGGATTATTCGTCTTTTTTCACTAGTTTCGAATTGAAGACACACCTTCACAATACTCTATTAGATTTGGAATATAGTGTTAGAGGAGGGCCACAGTGTCGTTAGACTGTCCTTTCTCACCGTGGATATTAAATAGCCCAAGGTAATTGAGGAACAATTCTGGTACCTGCCTGCTCAACCCACATTTCTTATTGTGTAATGTCAATAACGTTTTAGGGATGGCGGATAAGACGAGCAGGAGGTATGTCATTATTATCAATCATCGAACTATCAAGGACATTGTTATATTCCTTCATACTTCACGAGCCAATACCTGTAGGCACCATGTTTGTCTGTGTTGATGCCCAAAATGTGTCTTGTTGTTCGGTTGTGGTAACAATCCCGGTCATAGAGAGTAGGTCAATGGGAGTAACATTTGATCTCCATAACCGTTCACCCTCCTTCACTGACATACATCTCACAGTAGAAGTCAAGCATGACAATAATGTAACAACTCAGTTTAACGTGTGGACTTTGTTGAGGCAATTACTAAAGGCCCAGTCACACATACCATCACGCACGTCCAGCGCACAAAAATGAATAATTTTGGTCAGTGTGTTGTGATTTGCTGGGCGTGCGTCAGAATTCGTTGATGATTTGACGAGAACGCCTGATGAACGTCATTCATTTTTTGTGTGCGTCAACCTCTGCGCATATTTTCTGAATGCTTAAAAATGTGTCAATGTAGACGCCAGAAGAACGTCAGACCAGTGCCAGTCTAACGTTAGGCACAAGTAGAGCACACGCTCTAAATTCGTTGTGTTTGCGTTGACCGAGGTTTGTCCCAGTCACTCTGAGGGCGGGGGCCCTAGGGTAGTGGTTAGCACCGCTGCCTTTCACGCCAGAGTTCGGGGTTCGGTTCCCGGTCTCGGCGGTTTCAAAGAAACAAAAATGTTTCTTCCCCATCCACGTGTGAAAGTCAGTATTGTGGGGAGCCTCCGTGACCGAGAGGTAGCGTGCTCGGCCTCAGACCGCCAGGGCTCGAATTTCGAATCCTGTGTCTGGAGGACAGTGTCATCTCAATCATCTCACCATCCTCAGGAGGTTCTCCTGGCCCAGTTTAGCCTATATGTGCACAAAGGTGGCCTAAAGCCCGATTCATTTCATTTGTCCCAGTCACTCATAAACGACGCACAAAAAAAAACAATTTTAGTCCGGATTGTGAAAAACGTCGCAAGTTGGTAGCGAATGCACAGCGTGTTTCCAACGCAAAGTGCGAATAAACAGCACTTTGGTAACGCGTTGGACGCATACCGTGTGCAATAAACCCTATAATGCTAATGTCGACGAAATATTAGTAACTTTTATCAGTTTGTTTTGTACATATGTAACCATTTTTAAAAGAAAAAATGTGACCTAAATTTATGATAACATTATATGTTTGGAATTAATTTCGACAAATTAAAAACAAATTTTGCGCTTAGAGCCGTGTATCGTGTGAAAAACCACCTCAAATGATTAAAAATAAAATGTCGTTCCTTAGAGCTCTAAGAGTTAAGCTGTAGAAAAAACAGCCTGTTGCTCGAGCGCTGGGCAAACTGGCGGCGTGTTTCCAGCGCCTACTTCGAGCGTTCATGCAGCGCAGGGCAGGCGCGTCGCCCGCGACTGCCCGGTATCGAGCCAAGCTAATGATCAGCTAAATCTAATGACAACAATATGTCGGCGGGGTGGGGGCAGGCAGGGGGTGTACTGGGCGATTGTAGGATAGAAAGTAACAAGATAAAAAGTAACAGTTAAAAAGTAACACGGACAAAAAGAAACAGGGATAAAAAGTAGCAGTTGATTAAAATTAGTATGATAAGGGTATATTTCAGTTCGAATATTATATATTATGTCCGTGAACATCTAATGAAAATGATAATGTGAATAAAATTTTTAAAAATGTATATATTACGGGAACATTTATCTATATTGATATATTCTGCTTTTAGAAAGGTAACAGTTGCTTCGTACTAAAATAATAGTTCAATTTAATTATTAATATATATTATATTTCAGAACATGCGCTAAAAATGATGCATGTGAATAAAATATGAAATATACTATTACAGGAAAATTTAAATGCATATTTATATATTTTGTTTTAAAAGGTAACAGTCGCTTCCACATATCGCATGAGCGTATATTACATGAACGTATACTAAGAGTGTGTCAAACTAAAAGTGATACCGAGAAAATCTAAATCTGGTATTAAAAGGAGTTGTATTTATATTCACATTCCTATGCAGTTAATTTGAAAAACAGTTTTGTTTCATGACTATTACTAACTTTAATCTATATTAATTTAGCAAAATAATTTATTTATATAATGTCTTTTAGATTGTTTTAAAAATAAAGAATATATTTATTATACACCTTTAAATAATATATTAGTCAGTATGTTTTATAAGCCTTTTAACCTTGATTCGTCGTGATTAACTCCATTAAAAAGGTGTTAACCATAAAAACAACTTAGGTTTCAGCTGTTGATTCACCGTAGCTGTTATACCTTTGAACCAAAACATTAAAGCCAAATTGTGTGATCTATGTAGTTAGGACCCTTTAAGTGTATTCTCCAGGTACCTGGCTTCATATAATTAAATTTTATTCAGCTGAATATCTCTCAAACAAAAATAAAGCGTTACTGTTGCTATGTAGCTAAAGAACGCTTTGATAGCGCATCAAGTTAAAAAACATGCTATAATTTTTCTTTAAATGTGTGTGATTTCCCGTAGCAAAAGGAAAGTGCCAAAACTGCTCTATTATTAATAAATCATGTTATCACTAACCAATTTACATCATTTGCGGGCCTACCGAAATACTTTTCCAGACAACAAAAGTGTGTTTTATTCGCGATCCCGTCAATATTGTTAACTCTGACAAGGTGTTGGTTTGAAAAAAGTGTTGCTTTGTGATCTCACCAATACTGTTAACTTCGAAAAAATGCTATTTTGAAAAAAGTGTTACTTTGAACAAGTGTTACTTTGTTATCCCGCCAATACTGTTGACTTTGAAAAAGTGATACTTTGTCAAAGTGTTACTTTGTAATCCCGCCAATTCTATTGACTTGAAAAAAGTGTTACTTTGAACAAGTGTTACTTGGTAATTCCATCAATACTGTTGACTTTGAAAACGTGTTATTTTGAACAAGGACTAAAAAGAGTTGAGCCATGGATTTCGATATAGCTCGAAGTAACAAGGGTGGACATAAAATCCATCTCAGCGGATATATGTTTACACGCTCAGTTGTACGTAAAACTAAAATCTGGTGGAAATGTTCTTGTGAGGCGTCGTTCAGTTGTCGTGCCAGTTTATTCACAACTGTTGATATGACAAACCCTGAAATTGTGAGAGATCATAATCATGATCCTGATCACTCAGTGTTAAGTTACCTCAACTGTCGTAATCTTCTGCGTCAACAAATAACCACCAAATAAAGTGAAATAAATCGTAAATAAATAATAATCTTCAATTATTTTTACTTGTAGAAATAGTTGGTTACATTATGTAGCAAACGCCGGCCTTATATTAATGCAACAAAAATAAAAGCATAAAACCGGTTTTCAAAGTTCAATTTTGACATTTTTATATTTTATCTCATTGATCATTATTAAACAGTCGTCAATAAATGAGAAATCGAAAAATTAAACATCTTATTTTAGCATTATTTATCAACTCTTACTTTTTATCCCTGTTACTTTTTGTCCTAGTGAAAACTGTTTCTTTCTGTCCGTTACTTTTTATTCCTGTTACTTTCTGTCCGAACACCATATTGTGCATGCGTTGGAGCCATGACTACGCGTGGAGGGGTGATTATAGAAAGTGTAAGGTGTCTCAACCTGTATGAATGACTGCTGATGTTTTTTGCATACGGATAATTACAAATGATAATAGTTGAAGTGCAAAAGATAATATACATGATGCATGTTTCCGGTACCAAATCCAGGGATACAATAATCTCATTTTGGTATACAGCAGGGTTGGGCGCAAGCACATCTATATGGGACTTTCAAACAAGTACACTGAAAATGATCAAGTACAAGTACAGGCTCACTTCAAATATACTGTTTTACATTACAAGTACATTCGACATGTACTTGGATACAATAATTACCAAGTACAAAGTACATTTTCGTAATTATCAATATGTAATATATGCACAACAAAATAAATGAAACTAAATCAAGTGAGTTCAACAGTATTGTTTTTGTCACACTATAACTGGTATATTGTTGTTCACTGACTAATCTATTAAAACATTTTCAACTCATTTAATTCTGGTAGGCTTATTTTAATATCATCTTCATGTGGATGATCAGCGCTTAAGAATTATGTTTGTGATAGTAACATGATTAGCTTTTGAAAGTTAACCCTTATGCTGCTGAATTGTTTGCGAGTATTTTTCATTCGTTTCAAGCTGGAATTGCTAGCGCAATTTCCAGCTTCAAATAAATGAAAAATTAAATTATTTATGAAAAATAGACATGTCCCAAATTAAATTATTTGATTAACTCAGCATCTACCACAAAATATGTTACACATTTTAGTGGTATTTCATTTATTTGCTTGAAAACGCATATATACAGTCAAGCTCATTGATCAACCGTTACTTTGTTCTAATAGTAAGTTAAACACTGAATACGACATACTAAAGATTTTTTTGTAGTTTGTGTCCACATAATCCACACGTAAAAAACGCACATTGAGCGTTAAAATATTATTTCGTATTAATCGAACTGGAATTCAACTTTCCGCGTGTAAATGATAGACAATTGCTATCACCCAAATTAAATTCCCTATTTTTAACAATTGATTAATTCGGAAGAAAATTTATTTCCCGTTGACGCTTTTATAATGGCGAATATATCAGCTCTTGTCACTGAAAGGTGTTAATAACAATGACCTCAGTTTCTTATCACACCTGCTAATCTGCTAATTTGTAACACGGCCAGTGACATCGAATGCACTGAAGCGACACGCCAATTGGGCAATTGACCCTTCCACCACCAAGATGTTCCAGTACATGTTTATTGTTCATAAGGACATATTAATTATTTTCACATAATGAGACATCGGAATTTCCTGAAATTTTCAAATATTTTTGCAATACATTCATTCATGTTAAAGAATAAACTCATCCCATCCCTAGTTTAATATTATAAACATACAAGAGATGTAGCAACTATAGGGTTGTATAATTACTGTCTACGGTCGACCATTGTTACATAATGATAATCTCCCCTTCATACTTCTTGTACTCCTGTGTATGTGTTTGCTAATTCATGACTTGATTTTATCCGCCCGCCACTGGCTCTAACAAATATAAAAATTAAGCTTGAGAGAGTGCCTAATCTAACTGATTAGCGATAAATATGTAATATATAGCTAATTAACTAGAAAGCTATATCACAACTCTGTGCATGGATTGATATATGATTCCATCAGTCGTTTTAACGCTGTCAAACAATGTTTTCTTAAGTTAGCATGTATTGGTTGCGATGGTAATTAATGGAAGTCAATGAAATATATAATTAACATACACTTGCCTTCAGAAGTGGAACTAGAACTGTATAGATTGCGAACAATATTTTTTGTTTAAATTAACTGCTTGCATGTAGTGCTAATTGAAAATAACACACCCATCCCTAGTTTAATATTATAAACATACAAGAGATGTAGCAGCTATAGGGTTGTATAATTACTGTCTACGGTCGACCATTGTTACATAATGATAATCTCCCCTTCATAGTTCTTGTACTCCTGTGTATGTGTTTGCTAATTCATGACTTGATTTTATCCGCCCGCCACTGGCTCTAACAAATATAAAAATTAAGCTTGAGAGAGTGCCTAATCTAACTGATTAGCGATAAATATGTAATATATAGCTAATTAACTAGAAAGCTATATCACAACTCTGTGCATGGATTGATATATGATTACATCAGTCGTTTTAACGCTGTCAAACAATGTTTTCTTAAGTTAGCATGTATTGGTTGCGATGGTAATTAATGGAAGTCAATGAAATATATAATTAACATACACTTGCCTTCAGAAGTGGAACTAGAACTGTATAGATTGCGAACAATATTTTTTGTTTAAATTAACTGCTTGCATGTAGTGCTAATTGAAAATAACACACTCGTGAAATTCAGACAGGATAATGTTGCAGTATACATCACTGTATATAATAAATAATAGCCTGTATGATATATACTTTGACATGAGATTAAGTGTGTAACGTATACTATTCATTTCAATAATTGCTCTTTTTATTTGATTACTTCCCGATGGGTCATCGCTTTTTTATATGCCTGTTAAGATTGACTATTAAAGGGCAGGTCACCGATGTGTTATGAAGTTAATCTACGCCTGGTAGTAATAATGCTAAACAACCTGTTACGCCATTCTTTGATCTACTATTAACTGGAGCGACCCTTGTCTTGAGTGCAATAAACAATCTGCAATAATATTATCTAATCCTTAAAATGTCTGTCCTCAACAAAATACATAGTAAAAACAGTTCAAATAAGTTCTACCAAATGGACTCCATTGCATATCGCCCACCACGCATGTCATTTATATATGCGACATGCGTTAAATTTATAGTAGGGATATGACGATATTATGAATCTACATAATATATTTAAATACAAGTTTACGTTTCCGCTTATGCTTACGGCTCACACAGTAGGCCTATGACTCCCCAAACTAAGGGGAAATGTAAATTCAATTATGTAAAATGTTTTAATTTTTTTATTATTATTATTTGTATGGAAATGTAGAATTTGGGTCTTTGGACACCTTGGTAGATGACACGACAGAAGCTCTAGCAAAACATAATCAGTTTACAGTGAGTGGGTCGTGCGTCGACTATGTGTGACTGAGCCTTGGGGCTAGAAAAAAAAAACTAAAAAATGCCGGCACTGAGCGCGTATAGCGCCCAAATAACGTGTTTCTAATATAACGCATGTCCAGCGAACATATAACGTATATGGGGCATTCTAAATGCTTTCTGACTTATTCGTGCCTCGCGCTGGGGATGCGCGATGTATTCGCCAACTTTGTCGCCCTGCTAATGCGCCACGCGGTGGCGAAACGCTGTGTATTCGCTGATTTATACACCTGTTTTATTTATAACACGCTGTGTAATCGTCTTAAACTCGCTGGCTCTTCTCATATTCTGACAAAATTCATGAACGCACAACGACGCACTGCTCTAATTTTTGTCATACAAGGCGTGGGCTGTAGTTCGGGGGCCTATATAGCAAATCCAGCTCCCGTAGGAACCAAATGTTTATTTTATGCTATGTGTAAAAATCTATTGTTGATAGTATAAGTGATAAAAAAAAAACATGGTACCAATTTTTTCCAGCATAAAAAAGTATTTTTTTACCAAATATTAAAAAATAGTCCATTTTGACTAAAAATGTGATATTTCTCGGGTTTGTTGGTTAGATAGCAAGGGTAATAGTACAGCAGTATGGAAAACAAAATATACTAAAGTGCATTATATACCAAATAAAATGTGAGAATATCAGGAATATGAATATAGCTGAGGCATTTGTGATATTTTCGCACAAATTTGACAGATGGACCCTTTGTGAACAAGGGGTCTGATAACATAGAACCATCCACAACAACAGATTTATCAAATATGTAGGATTAACATTTTATGGATAAACTGATGTCGAGATTTCTTTATGCTACACAAATATTTATATATACCGGTACGTTGTATATAGGGGCCTATATATATTGGTTCAACCCTTTAAGTACCAAACTCATATACATTTGATGATTTCTATAATACCTCATTCTAGTGCTATATAATGTATCTAAAATTAGCAAAACAACTTATACACTTATGTCTTTAATTGATGTAATAGCTGTAGAAAATAAATTGTTGATCATTTAGGTCCCAAAATCATATAAATACAACAAACTAATGGCCTCCATTGTTATGCTGAGTAATGTGGCAAATAAAATAAAATGTCTTCAAGTCGATGTTAAAGAAAACATTTAAATAAGTATGTACATATATGTATTTTCCTTGGACTACTCAAGTAGCAATAATCAAGACTAGTCAAGACTCTCATCTGCCACACAAGATGAAGCAAATAACTATTCAGGTACCAAAGTCATAAATAAAAGTGTTTCAATGGTATCTGTTCAACATGTTCAATGTGGCCAATATGCAAAAGTAAAAAATAACCTTTGTGTATGTATGTATTGTATGTGATATATTTATTTGATCTAGTAAATATTTAACCCTTTAGCCATTATATAGCCAAATAATTAAATACAAGTGGAAACACGTGGCTGACTCTATTTCCTAGTGGCGGATCTAGGAATTGATAAACGGAGGGGCACCAATTTTTTTACAATAAGTTTTACACACCACAGTTGGCACAGTCAGCCTGTTATTTGCTCTAGAGGAGTTGGGGGCATGCTTCCTCGAATTTTTGTTAATCCAAGGCTTTAAATGGTGCATTCTGGAGCATAGTCCTGTCCAAATGTGGTCGTTTTATGTTTGCGGGACACTGAACGTGTGACCTTTGGTTCCGCCACTGCATTCAGCAGCTCCAGTGCAAATGTTATTGTCCTGTAATATCAATAGCCGATGGGAACAGAGTGCTGTTCTGACCTATACATATCATTAGCTGGTGTGCTTCCATTAGACGGTGACTGATAATAATAATGTCTTCTGTTGTGAATAGTGCAAGAGCATTAGGGTTGAACCTGGAATAAAATTGCAGAAAGCTGATTTTTTCAGGAATGATACATCTCCCCAAACGAATTCCGAAGAGGCCCCAAAAATCCCCCTTGTGCATTTTTTTTAATTCAAGATGGCCGCCACCATGTAACGCCATTTTCGAAAAAAAACAGGGGTATACCATAATTCCTCACTTTTGCAGTTAGAAAAAAATATTTAGGTGTCTCAACTTATGTTTGAGGACACAAAGAGCTCATCCAGATGATCAGAAATGATATCAGTACTTTTCTCAATACCAAATCCAAGATGGCCGCCATATTGATATACTGAGTATGTTGAGCGATCTCTTACAAAAACGAAAATATGAGGTAACTATATCTCGTTGTATGTAATTTTTGTCTAAACCCATGGGGTCTAGCACTTATTTAGATCACCAATATTTTATTATATTAAATTTATCAACATAAATCCTACATAGTTTAATGTTATGTGACACCATATAACGTCATTTTTCAAAAAAAAAACAGGGGTATACCCCAATTCCTCACTTTTGCAGTTACAAAAAAATATTTTGGTGCCTCTACACATGTCTCAAGGCACAAAAAGCTCATCAACAGGATCAGAAATGATATCATTCCTTTTCTGATCTCCACAAATTCAAGATGGCGACCATTATTTCAAGCGTCCCCCCTCAGAAAATCACTTCCATGCCCTAATCATCATGTTGTTGAAACTTTTTTTCAGAGCCATGGAATCTAGAATATATTTCCATCACCAATTTGTTTAATAGAATGTGCTTATCAACACAAAATCCAACATGGCTGCCATATTGGTAAGCTCTTTTAGCGCAGGTGCCACGATTAAGCGATGTCCAACTGTTTTTTCATATGGGAATATAGATATAGATTTATCAAATGTACAAAATATCATATGTCAGAAATCATTGATTAAAAATTCTAACATGTCTCATTTTTAAATATAAAGGTATTTTTCATTCATTTGAAGCTTGAGATAGCGCAAGAAATTCCAGTTTCAAACCCAGCGACTAATTCCAATGTAGATATTTTATATAGTAGGCCTATATAAAATGTTTTTTCGATTTTGGTTAAGTATTAGTTGTGATTATTCTAGGATATGAATATTAGCTAATTTTGTGTGAATGTACATAATAACAGAGCTAAGAACAATATTACACCAGCTTGAACACGTGTCCTACGAGACTGTTGGTTATTTACATTTACTACTAAATAAAAAAATGTTTTAAATCACATCATTTTACTGGCAAGGTTTGGCCATCCATAGGCCTACGTAATTTGGTCAATTTCCTGAAAATGGTAATAAATACCTTGGATTATATATTAGAATATTCAGATATTTTATTTGAATATTAGTGTATTACGTAATACATATATGACATTGTATGATATTGCAATGTGATATTACATTGACATGTCAGAATATGACATCAAATTAGAGGATCTGACAGTTTAACGTCAGGATATGATAGTTTTATGTCAGGATATATGAATATGATATCAAGATATGACACTTTAATATCATGATATGTAATATAATGTCTAAACATTGGTGTTTAATATAGCAAAATCACGTTATGATAGCTCAATACAGCTTTATAAAGGCAGTATATAGGGGCTAAACATCACTTCGCTGTATTAAAATGAAAAGATATTGGATCATATCATCACGAAAAATGGGCGGGGGCCCTAGGGTAGTGGTTAGCACCGCTGCCTTTCACGCCAGAGTCCGGGGTTCGGTTCCCGGTCTCGGCGGTTTGAAAGAAACAAAATTGTTTCTTCCCCATCCACGTGTGAAAGTTAGTATTGTGGGGAGCCTCCGTGACCGAGAGGTAGCGTGCTCGGCCTCAGACCGCCAGGGCTCGAATTTCGAATCCTGTGTCTGGAGAACAGTGTCATCTCAATCATCTCACCATCCTCAGGAGGTTCTCCTGGCCCAGTTTAGCCTATATGTGCACAAAGGTGGCCTAAAGCCCGATTCATTTCATTTCATTTCATTATCACGAAATGCATTACAATTTCGTGATATATCATTTTAACATCACTATGACATTTTAATGTCAGGATATGACATTTGAATATTAGGATATGGTATGATATGACTTTATACATTGGTGAAATGACACATTGAGGTCACAATTGAGGTTATAATGACAAACATGCTATTTATTATCGAATATTGTATAATAGACTTGTCAGATTATGACATTAAAATAGTAAAAACATAAAAAAAGTTCGAAGTCAGGATCTGGCATATTTATGCCAGGATATTGGATTGTAATTTATCAGAATATGACACTTTAACGTCATGATATGGTATTATAATGTCCAAATTTTGTCCTTTGATATCACACAATAAGATTTGAATGTCAAGATATTCCATTTTTTGATGATAGGATATGACATTATCAAATCAAGATATGGCGGGCTTGGCGGCATTCTAATGTGACATTATAATGACTGAATATGACACTACAATATTTTATTGTGACCATAGAAGATAAGATAAGATAAGATAAAATGTATTTCCAGTCGCAAAGTAAAACATATAATATTAGCTCTAATCAGCTAGTCAAGCGACATGTAAAATAAACAATAAAAAATAACAATTAAAACAGGCAGGTTGGCTGGCAGGAAGTTAACATGAAATGTATAAACGCGATTAAGAATTATATAGAAAAATACTTATAATGTATATGAGAATATAAATTACATAATACATTTTGGCACATAAAAAATAGATAAAAGATTATATAAGAAAACTTGTGCTGTATATGAGAAAATTATATGATTAAAAGTTGTGTAAAACATTTCGCATTTATTGATAATTAAATAAATATATCACATGACTTTGTCAAGGGACCTACCTCTATTGTACTCTCAATTAAAGAGAAAAATAAGCTCGCAGGCCATCTCTAAAAGTTTTCAGGTCTCTGGTAATTCTCAATGCCTCTGGCAAAGAGTTCCAGATTTTGGGGGCCAAAAAGCAAAAGGAATTTGTTCCATGTCTCTTCATGAGAGGATTTTTCAGGATATTTTCGGAATTTCTTAAATTACGAGTGCGACAGCGTTTTTCAATCAGTTCCAGGAGGTATGTCAGTGATAAATCATTAAGAATTTTAAAAGTCTGAATTGTGATGTTCATTTGTCTCCCAACTTCCAGAGAAAATGAAATGAATCGGGCTTTAGGCCACTTTTGTGCACATATAGGCTAAACTGGGCCAGGAGAACCTCCTGAGGATGGTGAGATGATTGAGATGACACTGTCCTCCAGACACAAGATTCGAAAATTGAGCCCTGGCGGTCTGAGGCCGAGCACGCTACCTCTCGGTCACGGAGGCTCCCCACAATACTGACTTTCACACGTTGATGGGGAAGAAACATTTTTGTTTCTTTGAAATCGCCGAGACCGGGAACCGAACACAGAACTCTGGCGTGAAAGGCAGCGGTGCTAACCACTACCCTAGGGCCCCCGCCCTCCCAACTTCCAGAGATGGCAGGCGAGCTTTATTTAGGAGGGACTCGTATGAGGCGGTATGGTTGGAATAAAAACACACTTTAGAGCCCTCTCCTGACTCTTTTCCATACATCGAGCATTTGGAGCACTACAGTGATACCAGACGGCTGAACAGTATTGAAAGTGACTGATGATGAACGCTCTGAAAAGAGCCAATTTAGCCTTGCTGTCAAGATAAAAAGACAATCTTCTCAGAGCGCTCAGCTGTCTGCCAGCTTTCTTACAAATTTCTTCTGTGTGTATCGAAAAACTCAAATTTTCATCAATAGTAATGCCTAAAAGTTTTACCACTTTTTCAGGTTTAATTATACAGCCGTCTAGTATCACTGGAGAATCAACTTTACAATTAAAAAATATCAGCTGAAATTTCTCTGGATCTGCTTGCATTAAGTTAATGGAAAACCACCATATAGCTTTTGCTGCCTCGGCTTCGAGGCATGATTTTACAATTTGAAAATTTGGATGTGCAAAAGAGAGAGTGTTGTCATCTGCATAATTTGTGAGGCGTGCTCGTTTAATAAAGTAGAAAATGTCATTTATGAATACATTAAAGAAAATTGGACCAAGAACTGAACCTTGTGGCACGCCCTTAATGGTGGTTTTCCATGAACTGTGCACGTTGCCTATCCGGACACGTTGCTCACGATCTGAGAGGTATGATTTAATAATTTTGATTGACTGATCCTGAACACCATAAGCTTTAAATTTTGCGATCAGAAGTTCATGTGGCATGCAGTCGAAAGCTTTGCTAAGGTCCATTAATAAAGCACCAATTTTGTTATTCTTTAGAAGATCTTTACGCCGATTTTCAATAAGGGTGAGCAGCGTGTCCTGACAGCCATAACCCTGTCTGAAGGCTGACAGGTGACAAGAGAAGACGATGTTTAAAAAGGGAGTGATCTGGTGGGCAAGAACTTTTTCAAAAACTTTTGCCAAAATCGGTAAAATACTCACAGGTCGATAATTGGATTTATTTAATTTGTCAGATTTTTTGTATACAGGGATCACCTCTGCTTTCTTTAGGATATTTGGAAAGGTGCCTTCATCTAATGCCTTGTTTATTATGTTTGTCAGGATATGTCACTTTAAAGTCTGGATATGGCATTTTAATGTCACGATATTATATTGTCATGTCAAGGTATAACATTTCAATAAAATTATATTGAGAGACGCTCGTTACCATATGGTAATACAGAATCGACATAGAACATTCCAATATCAGGATGGCACATGTCAGTTCAACATATATATCGCAATATAATTCAGTAAGCAATTTAGGCCTCTACATTGCTCAAATAGCGGTACTCCAAAACTGCCAACAACAAAAGCATTTCGGAAGATTCAATAAAATGGAAAAGATAGGGTTAAGACACATGCTCTTTGAACAGTATGTGGCCTTGCCCTCTCTTACTTTCATTTCCTCTTACACTAAAATGTCATATTGTGATGTTAAAGGTGTAGTCAACTGTCAAAATTCGCGGGACAAGGGTCCCCAGAAGGCAATAGTGCCCGTGGGTAAGCCAAGGCCCTATTCCATAATAATACTAAATATGCGTTTCATACCCAAAGCCTCATTAAGAGCAAGTTCTCAAATCACAGCAAGTTTATATATACTTGAGCGACATCTATGAGGTAATAATTCAAAGCCCCTGTATTTTGCCCCTCCTTGGTCGCCTACTTGCAAGCAAACTGACTGTATTACTGCGGGGATTTGGAAACTGCTTGACCCCCAAGTTTGTATTGTCACCCAGTAAACACAAAACATTTGTATGACTTTATGCAGTGTTGGACCAAAGTCGAAGACGTTGGGCCGACATTGCATGATTGTCATACAAATGTCTTGCGTTTGCTTGGCAGGAAGACTTTCTCTCAAACATTGTACATTTATCTAATGTTGGTTCAATGTTGGGCCAGCGTCGCAGACGTTGGCCTAACATTAAAACAGCATTGGACCAATGTCTCGTTTGAGTAGTATCTTGTAATCAGTTCAGTGGCTATATTAATGCCGTCAATCTGTACTCAATAGGCTACTGTTGGCCTACACTTGACCGTCCCAGCCATGCGCGTTTTGAAGCTTAATGATTCTTTAATATGCTATATCATGATATTATAATAATATCGTGACAATGCACTTTAATTCCATACCGTGATGCTTAACCACCATATCCTGCATTTATAAAGCTGTATCAAGACATCATAACGTCATTTTACTATAATAAAGAGCAATATTTTGACATTACAAAACCATATCATGACGTTAATGTGTCTTGTCCCCTTATTATCGTGACATAAAAAGATCATATCCTGACGATAAACTGTGACATCAATTAATTTAATGTCATATTCCGATATTCTGATGTAAAATCATCTCATTACAACACCGTACAATGCCATAACTTCATTACGAAATATCCTAATATTCAAAATGTAATATATTGATATTTAAATGATATTTCATGATATTAAACATATTGACATTTGAGATCATGGTCAAAAGTAAGTATTTAAAAGAGCATTGTTACAGGACGAGTATCAAAGATGTCATGTACATGTAACGTGTGAGGCGCAAGTCCTTATCTTGTAATTGATTTTTGCTAGAAAGCCTCCCTTCAACGTCACCTACTGCCCCAGCCAACACGGGGCATTAATCCAATTCTGTTTAATTGTTGGGCCAGCGTCGAAGACGGTCAGCCAGTATTAAAATAGCATTGGATGAATGCCTCGTGCTTAAACTCCATTATGATACAGAGCATAATTTGCTGTACAGTAGGGTGTGGAATCTACGGTCTGTGAACGGATTTGATCTCATGGTCGTTTGTCACCAACGCAGACTGAAAGAGCAGTCGCTCCAGAAAGAGTTTTAAAAAGAGTGAGTTGCGGGTGCAGAGTGGCTTGTTCAAAGGGGGGGGGGATCTCACAAATCTAGACTAAATTGTACAACGATGTGCTCTTTTTGTATTGGCCAAACATGTAGAGACTGACTGCTCGGATGATTGAAACGCAATAATTTCATTATTTACC
Source organism: Flabesymbios commensalis (assembly GCA_964017125.1). Taxonomy (NCBI): domain Eukaryota; kingdom Metazoa; phylum Annelida; class Polychaeta; order Terebellida; family Flabelligeridae; genus Flabesymbios; species Flabesymbios commensalis. Next base: position 21,732,770 of record OZ024905.1, on the reverse strand, counting down.
GGAGATGAATTTGTTAGCTTGACAAATTTCAATCTACATTTCTAGAACACTCCAAAGCGTCACCCACCATGGTAGAATTAACTTCCTTGTGGGATTCATGTCGATAAACTCACCATAATAAAATATGGTCATCTAAATAAGTTCTAGACCCCATGGGTTCGGCTAAAAAAATACATTTTAGTTTCAACAACGAGATAGTTATCGCATATTTTCGGGTTTTTTAAGAGATCGCTTAACAAAATCTTATAGCGGCCATCTTGAATTTGTGGTATTAAGAAAAGTACTGATATTATTTCTGATCATCTGGATAACCTCATTGTACTTTAAAACATTGTACTTTAAAAGGTGGAGACACAAAAATCATTGTTTTACCTTCAAAAGTGAGGAATTGGGGTATACCCTTTTAAAAAAAAAATGGCGTTACCTGGTGTTATTTTGAATTACCTACTATGTGGGATTTATGTTGATAAATTCAATATAATAAAATAATGGTGATCTAAATAAGTGCTAGATTCCATGAGTTTGGCCAAAAAAATACACTTCAGGTTCAACAACGAGATAGATATCTCATATTTTCGTGTTTTTAAGAGATCGTTTAACATAATCAGAACAATATGGCGGCCATTTTGGATTTTTGGTATTGAGAAAAGTGCTGACATCATTTCTGATCCTCTGGATCAACTCTTTGTGCCTTAAAACATAAGTAGAGACACCAAAATATTTTTTTTCTAAATACAGAGGTGGGGAATTAGGGTATACCCCTGTTTTTCGAAAATGGCGTTACATGGTGGCGGCCATCTTGAATTAAAAAAAATGCACAAGGGGGATTTTTGGGGCCTCTTCGGAATTCATCTGGGGAGATGTCCAGGTGTCATTCCTGAAAAAATCAGCTTTTTGCAATTTTATTCCAGGTTCCTGTGTTTTTTTCACTAATGCTCTTGCACTAGAAGTTCTTGTCAATTATTTCCCCTCTGGGCATAATGTCGAACAACAAACTTTTCCCACGTAACCTTTGTGTGCTGTTTTATTTCTTCTAAAATTATCCAGTCCTGCTTGTAATAAAAATATATCTTTGATGAGCAACCTGATAATATCATATCCTGACATTTTAATACATTGATTTAGGATTGTAGTGTCATAATTATGATAACATTATCAATCATATCCTTAAATTTTATTGCCCTAGAATGTTACGTTAAACTTGTTTATTAGTCAGGTCAATATATGGAACAAAAACCCTCAACCCACAAAAAATTGCTACAAAAGGTTTTTCAACTGATTCCAGTAGGGTTTGGTGCACTTAATAACATACTAAAAGCTTACCAAAGTCGGACCCCCGGAAAATTGTTTTTTTCAAGATGGCGTCCAAGATGGCCGCCGAAACCGCTTAATGCTCATAACTATGTAACTATCAACTCAAATTTAATGATCTTGATGTCTATACCCAGGTTTTGGTGGGCAAGGAACACATTGGAACCATTAAAAATGAAAATGGGACATTATCTAACAGGTTGACTGGGTATTTTCAATATATTGACATGAAAAATATGTTCACTCGGATATACCTTGAATAACTAATTATCATCTTTTATTCAACAATGATTCAACAATGAGTGCAAGCACAGCCAGTCAAGCTTTTTGTCCAATCTGCAAGGACTCTAGTGATAACTGGGTTTCAGTTCAATGGAAGGCGGCGAAGGGAATAAATAAAGCCAATGTAAAGCGGAAGGACGATCTTGTAGTTGAAACCAACACTAGCATTAAAACTCTCGTCAACAGTACATCAATGATAAAAACATTAAAAGCCATCTTGCAAAGGCACAAGGCAATCAATTTTGAAGGTCTGTAAATCTTGTTCAGATCATTGGGGACTTACTGTAAAAGGTCGGATTGAATACTATTTACGAGATTTACATGCAGCAGATGGACTTTATCTTCATTCTTGTAGTGGAAAGTTCTAGTCCTTTAAGTCTGTGCATATAGAGTTCCAGAATGCCCTCGATGCAAAGCGCAGAAATTCTGGTCATCCTACAGATGAAGATAAGCATGAAGCCTTGAAGAAAATGTGTGCTTACCTAGAACTGAACAGTGGGGAACAACTAACTGTTACATCTTTGAGACTCATAATGAAAGGTTATCCTTGCAATCCAGATTCAGAAGCGTATGACAATTACAGTTTGAAAAAGCATCTTAAAGAACACTTTAGGGACTCAATTGATTTTTGTGAGGGAGAAAGTTTTGACAATATTGTTATGATGAGAGAACAAACATCAGAGATTATGAGATCATACAACAAGCATAAGTTTCAGGAAGGCGATGAAGAGTCCCAAAAACGCGTTATTATTGAAACTGCTGAGCTAGATTAATCGGAAGTGACATAAAATCTCAGGTTTCTACGGTGACAGATCAGTATCCAAGTGGTGATGATTTAAAACTTGCTTCATCCCTATCGTTCATTCCGACTAGTCTGCGGACAGCACTGGAAACATTAATCGTTGGGAAAGACACAAGACGCAAGGTTGCGGCAGTTGGTCATGCCATTATTCAGGCAGTTCGCCCATGAGCTGTCATTGCACCACTACAAATAGGACTTGCTGTAGAAATCCATCATCTGTATCGTTCGAAGATCATTGTGGATACTCTTCATCAATTGGGATTTTGCTCATCGTACACGGAAGTGATCAGATTTGAAAAAAATGCAGCAGATTGTGTGGAACCTGGTTTCCTAGGTGGTGATGTAGATTTTCTGGATATGTCTGTCCTATTTGCTGCTGATAATGTGGATCACAACATCGTCACTATTGACGACAAAGGGGCATTTCATGGAATGAGTGACATTACCGCTGTCACCCCTGGAAAGCAGACACACCACCTTATTCCGCGAAGACAGATCTCAGAGCTGGAAACTAAAAACACGACGAAAAAATTCCTATCTTGGAGTACAGGTTTGCAAAGCATGCTTGTCATGAGGTAGTCTTCGAGGACCTCCCGAGATCTCTTGACAGTGACAACAGGATCGATATTCTGTGGGAAGTCTCCCTTGGCAGGGGATGATGCATGTATTGCATCAGGGGAGCCAACATCCTGGACAGTCATCAGTCAAATTCTTGTCTATGATCAATATGTATTCTGGAGACAACTCGTGTATTGTGTTTACATAAGACCTCATTTGCAATCTTGCCATGAAGCACAATCTTTCCACCATTGTAACTTTTTACCAGCCCTTGTATTGGAAGGCTGCTGAAATCATCATTGATGCACCACAAAATACCGGAAAGGTATTGTTCTGATGTTGGGGTGTTTCCATACACTCATGAACTTGCTGGGAGCCATTAGGAATTCTCGTGGAAGGGACCGGTCTCAAAATCATACTTGAGACTGTCTATGGAGAAAATGCAGTTGTGTACATGATGACGGGAGAGCTGTTCATGGGGCTTTGTGCGGCCATCTTCTTGTTGACAAGTGTCTATGTAGCCACCTTATAACGGAAATGGTCAAAGACCACCCGAATTTCAGACACTGCTGGAACAAGCCAAGGAATTGTACTCTTACCTTCTTAGTCGAGAGAAGATACTTACAGATGCTGCTTGTTCTGAGGCTTTGATCAAACTCGAGACAGTAATGGAGAAGAAGAAATCTAAACTTGAACTTGCTCAGACGACCTCAAAGACCAGCCAGTTGAGGGTGAATTATCAGTGTATGGTTGGCATGGTCAAGTGTTGATCAAGGCGGATTGTACTGGAGCTTGGTTGATGCATTTGCATGCAGTGTCTAATTGCCTAACTGTCTTTGCTGCAGCTGGACACTTCAATTACCTGCGATCCGCTCATTACTACCTGCAGCAAATGAACAACCTGGAGGAAAAGCACCCAGATGTTCATCGAAAGTTCTTTGGTGGGTTATTCCCAGGAGCAATCAGTGCTGGGCGGGGCTTAGTTGTGATTTTGTCATAGAACAAATTCTGATGAGGTCTCTAAAGAGCACTGGTGGGCTAACTCGTGGCAGTGGGATGACAGAGGACATGCGAAACCTTTGGACTTCATCTGCACCTGCAACATCTGAGTACAACATTGTAATGCAGGATTTCACAAACCTAACCTATACTACAAGTTTACAACACAAAGATTCAACTGAAGCACGTATCTGAGCTCGAAAAAATTCGGACAAAGCTTGAAGCCTGATCACCCTTCACATCTGATCCTACTTTGAGAAACATTGTCAACGGTATAGTGACAGGGCCAGATGTGAATGTACAAGACTTTGAATCAATTGGGAACAAAATCATTGAAGATATAATCAGAAAATCAGCGTTTACTTACTTCACTACTTACAAATTCAAGCGTGAAGAAAGAGCCCGAACACTTGGGAATAACGCAGCTCTGAAGATTGCTCCTGATCGTACCATTGCTCCTACCCTTCTCTTCCAGCGTTTCCGTCTTGTTTCAAGGTTAGGAGATCTTTCCCTTGAAGCGGTTTTAACATATGAACTTAGTCCCTACCCTCCAGCTCTCTTTGAAACCAGGAACAGTCTTCGCAAAGCAGACACACCTTCGCTTGCTCAGGCAATTGGAGACCATGTGGCGAATTTATCAAGAAAGGCTGTGATGAACTCTATTCCCGAAACAGATTATTACGTGCTTGATGGTGGCTCTTTGATCCATCGTTTACCATGGAAGAAAAGTGACTCTTATAGGACGATAGCTGTGAGCATCACTGTGAGACACTATGGACAAGCAAGAGTGGTGTTCGATGGCTATGGTGAAGGTCCCTCAATAAAAGACAATACACATCAGAGACGACGAAAACACCTCCATCCCACTGTTAGTTTCACTGCAGAAACAGAAAGGAGGACTTTTTGTCTCGTGACAAAAACAAGGCAGATGTAATTGCTCTCATCAGTGCAGCACTAACTAAAAGGGGATGCCATGTCATTCAGTCACCAGGGGATGCAGACGTTGATATTGTTAAGGCAACTGTTGAACGATCGCATCATTGCACCACAACGCTGGTCGGTGAAGATACAGATTTGCTGATCTTGCTCCTCCATTATTCCAGAACAGACAATGAGGTTATTTATTCCCGTTCTGATGCAAACAAGCAGTTAAAAGAACGCAAAGTGTATAATATTAACCTGTTGAAAGAAATTTTAGGAAAAGATTTGTGCAATGAGTTGCTCTTCGTACATGCCTACTCAGGATGTGATTCTACTTCAGAATGTGATTCTACTTGGTAAAAAGTCAATATTCCATAAATTAGTGAAATCTGATCCTATCATGAAGTCCTATGCCAGTGCATTCATCCTTCAAAACAAGTATCAAGAGGACATATCATATCTTGGAGAAAACCTGATGGTTGATCTCTTTGGTGGCAAATCTAATGATGAGCTATCATCACTGCGCAATGTCATTTTTACCCAAAAAGTGGCAATTAAATGCTCAAGATGTTGTCACTTCTGAACGGCTTCCCCCGATATCACCTGCAACAAGATTCCATAGCCAACGTGTTTACTTTTAAATTATGGTGTGGATGAGGATGGCAAATGAAATGAACCCGACTGAATGGGGATGGAAACAGGAAAACGATCAGTTAATTCCAATTATGACCGAAAACAATGCTGCACCTGTTCCCGGGGATGCAAATCCTCGCGATGTGGCTGTAGACGCTTTGGACTCCCATGCACTGCTGCATGTGGCATTTGCCAAGCTGAAAACTCGGACAATCCAAACAACACTCAAGAGGTCGAATCTGAGGAGGAGGATGATGATACTCAAAACTGAATGTTATGAAACTTTTTCATTGGTGTTTGTGCATATTATCAAAATGATTTAATAGCTCAGAGATATCAATAAACCTGAATTTTAGTCATATCTGATTTTTTATGTTATATATCTAGACCAACATCATTTTTTATAATCTCAATGTGTTCCTTGCCCCCAAAAATCTGAGTATAGACATCAAAATCATTAAATTTGAGCTGATAGTTACCTAGTTATGATCATTAAGAGGTTTTGGCGGCCATCTTGAATGCCATCTTGAAAAAAACACTTTTCCGAGAGTCCAACTTTGGTAAACTTTTAGTATGTTATAAATTACACTTACCCCTACTGGAATCAGTTGAGAAACCTTTTGTAGCAATTTTTTGGGGGTTAAACAGTATTTTGACCTGACTATATCGTGACGTTAAATCTATATGCTAGCGTTCTAGTATCTTATTCCATCTCGCTCTTGATATAATAATGCAATACTGACCATATATATGTACTTAGTATATATCTGTGATACTGACACTTTAATTAATGTGATATACCATATTCTAATATACATAATAATGGCACATAGCGTCAATGATATAATAATGCAATATACTGACATTAGTATGTCATAGCAATAAATTAAAATGGCATACCCTCTCAATACAATGCTATATCTAGACGTGAAAAGGAAATATCATCAGAATATTATTCCATATACTGATGTTTTAATGTCATTTCTTTATAATAATAACTTTATATTAACACACAGCTGGCTATCATAACATTATGATCTAATATAATAATATCATCAGGCAATATCGAAATCCTAACGTTCTAATGTCGTATGCTTACATTGTATCAAACTACCTGCAATATTTCACAATTATATAAATGAGTAGAGTTACCCCTCAGGTATTGTCACCCCGGGGACTATCTGAACAGAGGATTGTGGAGCTGAGCGAAAAGTCAGACCATTTCAGAATTGGACTGCACAGCGAAACCCAAATTAAAACACACCACTACATTATTTTCTTTGTTCGACACCACTAGGCCTATATTCCAAGCCGTTAACGGAGCGTTTTTGCTGACCTGGTACAGACCAATTATCATAGTAGGTATCATTCTCATCAGATCCACTATCCTTCCACTAGCGTTCGCTAGTGGCTCTGATTGATTGCACTGTAGAATGTGTTCTGTTCATGAGCTTGACCCAATTTTCCGGCTGGCCAATCACCACATGTTTAAAAAGTATATCCTTGATTTTGTAAACAAGATTTAAACAATACACTGGTCAGCCACGTAGCTTCCAAACTATTGCTGCATAAGTGACACGCGGAAGGATGGACAATGATAGGGCAAGTTGATCGGTGATTGGCCAACGTAATGTGGCCCTTCACAATATGCATATTTTGAGGATCCCCGCATGAGCATAACATTAAAAGGTGTCATGCTAGACCCAAGGAAAATTCCATCATTCAGCACACTTCTAAAAGGTAAGAATATTATTGTTTTATAAATTCCTTCAAGAAAGACTGGCGGATAAGGATATGTGCAGCTCACTAGTGAATTATCATCCAAAACTTGTTCGTGTAGAAAACATGACCTGCGTTACACTGATATGTGAAGTCCGTGTGATGAAATCGCAATTTAAATGTGATGACTGAGGAAAAGGGTGAAGACTATGATGATTCTTCAAATCTTAATATTTAGTTACGTAGCTACCAGGAATAAAACTATCTGTGACATTATATGTCAAAGCTTGACAAACTTTAATGCACAACATACTCGTTTTTTCTAAGAATGACATGAATATTTTCTGTATTTGCAATTATTTTAAAATATGAGATATTTTTTGTGTGTATCTTATTGTCTTTTTAGGTACATCTCTTCTCTCATTTGAAATATCAAACTTTGGTGGCTTTTTTAGATTTTTTTACATTAGGTTCCCCCTCTGAGATGAATATAGTTATCCCTCAATAGTACAGGAGGAATGGACCCATTTTTGGAGTTGAGTTGACACTTAAATTCCTAGAGATAAAAAATATATCACGGGAAAGGTTTAAGTCTCTAGTTTATGGTGGCGTATATCGTTTTTGTCGTAGGTGGTCGATATTTTTTTCAAACGTACGTTTGTGACGTCATGTCGCTATGGCAATGACGTCATTTTATGAACCAAATTGGCCAGACAAACTACGAAATAGGGGTCATGTTTAAGCCACTGCTCAGTATTAGTATGATGCGGTGTCGATTCTTAATGTGTCGGCACATACTACACAGACCTGGTAACAGTTGTATATATTCATTATGTCGTAAATTCACATTTAATGACCATAAAATTATATAAGTCTTTGATACAAGTGAATATATTGTTTTAGAAAAATTGGCACGCGAAATATTGTAGAGAATAAAGTTGTGTTTTATATCTTTAATTCTGATTACGGAAACCCTTATAATATATCATTGGAAAGGTATTAATCTGTACATTTGCGTGAGCTAGCTGTAGTAACCTCAAAATAATCATCTGGTGAATACTATGACGTCATAGTTTTTCGTACTTATCAAGCTTACCCTTGATTTATCACAGGTGGATCTTCACGACTCGCTGAGCATACCCCAGCATACACAACACGTTGACCCAATGCTGCCCTTATGTTGGACCAGCGACAAAGACGGTGGGTCAACATTAATGTAACATTGGCTCAACGTCTCCTGTTTGCTGAGTCTGTCACCTATGCCCTCTGTTCAATGTCCCCAATATAACAAAAAATGCCTTATTAGGGCGAAATATGCTCTAGAATGCATTATGTAGGTCTTAATATTAAATTTAACAATTTCTCGAAGAGCATGCCTCCGACCCCTCTAGACAGTAATACAAGGAGGCTGACTGAGTCAGATATAGGATAGGCGCCTCCTGTCGGTCAAATCATGGATCCGTCAATTAGTGCAAGAGCATTAGTGTTATGTCTAACACGAGGCAACAAAAACATACATTTATTTTCAATTGGCTTTCATACAATAAATTACCTCATTACTTGTGTATCTATAAGTAATAGATAGAACGGCTGTTATACTCACTCTTGTTTCGCTGTTCTGGGGAGGGGGGGGGGGGAGCTATGTAATAAATCTTGTTATTTGAAATTTGCTGACAAGGATCTTGTTGACAAAATGGAACCATTGGATTCTGTGATAGATTAAATAAATAAAAAATCAAACTTGAGCAAAGAAATGGTTAATTTACGTAACCGAATATACTAAAAGCTTTTTTTTAGGAATTACAGCGGGGCTTCTACCCATACGAATGCTGAAACATCCTTAAAATCTACCTTGTGTTTTTAATTCAAGAAGGCCGTCATCACGGTAACGCCATTTTTCGAAAAACCAAGGGTACACTCCATGCACTTCATCACTTTTACAATTTGAAAATAATTTATTGTGTGTTTACCCAGGATTTGAGGTACGAGAAGGAATAATATCAGTTCTTGCCTTAATATATATCCAAGATCAACCACACGCTCCAAGAAAGTTATTCTGTCACGTGTGTTGTCTCTCAAAAAAAAGTAATACTACACATGGGTGGTAGGGGTGGGGACCATGTGTTGCTTGTTATGCGGTCACCATTCTAGGCTATTATTTTTCAAATTATCAGTTTGAGTGGATTCGTTCAGAAGTACCACGAGTACTATTAAATTCAGAAACCGTACGGTATTTCTAATAGTATTAATGTCTAATTATTCCCTTAGAACATTATATCACTATATTGTAATAATCCTACCGATTTATTGTGACGCAGTCGAAGTCTCTGACCAAAAAATTGTTATTTATTAGTACAAATGAGTTATCATGGTTATTGTGACACACATACAACATGGCGTTAAAGGTCGCTAGGCATCAACATTCCATTTATAGGGTGGGCGGGGGCCCTAGGGTAGTGGTTAGCACCGCTGCCTTTCATGCCAGAGTTCGGGGTTCGGTTCCCGGTCTCGGCGGTTTGAAAGCAACAAAAAATATTTTTTTCCCCATCCACGTGTGAAAGTCAGTAATGTGAGGAGCCTCCGTGACCGATAGGTAGCGTGCTCGGCCTCACATCGCCAGGGCTCGAATTTCGAATCCTGTGTCTGGAGGACAGTGTCATCTCAATCATCTCACCATCCTCAGGAGGATAAAAAATGTCGTCCCCTGACCATACACTGCCCCACATCCTAACATAAAAATGTAATTTCTTGACAAAAAAATGTCACATGGTGACGCCATACTGCCATGTCCTTATATTACAATGCTATATTGGCGCATTATTATGCCAGATCTTGATATCATAATGCCCCATCCTACTATTATGAGGCCATATTGTGTCATTAAGCAGCCACATAGGCTACTGATATTATAATGCTGTATACTGACATTAATATACCACATAATGAAAATAGAATGTCATAGCTTGGTATTAACATGATATCGAAAAATGTATGATCTAATGATATAAGACTATATTGTGACATTAAAGTTGCATATCCCGATATCACAATGCCATATCCTGACTATATAGTGCAATCTCCTGCAATATTATTGCCATATCGAGACGTTAAACGGCGATAACCTGATAATATAATTCCACATATTGACTTTATAATATCATAGCCTGACATTCAAATGTGATATACTTACATTAAAATTTCATTTACTTATATTAGAATGTCGTCCCCCGACCACTGCCATATATTGTTATATGATGATATTTTAATGCCACATCCTGACAGAAAAGCTCCTCTAAACCTTGAGTACATTTCAAGTCATAAATTTGCTTTAAAAAACTTTTGAAAAAATCGTCGTCTGCGCAGTAAGGCTTATTTTATATGTTTCTGTCCAGTTTAAAAAAACTGATATATTCAGATTTAAATAGCAGTGGCGTAAACAGAAGTGGGTTCTATGTTAATATGGCATCCAAAATTTCTAGGGGTACGGTCGACGTCGTGCCCCCATGAACAACTCCCCCCCCCCCCACAGTAACTACACTACATACTCGTTAGCTCGTTAGCTCAAGATGATTATAATAATAAAGTCTTTATTTATCGAGGGTACAGGTATATCGAAGCACAAATGTGTAAAATCAAGATTAAAAATATATAAGCACCAACCCACTGAGCATAGCTTATCTGCCGTGGGGCCCTCACAGATCATTAAATAAATAATAATAATAATAATAAACCATACATCGATATTTAACGTATTACATTATATGTATATAATATATAAAACCTCAAATTACGCAAATCTATACGTTCTACATAATTGGTAAGAAAATATATGATAATGAAATAAAGAAAAAATAGCTATTAGAATTAATGTTTCCAGTAATAATTAAGTTGATATTACATATGGATGAGATCTACACAATTCCCATAATTTATTAACTTATAAATATAATATAAAAGCATTTACTAAAATTTGTTTGTATGATAAATCGGACAATATTATTAAAACAAATTAACGAAAAATTCTACAAACATTTTGCATATATACTGCAAATACTTTTAAAGTACCGGAGTATTATAATTGATGTAGATACATATATAATTAATAATAATAAAAAAAAAATAATAAAAAAATCTTATTTAAGTGGAAAATGCATATATTTAGGTATATTTACATAACTCATATTTCTTTTTTTTAATAACATATAAAGATAATATGAGGTATTTTCATACATACATGGTAAATATGAGAATTATGTACATACATGTATACATGATTTACATTTGTGAGTACAACTAAAGCACAATTGCAGTATTAACATGATACTGCAAATATGTGTAATACATTATATTGATTAGGTTGTTTTACCAGGTAAAGTTATTATATGGTCGGCGGGCACGAGATTTCACCTGCGTAGAATGTCATCTATACAATTTGAAGGCGGCGGTAATATTTATTAGTAAAAATAAATCACATTAGAAATAGATCATGTATTTGAATCTGTAAGAAATAATAACCGGCGTGTTTCACTTCTGTGAAAAATGCATTTAATGTTGATATTAAATATTCCTCTGTTTATTCAGCTCATACGAAAATTCTATTTTATCCTATCATTAAACATAATAATATTGAGTAAGATTTTCCTAGCACTCGCTGCACGATGATAATTAAGTTTATTTTATCATTCTTTATGTCAGAATTTTTACGTAGGTATAATTTTATAGGCCTATGTTCACATCCTGGTTGGACCATTCTACGGATATCTGGTCTAACATTAAACCAACAATAAACCAACAGTAAACCAGTATAGTTATGTTTGCTGTAAGTCGTTCATTTCCACTGAACCCATACCTTTGCACACGTCACACATGGCAGAGACAGACGCAGACACATAAATGGGTTTATTTTTCTAGAGGTTGGCAGCCCTACAGATATTATTGGCTACCTCTACAGTTAAAACTAATAATTATGTCATTATACCTGAAGATGACGCAAAACTAAATGACCAGCCGTCCTGCTTGAGAGGTTGGAATCCGGGTCTGAGAAATGATTGTATGTATGTGTAATACATTAAATGATGGGAAAATATCACATTATATAATGATGTAGCAGGTAATTTATAAGATAAAGGTTAGATGTAATACAGTAAAATACTGTGACGTTTATCAGAAATATTACCTTTAGATTTTATTTCATTTTAGTGTTGATTATGTTTTAAGTATTGAAGTGCCAGAAGCGTTGTGCAGGCAACTGTTATTGTTGTATTTGGGGATTAGTTTGTTCGGCTGTCTGTGTTTGCTATGGTACATGCTCTCGCCTCACTCTGGGTGACGAAGAAATGAACTATGCATAATACGAGAATGGGAAAACAAATAAATTTAATAAAAACGTTCAAAATGACTATTATTTTTCCTTTTTTCATTTTTAAGTCATATTTGACCATGAAAAGGACTTTTTTGGGTGACCTTGACCTTGTACAAAACACATCCCTCCCTTGCTGTTTCGTGACGCGAAAACACTACAAAACGAGGTATTATATGATTCTTTGTGACTTTTATTTGTAAAGTTTTGAAATTCTCATTTCTTGATGGCGGCCATTTTGGCGGCCATTTTGAATTTATTAACCCGCAAATTTTTGAGGTTGAGACCAATATTGTATTTAATTTGTCAAAACCTTGCTCTGTGCCAAATTTGAAACTTGTATCAATCTGGGATACATAAATTGAAAATGACTATATTATATCTTTTTTGTTACATTTCTATGTCATATTCAACCTTAAAAATGACTTTTTCGGGTGACCTTGAATCCTAAAATATTCTCCCCCAACAGATTCGTGAAAAAACGGGGTATTACATGATTCTTTGTGACTTTATTCGCAAAATTGTGAAATTCTCATTTCTCGATAGCGGCCATTTTGGCGGCCATTTCGAATTTGCTCAACCGATGAGGTCTCGGTCTGAAATTTTTGGGCTTGAGACCAGAACTGTATTTAATATGTTAAAACTTTGCTCTGTGCCAAATTTGGGACTTGTATCCATCTGAGGAACATCCGAGAAACTTGCCCACTGCACTAACTAATCCTGCTTGTAACAAGACGCCTTGTTAATAGTATAATACATCCTGAAACATATCGGCGCAGTTACGTTTTAAAGCCTAGTTACCAGCTTCCATTCTTTCTGCGTAGATTTTTCTGTACATTTTTCTAACTTTTCGTTTCTAGTCACCCCACCGTTCCTATTCATCCCATTCTATTGTTCAGTTGTTTGTTTTAAATGTACTTGTTTGTTCCTGTTCACCCCATGGTTGGGTTATGCCCACAAGAGACTGCGATAGACAATGTTGCTGTTCCTATTTACCCCCGTTTGGGGGTGACTCGGAACACGCAGTTTTCAACACCACCATAAAACACCCGATGTGTATGGGCATAAATGTCCCGCAAAATGTTTGTAGGAAAATAGTTAAAACTCCCCACAAAGACGTACCCCTGGATCATGAGTTTCTTTAACAAAAATCATGAAGTAATATTTCAAGTAGACCCTCACAAATAAACTTCTTTTTTAATGTAGGAAAATCTCATTGTTGATAACTTGCCGCCTACCGAGGATTCGCATTATTGCGAGCTTGGACAAAGAAGGATTAAGCACAACTATATACATACACAGTCATATGCAAGAATCGTTCTATTTAACACGATTAACACCAATCTACTGTATAACATGAGTAGTTGGACGAGCATTGTATCGAGCTGAACTAGAGTGCAAAGTCAGCAATTTGTTTTCTAAAATCCTATATCTGAATTATGCTTATAAATATACAAACGTTCCTAATACGATTACATTTAACATTTGACGATGCTCCACCGAGCTGATTTCTGGTATTTTCGTTTTGGGGGTTGCCAAGAGATAGGCCTTTATTTTCGAGAAAAAAAATCAGCTTGGAGTACGCCCGTTCCCAACTCAATGCTCCAAAGTGGCTCTATACTCACCTGTTGTGGGACATCATGAAATTGATCGTACATTTCTATAGTGTATAGTATAGTTTTTTAGTGTAAAATTAGCTTTCAAAAGCATCAGCTGAATAAAATATGGCATAATTATGAGGGTAAGACGTTACATACGCATACATGAAGGACGTCCACTACCACCCGCGACAACAAATGATTTTAGGCCATCATTTTACTTAAAACTACTTCTTGTATTTTTAATGTTATGTCAACCATCTGAACTGATATGTTTCAAAATAATTTGCACATATATAATCCTATTTTTTTAAATTTTATATGACATCTATATATGAAATGTGGCAAATTGGGCATTTTTTCCAGATTTTGGCGGCCATCATGGATTTTTGAAATTAATATTTCACCCCCAATTAAACTCAGATATATTTTGAATGGATTCGTGAGTCAAAACTCCCATTTTAAAACTTTAATTCGCGAGAATATCTCTATGCAGTGCAGATATTTTGCCAAAATATGAATTTTTGGCGGCCATATCGGATTTATGCGAATAGCTGGAAAAAATTGGTACCAAAGATAAATCGCTTCCTGTACCCATATGAAGTCATCTATAAACCTTAGACAAAATAAACATTTGGTTCCCACAGGATTACAGAGGCCCCCGGACTACTGTGCGTCGTGTATGTGTGACTGGGGTAATAACGAGTCACACAACCAAATGTACTGTGGTTTGATAATTGCATCTGCGATAGCTTAGATATAAAATCCGAGATGACGTCTTTTTAAATTACTAGCCTAAGTGGCACATTTTTAAATGGCAAAATCCTCCATCAATTGATAGAGAGAAGATCTAAATTGTAATCCAGCTCATAAATTCAATTGGCAGGAGAAAATAATAATTAGAGATGTACGCATATCAAATTTAAATGTGCACTATGATTGATGGCGGTCATCTTCAAATATCGATTTCACGGTGTACATAAATAAGCAAAAAAGAAACTCTCGGTTGGTGTGAAGCATAGAGCTCACCTGAAATAATAGTGTTAATCCGCTCAAAACTACGATATGATTGATGGAGATGTGATTGATGACAATTGTTTATTCCACTACACATTAGCATGAAAAACACAATACAATATAGACTACATGGTAAATAGGTTTATTGCAGTAGTACATAGATATTATAGATCCTAATACATGTATGTGTTACATCGATCAGATATAAAGCCTATTTGTCTAAAAATGCAAAATAATCATTTCCGGGATATGTCAATCTTTCCTCCATGTATTCTTAACACTTGCACCCACCCCGCCGATCCGTGAACATATCATTTTTTCTGGTAAAGGGACTAGCCCAGGTCTAAAATCATCAACAAATCGGTGATTTTAATTTGGCTTCTTTATATGACCATATGATGTAAACATGTCCATAGACTAGAACTGCAAAAGTTTTTAAATTTTTGTGCTGCGCATTTACCAGTTAGGCTAGATATAGAGACGAAATTATATTATTGACATGGTTGTCAATAATTCGAAATCAGGAAGCTCGTCTCTATATCTAGCCTAACTGGTGAATGCGCAGTACAAAAATTAAAAAACTTTTGCAGTTCTAGTCTATGGACATGTTTACATCATATGGTCAAATAAAGAAGCCAAAATAAAATCACCGATGTTTTGATGATTTTAGACCTGGGCTAGTCCCTTTAATAAAAAATAAATAATATTTGACCTACATTAGGCCCAAGTACAGAATGATAGATTCCATAATATCCAGTAGGCCTAAGCCTACTTAGTCCAGGATCTGGAAATAACAATCCGTATGATATGTTGCATGTACCGAAATGGCTGCAGAGCTGTATGCTCACAGTTGAATTGAAATGACACACGAATGACACACGAGGGACCAGGGTATAAACTGTTCTTGAAAAGTTGAATTTTATGTATTTAGACTATTGTATTCTCGGTTGTCGACTGTCAGTATACACGTTGATACTGAGCCACGTATTCCAATGAGAAGGACTGCGAAATCTTAATAAATATTAAAGATATTTACTTTAGACCCATCATGGTATCCATCCAAAACTATGTTGTGGTTCATGTCATCACAAGCTAAGAGAAGCCGTTTTCTAATTTTTCCGTTGTTATTTCTGTGAAAATTATCATTTTTAATTTGTTCAGCCTACCCCCAATAGCGCCACATTTAGTATAATGTGTTTGTGTATTCTAGAAGAATATTCTGCAAGTGAAAAAAGTGTTTTACATTCATATAGTAATTTGACATGTCATTTTGATAATATTTTTTGTGCTACACTTTGAAGGCTTGTCCACAATGCAAGTTTAGTTTAGGCCTATATTTTAAAAACAGGTGACATTTTTTTAGTCATCCAATAAGCGCGATGCTTTCTGAATACACCCTTTTCTGGTTAATGGTGCAAATTGAAACACTACTACCAAAGACCATGTACAATAAGATGATCGACTTGCGGGTTTTACCATACAAATGCGTGTAATACATTATGCAGTGGTGTCCCCTTTTAACGGGAGTTGGAACTACGCTTTGGCAAGTGTATCATCATATAAAACAAGTGATAATTTCACCACTTTAGCCTGAAAATAAAAATAATGTTTTTCCAGGTTTGCCAGTTATGACAATATCTCTGCATTATTTATTTTTGGAACGAAAATAGCTGCTAATATAGAAGATAAGTCATCTTATATTATGATAAATTTCAGAAATTAAAATGTCTTCATTTAAATAACAGAAGAGCTGTGTACAGAAAGTACACAAAAATGTGGGCACAGAAGGGGAGGGGAGTGACGGTATGTCGTCAAGCATAGCGACCACAAAGGATATCGGGGCAAAATATTGGTAACAAATAACAACCATAACTTGACAGGCGTGTCTTTTGATTCAAGCTTTTATTTTTTTTTAAATTGATTTAGAACACATAGGCAATATTATAAAATTCTAAAATGTAAGACTTCTCTCTCGGACCACTGCCATCAATGTCACTGAAGGCTGGAACGTTAGCAGTATACTGATATCTTAACCCTTCAACCGCCGTGTCGAATATATTGGGTTTTCAACTCAATTATTACTACATTCAGTACCGCCTTGTTTTTACCATATATAATGTGACATCAATCAGCACGATTTGAAAAGAGTTGACCTCCATTTTGTCAAATCTGAATAATTTTCACTCACTTGAAGTTGTGGATCGCGTCAGCAAGACACAACTTCAAGTGGGTGAAAATAATTGAATAATTTGGCGGCTGAAGGGCTAAAAACAACACACGGTTATTTTTATGACACAATTCATTTATAGTTGAATTTTAATAATTTTCTATTTCTCCTCCCATTACTGGTAATAATATGTTCATTGTTTTCCCGCAGTACATGGTGTAGCCGAATGGGGACATATATATGTAATATTACCGTGTAACATTCACAATTTGCATGTGATTTACTGTCTTTGACGAACGTAATAATTTGATCTCTTTTATGACTCCGATGTAGAATCTGTTCAGGTAAATTCCGAAAATTCGCTCATTTAAATTGCATTAAGTATTGACGTGGAACAAAGCCCCACACTCTAAATATTCAGAATCGCTCAAATCAGGTGAATCAGCAGTAACAGTAACATGCTTTATATCAGCAAAATATTTCTGTTCAGGTATATTCCGTATGATAAACATGACAAATGATCTATTGTCATTAGACTGTATAAGTATATTCATGTTATGTTTTCCTTTGCCTTTATCTTGGTTTTCTTTGCCCGTATCTACTCTTGCACACATCGTCACCTGCCAGCAAATACGAGACGATGAACCAATGATGGGGTAATGCTGGAACAGCATTAAAAACGTTGCACCAGCATCACTCTATAATTGGTTCAGCGATCCGTTTAGCTGGGCGTCGCCTGTTGTTTCTAAACAATGAATATGCATACTTGTTTATACGGGTGCATCAACCCCTGAAATACCAACGGGAATAAGACAATTAAAAAGTATTGATAACTAACTACCAAATTATTGAATAAAAAAAAGCAGTAAACCTCCATCAATACTCATTTTTCTGATTTTCATGATGTAAAGTATGTATTGTTTTTAATAGGATCAATGTCATAATTACTCGTGGTAATATGGTAAAATCATACTTGATAGATGGTAAAAGCATTAGTTCCAACCCCCGATACCGGGGGACAGCACTGAAAGCGATTTCACGTTTTGGCGGGAGTCGATCATCTTATTGTACGTGGTCTTTGCTACTACCCTTCAAGCGCTGCTTTTTTGTAAAAACCATGGGTACCAAATGTTTTTTTCCAATTTGAAATCATCATAAATGGCATCTGAATAACAGTGTTATTGGTCTACGGCCATTATAAATATTTGTACTCTTCCAGTGCGGGGATCGACTTTAGACGTCAGAATCTGACGTCTTCAGTTTGTGACGAATAAAGTCGATCCCGCACTGTAAGGGTTGACGAAAACAACTTTTAAACTATCTGATTTATATATATGGAATTTTCTGCTGTGGTTGATGATGACTAGAAAATATTGTGCGCATCTTGCGACCTCTGCGGATACCACTTCGTGGCGTTTATTCTTTAGATGTGGCATAAGTAGTCCAAGGTAGTACTTTGTCCCTGAACCTTGTTTTACCATATATAATGTTGCTTGGTTGTTTTTTATACAATTCGACCATGTTGACTCCAAATTCGATGAGTGCCAGATTGTAACTGTTCAGCATTTTGCGTAATAGCAGGTAATATTGCTATTATTATTATGTAAAATTCAAATTAGCCGCCATACGAAAATAGTAGTATTTACAGTGTCTTTCAAGGCATAATGCTATATTTGACTTTGTTTGAATTGTCCTCCATTTAGACTATCATGTGGGGCATATAGTCAGGATCGAACACCTCAACTAATCATTCAATTGTAAAATAATGCTGCTGATCTAGATTAAATAACAGCCAGTGGATGAATAGTCCACTTGGTCATTATATCATATAGTTTTGCTCAGAAGATAATGTATCGATGAATTGGGGTATCAGACAGTGGGAACGTTGTTCACTTGCAACTGGTGATTTATATTGACGTATAATATATTTTTTTAGTTAATGTTTTGCTCTTTGCCTAACGTTTTCCAAACTTGTATTGGGGTCTGTATGACCTAAGTTGATATGCACACATAAATAAAAAATTTCATACATACAATAAAATATTAAAGGCGAACATCCTAATAATTTCCCAGATAATTTCAATTTGACAGAAAGTTTATAACAGATAAGTATGTAATAGCAAACAAGTTCAATAATTTGTTAAGGGTGTAGGACCAACTCTTTCTTCAAAAATAATATTCGATCATAAAGTAATAGTATATGCCCTTATGTATTTTCGTGCAAAAATTGATTTTTTTGTTAATCCCCATTTGGAACATAGTAGTAATGAGAAAAAAGAGGAATTGCATTTGTTTCTAGCTCCTCAATCTATAAAAAATGACTAAATCCAAAATGGCCGCCATGTTTCCAAGATTATTGTCTTTTTCACCATAACTTTTAAAATAATGAACACAAAAACATGTATAATATATCGATTTGTATAGTTTTTACGGCGAGAAAACTGATAACACTATTATATTTTAGAAATAAACAGTAAAAATTTGATTTTAACAAACAAAATAGAAAAACATAGCATAAGGTATCTGCTACGTGTCCTAGAGGTTGTGTGCTAGGCCTTGAACGGAATTTTGGATACTGTGTGGATGGCAGTGCCATCTGATACATCACACCAAGCTCAGGAGGTTATCCCCCTATATGGAGGTGGGGCACTTGGTGAAAATTTGGGTTCGGTGTGCAGACAGGATAGTCAAACCCTTAAGTCTCGAATGTACATTCGTGACCAAAATTGTGTCTTTAAATATACAAATTTTGCCGAAGATAACTAGGACCTATACAGTTTCGGGCGACAACATACCATTTAATACGCATATACAGTTTGGGACAATAACACACGCTCTCTGAATAGACACAATGCTCGGGATAGCCTAAAAGTTTTAACAAACTATCTGTCACTGTCTAAAAACATGAAAATCATGTTTTTGCACAGCACACTCATTTAGACCTAATGTTTGGGACACAGAGAAACGTTTGAATAAACACATGATACAGTTGGGTTATTTTATTGACCTTTGATTACGCAGTTCATGTGATTTTCATGCTCTCAGATATACAAAATTTTTCACCTCTTAAAAATACTGAAATACAGTTATCCTGGTCCAGTTTAGTCATAATTTATATGTGAACAAAAGTGTCCGAATACCTCAGTCATTTGTCAACTTATTTACTTTTTTTTCACCCCCCCCCCCCCATGATATATTCTCAACAAATTTCTGAAATGGTTTTCAATTAATTACCATTATTTAAATATTACATAAACATTATCTTCAAAACAAGGAAGTACAAAAGGCAGTTTCTAAAATTACATTCTGGCACAAAGTAAACTTCAGTTTGCAAAATAAATGTGTGTTTTTAATAGCAATATACAAGGATAGTGTAGAAGTTCAAACAATCTCTAATTCAAACGTCAATATCACATTTAAACTTCCACTCGAGTCGTGACATCAAACATGTCGAACGTGAAGTTATATAATTATATTATTAAGAATGCTGCCACAAAAAAAACACATAAAGGTTACAATTTTTTTAAATTCTAGCAGTCAAATAAAATAATAGGACAAAACTTATTAAACTGTTATGCATACCACTCCGAAAACATTAACTTGATTTACTTTATGTTACTATATCATATGTACATACATTGTAGATTCATGCAATGATTGAATAATCAGTGATTTATAATTATAATCCTCATCTGCCTGATTGACATACTTTATTTATCAGATATCACAATACCTGTCAGAATTTTCAATATATCGCTGATTATATTATCAGAACTATCATTTCTCTAAATATATCGAAAAAGAAGATAATTAAAACAAAGTATGTTTAGAGTGTTTCTCCGTCTCAACTCTTAAAAAAAGGCGACTATGTACCTACTTTGGATTCACGTTTCACACACGTGTTGCTATTACATATCATAACTACATCTCTATGTCCATCTTGTAATATTTGTTAGTGTAATGTTGATGTATCATTGGATTAAATGTACCGATAACAGTTTTCATGAGCTTATTGACATAACGTATATCACATAATTATATGATAAAATATAAATTTAAGGATAATGACTTACACAATCATGATCACAGCTATAACAACTCTTCAAACTAACGATAAGATAATAATTTTCATTCATTTCATATTAATTTTCTTTCATAACAGATTAAAGGGACATGCCCAGGTCTGAAATCATCCAAAAATTGGTGATTTTATTTTGGCTTCTTAATATGACCATATGATGTAAACATGTCCATAGACTATAACTGCAAAAGTTAATTTTTGTGCTGCGCTCTTACCAGTTAGGCTAGATATAGAGACGAAATTACCGTATTTCCTATTTTTGACATGGTTGTCAATAATTAGAAATCAGGAATTTCGTCTCTATATGTAGCTTAACTGGTGAATGCTCAGCAATTGGTATGACTTTAGGTTGTCCTTGATATTTGTCTGTTACTGTAAAGGCCAACCCTGCAACCAGAACTGATATCAATCTTTATTTTCTTTAGCATACCCATTTCCATTAATATGCAAAACATTACTTATTGCGTCAAATTGTGCAAGCTCTTGAGGACGGGTGTGAAAAAAAACAGTATGGTATGACCTAGTTGTTGATCTATTGCAAATATTATATTATATATAGCACCGAGTTAGTAATACCTATAAGCATCTGTTGACCTGTGTAAATATCTAAATAAGAAAAATAGTTCAGTTATTCTTTCACTCTTCTAATTTATTATGTAACATGACACCATTTAGCATATTTGGCTTCCAGAAGTGTTGAGAGTTGCACAGTCATGCAATTCAGAATTATGCGCAAATATACCAGATTGGAATTGATTTATTAAGATTTTATAGGTGATGTGTAGGCTTACTACACACATGTAATGAATAGATATGTGCCGGTATGTAATTTACTTGGGTGGGAATATAATAATATAATAAAGCTTATCGTAGCATTTTAGGCCTAATGATGTTGAATGATGGTAGGATTTGTTTTATTGTAGTTCGTGATAAAAATATTATTGTTTGTTGCTCAAAATATAGCTTTAGTGATTTCATGGCAGCTATTTTGAATTTCATATTTTACAAAAAATCCACAAGAATGAAAGTTCCACATCCGCCCAGATATCACCATAGATGAACCAGCCAAGCATAATCAAAACAGGAAAAAACTAAAACAATGTTAGCCGCAGTTTCACTGCGAAATCCGGTTGTTTTTGCTTATATTTGCATAAATATAGACTTTATAATATTTTTTATGAAAACAAATGAAAGAATTGGCTTTCTCACACCTGATCACATAAGAATAGTCATATTATTTATATCTCTAGCGTATGTAGTTTCAAAATTATCTTTAAATATGTTTATTTTTATATATGTTTGGCGGCCATATTGGATTTCGCCATTTTAGACATTTTCTCGACCTATAGAAAAATTCACTCTCTTTTTTATTGATCTTCATGATATTTTGTATCAGAATCAAGTGAAAAATCAATTTTAACAGACAAAATGCACGAAAGTATTATATGTGACATATGAGCCTACACTAAAAGCTACAAACGGTTTTTCTATTGATCGAGCGATTATTCTGAAAAAATGACTATCAAAATAAAGCAAGTTGTGGTTTGATAATGTAATGTATCTTAAAACTAATCAAACCCTTTAAATTAGATATTTTAGATTCAATGACTTTAATCATTAACCAATCACTTATGTCTGTTATATATCCAGACAAACTTAAATTGGTCAAAGTCTCACCCTCTCTATAAGAAAGGAGATTAAAAACTATCACTGATAATCACCATCCGATCTTTTATCACCCACTATAACAAAAGGTTTTGAACACAGATCAATTATAAATCAATTAATCTATTATTCACATCTTTTTCTGATAAAAAAAACTTTTATTTAAGCCAATACGGTTTTAGCCGAGGTCACTCTATAGAATTGGCTGAGACTGAGCTAATGGATTAGAGTGTCCAAAAACTAGATCAAGGTAAATTACCCCTAGCCATAATATTAGATCTATCAAAGGCCTTTGACACTCTTAACTACGACATTCTCCTTCTCCTTTTTTAAAGCTATTTTTATGCTGATGACAGTACAACGACTACGTTAGATATATTCGACAATTATTAAGAGCTTCAATGTTAATATGAATTTGGAGCTGTCCAAAATAAGTAATTAGCTTAAACTATATATGTTGTCCATTAATATCTCGAAATCAAAATTTATGACATTTCATCTGCCACAGACACATATTAATATCGTCTTTAAATATTCTTAATACTGACATAGAACGAGTTGCAGAATTTATTTTCGTGGATTTCACCATCAATCAACACCTAAAATAGAACTCTCATATCAATAAATTCCTCTCAAAATTTCATCAGTAACAGGAGTAATTTAGCAAATAAAGAATCTATACCCAAAAAAATCGTTTAGCATTTTACAACACATTAATTTTACCACACATACATTACGGTATTCAATTATGGAGTAATAATGTAAATCGAATAGATACATTGCAAAAAAAGCCATTAGGACAATTACACTTAGTAATTATTTATCACATACCGAACCAATTGTCACACGCTTAGGTTTATTTAAAATTGAAGATATTTTTTACTAAATCAATTAAAGTTCTGAATCTATAAACGTTACTAGGCACCAGAAAACTCATTCACATAATACCCGTTACAAAGGAGAATTTGAGAAAAATGTAGTTTTTCATGTTTTCACTGAAAAGTATATTCGCTTGTCCGTGCTATCTTTATTGAACTCCACTAATAGAAACACAATCAATGAAATGAATACTCATAGTTTTGGATCATTTGTAAACTATGCAAAATTTCTATTTTTAGACAATTACATAGATCAATCTACATAGATGCTATGTTTGTCAACAAGATCGATAAATCTCTATATTGTATGTCGCGAGTGTAGGCCCAAGTACGCACTTTTAGCACGGGGGTTCTTCAGGTTTCTTTTCCACAGGGTGATGTAAGGTAACTGTTAATGCTTTACATCCACACCTGGTGTGTATCATCTTCATCTATCCAGTTGTCTGCTACCGGCAGACTCCTTGATATCAAGTATATGTGCTATGAGTTCAGAACCCCCCTCTTCCCTGCCCAACTCCTGCAGGCCAGACAATCTGACCTGAGTGTGACCTCCATACCACAGTCAGTAAACCGGTGACGTCATAATGAATATTCATGATGCTCGCACCCCCTCCATTTCGTACAGGCCTCACACACACCTGTTGTCAAGGTCAGTAGTCTGACGGTCTGACTTCACTGGGCAGGGTGGGTGTGTATGTGGAGCCTTGCTCTGTGTTACTGTGTTTTGGGGAGACGCTGGGACCCCTTTTGTGCTAAGAGTGTATGTATGCACATGATACATGTAGGCTACGCGCATATATTATATGTGTATGTAAATATACATTTATTGACCCATTGTTTTTCAATTGCCTGGTATCATCAGGGCTGCGCATATAGGGGAGACTGGGGCACCTTGAGACGGAAATGTTCAACCCCCCCCCCCCAAACACAGATTTAATTTCCAAAATAAAATATTTTGAGGACACATATGGATACAGCATCCAGTGGGGTATATTTGAGCAAGGGAGGAAAATTATCAGAAATGTGTAACCTTACATTTTTTAACAAAACAGATTGTCAAAAAAGTGTCTCAATGTACCCCGTACTCGGGCACCTTGAGACACCACATGGGGTACCCTGAGACGCCAAATTAGGTACCTGAAAACAACGTGAATCTAACTAAAATCAAGATTTGAATACTACATATACCTGTACCTAAAGCCTGCAGTTGGCTAATGTTGGATGTTGCAGTAAAGATGTGCCTGAAAAAAAGTGGGGGCACCTTGAGTCACTTTCGGGGCACCTTGAGACAGACTTGGGGCACCTTGAGACAGTTTTGGGGCACATTGAGACAGCGTCTCAAGGTGCCCCACCCTGACTGACTCACATCTGATATCATAGATTGTGTGTGGGGTGTATTTGAACCAAACCATTATATATAAGATATAAAGTGATAAGATACCAGTGTAAGTGTAAGATACCACCAAAATCATAGGGAAATCAAGTATTATGTGATCTATAGGCCTATAACCAAATATTGATCATCCCAAAAATCTATTTTTCATGTAAAAAATGGACCTAAGCTTATATGCATGCCAAGGATGTCCAATAGCCATTAGCGATAGGGTGGAAAATCGAAATTGGTTAGTTTTAGTATCATTGACCAGATGGTGCACAAATCGCAAAATAATATCTGTGTCAAACAGGCCTGTCTCAAAGTGCCCCATGTCTCAAGGTGCCCCAGTCTCCCCTACTATACATATTTTGCTTTTTGAATTGATCTTGGAGCATCACCGCCGCTGGAGCATCACGTCACTTTTTCATCCGACTCCCCCGCGTCTTAGGTTCATAACAATATTGCACTACGGCTACTTTTTTAGGTGACCACCATGATAGCTATTCATCTTGAGTCTTTTAGTGGCCTCTTGCACCAGAAAACAATATTGGCCAGAACTTTTACTCTGTACGTGTATGTATTTGTTTTGTTTTTTTGTTTCGAAATAAACGATCTAACCTATCCTATCTTATCCTAAATTCAGTATGAGAGCATGTTCCCTCGATTCATGGCGATAAAATTTTTCTATAAATTGAGCAGCATCTCTTTGGATAATGCACAATGTAGTATCAATGTGAGTAAATCATAAATATGCACAATTGTTTGTTTACTTGTTTGTTTGAAATACCTTTATCTCTCTCATAAAAAGGTTACTAACAATATTATATTTCATAAATTAAAAAAACAACGGCTGTCATCTTGTGTGTGTGAAATATTGGTGAAATTATCCAGAAAAAACTAGAAGTGATCAACCATATTATCTAGGCGATAAACCAAGATTTTCTTTGAAAAAAACGGTGAGCATCTTGAATTTGTGGGTGAAATATAGGTCACTTTATCTGAAATACACAATAACTGAATTTCTCGACCACAAATAGACCATAAATTACACATCTATGTGGCAGAGTAAGATTATTTTTTTCGTAAATAAAACAAACGGCGGCTATCTTATTTTTATTACATTTTAGTGGCCATTTTGCATTTTGCGAAATATGCTAAAGGTTTACAATCTGGCAATCACCGGATTTGGAATATGCATGGCTGAATTATGTATCTTATCAAATTATGCACTGCATAATTTAACGTATTGTTCAATTCATAAGTCTACAAGGAATATCAATCTATCTGTAAAACAAACGCCATAAAACTGTCTGTATCAGCACAAAGTCAAGTACCCACTAGCTTGACCATAGCTCTCATGAATCACACAGTGGAGGTAATGTACACATATTGAGTTTTCTGTGGCTGACATAGTACTTGTGAATCAACCTGAATACTTCCCTCTTGTCAAGGAGCTGATGATACTATCTCTATCGCTACGTCAGTGAACGGAAAATTAATTTCCATGTGCATATAACATAAGCGTAGGTGGTTGTAGATACGGAATATCTGATTTATTTCGTACGATGGGG
This sequence comes from Flabesymbios commensalis, assembly GCA_964017125.1. Classification (NCBI taxonomy): domain Eukaryota; kingdom Metazoa; phylum Annelida; class Polychaeta; order Terebellida; family Flabelligeridae; genus Flabesymbios; species Flabesymbios commensalis. The sequence goes on along the minus strand of OZ024905.1, from coordinate 21,705,834 downwards.
AAAGTTGCCCCTGACAATGGTTTCTCAAAATATTTCGACTGGATAGTGTATATGCGTTTCAAAGTGGAATAAATGCATGTCTTGTCACTCAAATTCATAATAATCTTCTCTAGAAAATTAATTGAAGACTTGCTTGAGCATAGTGTATTCAAAACAACCTGGCTGCGGATAATATTATCAACAATATTACCATTTAATTGTACAAGTTACTCAATGGAGGGATTAACAGTGGAGAGAGTACACCTGGACGCAAAGTGACTGTGACAAAGTCTGTCTACACTAAAGTAGCTCTAGGAATAATCGACAACGAACTGCTCGCAGATCTACTTCAAGATAAACATTCGTCCAAACAAGCAAGTAATTCTTCACATTATAAGTGTTTTAGATAGGTAATTCATATACGTTTTAGAAAACTTCATAGTCTGGCTATCTAACTGGAAATCATAGATATATGTCCATGAATTTTATCTGTTTATATCATTTCGATCTTTTTAGCTGGTGTCTATTTGGCTTAGCTTCTCATTCTCGTAACTATTTTCTAATTGCTTTATTGTTGAACAAATGGAGAAGTGCTGCACCTGTGGTATGGAACATCACAACATTTGGTTTTCTGTTCTGCAGGCCCCGTATTCTCGTACAAATACGATACATCGTAGGTTTCTGATAGGTCGAGATGGCCATCTCGACCAATCAGAAGCCTAAGATATATCGTAACTTGTACGAGAATACGGCCCCTACAACTTACATTTTTGTTCAGTTCATTTATATATGTGATTCTTATTTTTCACAAACATGTTACACCAGTTTCATAGACATAGTCATATTATTTTGTATAGGCCTATTTTATGTAGACCTATTATAAAAATACCAACAATTTATATTCATTTTTTTGGTCATCCTACCTCAGGCTTTTTGGCAATGTGTTCTGAAAAGTGTGCTGCAGAATCTATGACAAACACTATTAATTAGCATAATTTTAAGGATATAAAAGTAAACGAAGATCATCACATGTCTATTTTTAAATTACAGTAACCAATTTCTCGTTAAATTAGCTTATTTCAATTCATGGTGTGAATAATAACAAACAAACAAACAAACAAACAAAAAACAGCAGCAGCAGCAGCAATAACAGCAGCAGCAGCAGCAGCAGCAGCAGCAGCAGCAGCAGCTGCAACAGCAGCAGCAGCAGCTGCAACAGCAGCAGCAGCAGCAGCAGTAGCAGCAGCAGCAGCAACAACAACACTAACAACAACAACAACAATAATAATTGAGTTTATCGCCATAATATTCCTAACAATCAACATAAACAAATAACCGTAATAATAATGGTGTCAACGGGAAAAAGGCATATTTGCCTGTATACACTATAAACTTAATTTTCATATTAACACTCATTCATTGTGTATGCGCGTGCAGAGCAAAATCAAAATCAAAAGTACACACAAATTATTACTCCTCACAGAAACGAAACATGTGCTAACAATATAATTATAAGATTATAGAAAAGATAAAATAAATCAATGTTCGAAAATATCCATGGAATAGTTATTTAAATATATTTTTTTATGTTTATTTTAAAAGATCCAATTCTCACTTTACGATTAATAACACTACTAATTCTATTCCACATTTTGACAACGGTATATCCAAAAGTTATTTTCATCAAGTTAGTACTGGTAAGTAGTAACCGAAATAAGGATGTATGTCTGGTATTATAATAGTGAAAATCTGCATTAGCATTGAAATGATCATTAATAAGTTTTGGTAAATGCATTAGCAATCCAGCCTGGTACAAATATAACTCTTTCATTGTTAATAATTTTAATTTGAAATGGTTTTGTGTAATCGTGTAATCCGAGACGAGCAGGAAATCAATCTAATAGTACTTTTATGAAGAATAATTAGAGATTTTATATGAATATCTTGAGCATCACCCCAAACCTCCAGACAATAATTTAGATAAGGAAAAGCTAAGGAACTATATAGTGTAACTAACATATTTTTAGATAATAATAATTGTCTCAATGTTGCGGCTAATAGTCAGGTCTGTTGGGGCAATAAATGGGCTGTTTGGGGCAAATTGTTCCAAAGCCACCAAATTTGGCCCAGGTGTCGACAGAACCCTACGCGATCGATTTTGGGTGGATGCCATGAAAGGCATCGCCTTGCGCCACCGTAGGGGCTAAATTCAAAATGGCCGCCACCAGATATCAGAAATATCAGAATTAAACAATACCATAATTAAAATCTTAAATTACACGATATAAAACTCGCTACTCAGAAGCATAATTTATGATCCTTATGTTTTTCATAAGTTTTGATCGATTTCTCCCCAAAATTTCACGTTTTTATGTGATTTATTGGCACAACGCTTAATTATCATGATCTGTTAAAATTATTTCAAATGATGGCATGTTTATTAATCATTTCCACACAAGTACAACATAAATATGATCACAGGCCCACCAATAATAAATAAACAGTATCAGTGATAAATAGTAAATTGATTATTGAACATTATTAATTTTGTACTTTGACGTCGATCAAATTAAAACGACACCTGAAATTAGGAATGGTACGATACGGAAGTACTTGTCACTGGAAATACGCAATCATCCTCATTTATTGGAATTTTCCACACATTATTGTCAAAATTTGAGTTCTATGCTCTAGCAACAAACAACGTTTTAGCAGATGCATCCCCAAAATATCACATTTAATGTAATTGAATGTTATTAATAGCATAAAATGCGTCGCACATAATAATAACATTTATTGGCAACTAAAAGTTGAAATATTTTACAACGTAGCACGCAGAAGTAAAAATATGCTAATGCTATTTACGTATTATTAAAAGTGTAATAAATTATACATATAGCGTGTTTGCAATATCAATAGTTCAAAAATAAACAGTTTATGTCATGCAGTCTTTGCCAGTGGCCCAGGCCGTGTTGGATCAGTGTACGTTGATATTTTTTTGCTCTGGGCGCTTGGAATTTTGTTTTCTTTCTTAAATCTTGAATGATCCGTCCACATTATGTCAAATAACTGCACGATTTCAATAATTTTCAGACATATACATTAATTATATCAGCATGCCAATATAAATAGACATCCCTTTGTCAATATATTTTGGCTAATATGTATGGCTTGGTATTGTCAATATCCAAACTTGATTCCTGTAATAATTCCAAGATTATCCTTCTCCATAATGTAGCCTATATGTATAGGATCTCGATGTTGCCACTAGTGGTCACTACATGATGTGGGCCAGAGGAACCTAAAGTAATCTGTCCAGCGGTGGAGGATGATCTAAAATGATATTTAGCTTTTCGTTGATTACTCTGTCAATTCCGAAGCTATTTTCATGGAATTATGTCAACACCATTTTCTAGTCATTTGCCATATATCATGAAAAAATTGTGTAGTGCAAAAGTTATGCCATTTGACGTGTAGTACATTCTTTTATTATGATACCTCTTTATAAACCCATTACCTTTATTCCAGTTTATTCTCAGAATTGTGTTCAATGTCAAATGGTCTCACTTTTGAAATACTCACTGTAAAGCTAGTATCCAAACGTAAGCTTGACCACTGAAGAAGTGGTCACAGATACTTTAAAAGTTCTCTCAGCCACAACAAAGTTACTCCGATCACTTCTTCAATGGACAAGATCATTTTGTCTGTGGCCAAGTTCACCCTCGTGGTGGTTGAGATAACTTTTGATCACTTCTTCAGTGGTTAAAATCACTTTGTAGTGGCTTGGATATTTTTTCAGCTGACACCAATTTGTTTGAGGATAAAATCACCTTTGTAGTGGCTGAGATAACTTTTATAGTGGTTGTGATCACTTCGTCAGCGGTCAAGATCACTTCTTCAATGGACAAGATCATTTTGTCTGTGGCCAAGTTCACCCTCGTGGTGGTTGAGATAACTTTTGATCACTTCTTCAGTGGTTAAAATCACTTTGTAGTGGCTTGGATATTTTTTCAGCTGACACCAATTTGTTTGAGGATAAAATCACCTTTGTAGAGGCTGAGATTACTTTTATTGTGATTGTAATCACTTATTTAGTGGTCAAGGTCACTTATGTGGTGGTTTAGAAATCGTTCAAGTGGTTGTAATAACTTATTTAGTGGTCAAGATCAGCTGTGTGGTGGTTTAGATATTTTTTAAGTGGCTGTGATCACTTCTCCAGTGGCCAAGATCACGTTGTAGAGGCTTAGATGACTTTTTCAGCGGCTGACACCAGTTTGTTAGTGGCTAAGATCATCTTTGTAGTGGCTTAGACAACTTTCAGACAAACTGTGATCACTTCTTTAGTGGTCAAGACCACTTTTGTAGTGGCTTAGACATTTTTTAAAGTGGCTGTGATCACTTTGCATTGGCTTCGATAACTTTTACAGTGGCTGACACCATTTTGTTAGCGGCCAAGATCACCTTGTAGTGTCTGGGATATCTTTTAAAGTGGTTGTAATCACTTATTTACTGGTCAAAATAACTTTGTGGTGTTTTAGAATTTTTTAATTGGTTGTAATAACTTACTCAGTGGTCAAGATCACTTTTGTGGTGGTTTAGATATTTTTTTAGTGGCTGTGATTACATCTTCAGTGTCCAAGATCACTTTGTAGTGGCTTAGATGTCTTTTTCAGGGATTGACCCCAGTTTGTTCGTAGCTAAGATCACATCTGATAACTTTTAAAGTGGCTGTGATCACTTCTTTAGTGGTCAAGATCACATTTGTGGTAGCCCAGATGACTTTTAAAGTGGTTTTGATCACTTCTTCAGTGGTCAAGGTTTAATTTGAGAAATGGCTTCAGAAAATGTAAACGTAATAACAAACATTTATGCAATAACAAGTTAACAGAAATAAAATATCATGTATCCACGTTAATGTCCTTGGTAGCGATTTTCAACTGCTATGAAAAACGTTGATACATTTTTTTTATTTGGGTATTTATTGGGCAAAAATGTGAAGCACGATCAATTTTCCCAAACCGGCAGAATAGTGCGCAAATTTCAAGTCCAACCAAAAAAGTGTGTAATATGTTGAAATAGCTCATTATTTTGACTCCAAATTGGTTATTTCGAGTCAATAGTAGTTCTAGAACATGTTTGAATCAAAACCAAACATTTATTACATACAAAATCAGCTGAGAGAAAATTATTTTGACTATTTACTCAGAAAAGCATGAAAAATAGATGAAATTAATACCAACATATAGCTCTCTTCTGCATTTGGCAATTATCGGACACAAAATATATTACATCAATGTGAACGAAGCTTTTCATGGATATCAAATATATTGATATAACTTAGTAAGGTAGGCTACCTTACTAAGATATACTTCAAATCTGAATGGCGGCCATCTTGGATTTTGCTAATACATCAGCCCTAAGCGATTCCCGTCTTGGCATCCATCGCAAATCGAAAGAGTATAATCTGTTCTATATCTGTGCCAAATTGTGCAGCTTTGGAAAAATTTGCCCCAAAATTTCCCTAACAGCCACGACTATAATACATATAATCAGAGCCCGACCTATATATGATACACCTAATTCTAAACAGTCTGTTGAAGGGCATCTTTTTCCAAACCCACCACATATAATGGGCGTCAGATTGGTTGAGGTATCGCGTACCTTCAGTGCGGCAGTTGTACAGTTATACCTCCTCTGCATGTTATGTAACATGTATAGGCGGCATAAGAGGCCTAATTTAATAATCACGCCTCGTTGAGCAGATCTGGTAGATAGACAGAACGTTGAAACACCACCATGCAATACTAATTAGAGGGGAGCCGCCATAAGTGCCACCAGGGATAAAACACGGTAAATAATACCCTTGAAAATTCGTTATATATATGCCACACACAGGCCGTTGACTACCCGGTGTGACTGGGCCGCCTAGCTCATTTACTGCGATGTCATAAGGGTACCCGTTGACACCATAAGGTAAATATTTTGTTTGCTTCATTGACCAGGCTTGTACATATTTAATTGTTACAATTATTTTAGTTTACTTTGTTTTTACTAAAAATAATATAATGTTTGGTCAAATTTACTCGCATCGCTATGATATACACATATAAAATTATATCTATCCCTAGTCTTACGGTGAAATGACAGAAACATTCAGATTGGTTTTATGCATTTTGTAGCCACCACACATCTTCCACATCCCACTCTTCGGTCATCCTCGTGTCTGCGTACCACAGACCAAATTCATGCAGACCATCCTGATAATTTTATAAATGTCTCAATTCGTCAAACCAGCGCATCTGCATATTAAATTGTCTTATACTTTGCACCCATTTTTTACCACTCCCTTGCTAGGCAAATATTTGACAATACAGACTTTCACAACTTGCAATGTAATTTAGATATGTAACATGTTACAGGGTAGACAACAGGTTATTGTTCCACTATGGATTGCATTATTACCCTCCTCTAATTATATTAAGTTTCTGTAGAATAATATTCTTGATAATAAAGTGGATTATACACTTAGAATTATAATTGAAGAAGTCAATAAAAACAATTAAAGTACATTACCATATAGTACGTAGGGTTATTATACAAGAGATGTGTACAAATCAAGTGTGTACAAATCCAATAAATCCTAAAGTACGTATAGTACTGCAACAATGTACAATATCATCGAAAATATGCTAGTGTTATATCAGACAAATGTTGTGGGAGCAGGTGAGATTGAATGAAATGAATCGGGCTTTAGGCCACTTTTGTGCACATATAGGCTAAACTGGGCCAAGAAAACTTCCTGAGGATGGTAAGATGATTGAGATGACACTGCCCTCCAGACACAGGACTCAAAATTCGGGCCCTGGCGGTCTTAAGGCGAGCACGCTACCTCTCGGTCACGGAGGCTCCCCACAATACTGACTTTTACACGTGGTGGGAAAGAAACATTTGTGTTTCTTTCAAACCGCCGAGACCGGGAACCGAACCCCGAGCTCTGGCGTGAAAGGCAGCGGTGCTAACCACTACCCTAGGGCCCCCGCCCAGGTGAGATTAAATATACATCACTGGTTAGTTAGTAATTGCGTGAATCGACACGAATATATTATTTGTGCCACAAGAAGAATTTTAAAGCAAGGTAGATATTCATTTTGTGAGTGCTACATATTTTATCATTTAACATTTGATTGTATTGTGACAGCTTAAATGTATGGTTTGGTACGTGATCTTTTCATGCTTTTTGTGATTGGCACCATCATCAGGAGTACCCTTAAATTCATTCTTGAGGTCATCATCGGATGTTTAAATATTTTATATTGACGTACATAAATGATAATTATTGTGTAATATCAGATATTTAATTATATAATATAGGTTGAATATAATATAATTATAATATATATACATATTAGTTCGGGTTGCTCTGCTTATAAATTAACAAACATAAAGTAGCCTATAGGACACCTTCCTACTGCTCGCCAAATGCTTTCAAAAGCGCACGTACATTGTCCTAAATTTACAAAAAACGGTTCCCCTTTTTAGATCTTACATCTGCGAATAAAACATGTGTGACTGATACAGCCATGCTGTTTAACCCTTTCACCACTGGAGCCCGTTTTTATGTGCTGAATGCTATGGCATTCAGCACAAAAAAACGGGCTTCAGTGGTGAAAGGGTTAAGGTATATGGTTTCTTCAGTGATGATAGCAATTTATAGCTCTGCAAATGGGTGAATGGACCAGGGAAATAAATATGTGCACATACAGACTAAACTGAACCTGGATTACCCACCAAGGATAGTAAGATGAATCAGATTACACTGCCATATAGACCCACAATTTACAGTAATTAGTCGAGTCCTGATAATCTGAAAGCAAACACGCTATTCATGTTCACGGAGACTACACACAACACCAAATAATTAAGTGTGTGGAGAAGATTTTTTTTTAAATATCCATACCAGAGCGGGGCATGAACCTATGATCTCAAACAGAATATACCACTACACGGGGCCGTATCTAGTACAAGTTACGATATATCGCAGGCTTCTGATTGGTCGAGATGGCCATCTCGACCAATCAGAAGCCTGCGATATATCGTAACTTGTACGAGAATACGAGCCCAGGGCTACCCTACACACTTAGGTGTGCTTTCCTAAGGATAGAATAGAACATTCAGTGTAATAGTTTTTTTATCCAATATAGTTTTTCGGTTGTGATCCTGATTTGAAAATAGGTTATTGATGTCAAATAAAGATACTGTGTGTTTTTGTATTCCCAGATACCGAAAAAATATGATCTGTGAAATAGTCTCGTCCCTTTGTCAATTATTATTGATGAAGATAATTATGATAACTGTAGTGATTTTACGACGGCCACTTTGAATTTCATAGGTAAAACGGTCGATAAAGTTTTCGTGTGTTTTATCATATTCATCATTGGGAATGCTAGTGATGCATAATCAAAAGAGAAAACAATCTCAGCCAAAACAAGGTCACCCCCTTGCCTGCCGGACTATTAGTCATTTACCCAGCAAACACAAAACATGTGTATAACATTTATACAACGCTGGTCCAACATTGTACAAATGTTATACAAATGTTTGTGTTTGCTGGTTATCTGTTGTACATTGAACACGATCACACACTTAACCCTTTAAGGTCTCGGTGCGATTTTATCGTTTCAATCTGTCATTGTTATTGGGAACGAAAAGGATACGTATACATGATAATATATAACTAGTGTTATTGCTAAGTGTGTACTCAATAATGTATATGATTCCTATTATATAGAATCACGAACAGCCTGATACCAATAATGATTGTTATGCATAATTTACATTTTGGCCTAAAACATTATGATTATTTTGTGAGTGAATAAAAAACGGTTGTGTATCGCCTTGGTAATTTATATTATCTTTTCACCCAGCAATCTTGTGTTAATATTGGCCCATCATCTTCGATGTTGGCCCAACATTTACCCAAGATTGGGCCAATGCCTCGTGTTTTCTGGGTATAGGTATTGACTATCATTTTAGCTTCTGTTATGATAAAATTATCTAGCTTGAATGGCAACTGCTTCTATCCATAATACATACACCATTATTGACATAGTCATGAAGACATATTGTGTATGCTGCAATCATATGTTTTGCTCACAGATCGGGATGGTTACATTATGTCTGGTTACTTCACACGTCTGGTTACATAGTCATTTCGGTTACATTATACATCTGGTTACGTAATACGTCTGGTTACAATATATTTATGTCTGGTTGCATTATTCGACTGGTTAAATTATAAGACTGGTTACATTATACGTCTGGTTACTTTATCCATCTGGTTACATTATACGGCTGGTTACATTATACGTCTGGTTACAAAATACGTCTGGTAACAATATATGTCTGGTTGCATTATACGTCTGGTTACATTATACGTCTGGTTACATTATACGACTGGTTACAGCATACGTCTGGTTACATTATACGTCGGGTTACAACATTATACGGCTGGTTACATTATGCATCAGGTTACATTATGCAGCAGGTTACAATATGTAGCAGGTTACATTATATGTCCGGTTGCATTATACGTCTGGTTACATTATACGTCTGGTTACATTATACGACTGGTTACAGCATACGTCTGGTTACATTATACGTCGTGTTACAACATTATACGGCTGGTTACATTATGCATCAGGTTACATTATGCAGCAGGTTACAATATGTAGCAGGTTACATTATATGTCCGGTTACATTATATGTCTGGTTACATTATATGTCTGGCTATATTATACGGCTGGCTACATTATACGTCTGGTTACATTATACATCTGGTTACATTATACAGCTTGTTACATTATACGTCTGGTTACATTATACGGTTAGTTACATTATAAGGCTGGTTACATTATACGGTTCTACAAAATTCAAAGCTGCTAACCAATAAAATATATGTGTATATTCTTTGATATATTAACCCTTTCACCGCAACAATATCAATAGCAATAATATCTATAACAAATATAGTCAAGCAGATAAGCTGATAGATTGTTCAAAATGTGAAGCACCAAATTATGCCCATATGATGAGTTTGGTATGTATATTCATATAAAAACAAGCCCCAGGACGATTTCGAAATTAAAGACCAGAAATTTGATAATTACTGCCGCCATTAGCAAAATTTGAGATAACAAAGAACAAATTGTGTCTGCACCTATGTTTATATGGTCAAATATTACAATAAAACAGTCAAAATCATAATCTATTGAAAAAATATAAATTTAGACGTAATTTTGAAAAATTAGTGACGCTATTAAAGAAAAAAATGATTAATTCCAATATCTCCGTCAAAATGAGAGAAATCAAAGAAAGAATTGTGACTGCACCTATGTTTTTATTGTCCATTATTACAATAAAACTATAATAATAATAATAGTAGTAGAGGAGGAAATCTGAAAATTGACGTTATTTAAGGAGTTAGTTGACACTTAAATTCCTAGAGACAAATAATATATCGCTGGAAATGTATGAACGTCTAGTTTCACGAAGCGTGAACGGTTTTTGCGGCAAGTGGTCGAGTTTTTCATAAAACGTGCATTTGGGACGTCATGTCGTGATGGTTGTGACGTCACTTTGTCACCAATTATTACTGGATATTTATAAAGGTGGATCATTTATCAGCTGCGATATACACATGTAGATGACGTTCAATATCCTGCATTTGTAAAAATGATAGAGTATATGCCTAGGTTGTCACACAAAAATGACATACATGGTTTGTCCACATGCCATCACTTGATTTCCTATTCTACTATGTATATAAAGTATATCCTTTGTATAATAATTTGTATATTTTGATGTAGAAATAATTAATTATAAATGATTCTGAAACAACAGATTATTCCTACATGTATAAATAATATTTTATCCTACGCGTGATTTAAACGTACTCGGAGAATTAACGTTTGCAGATAACATTTACACAACCTAAGTGTACATGTAATGAACACGATGGATATATCAAAATATTTGAACCGCTCATATGCTTAATTATCAGTTTATTTATATATTGAGGATAATGTATAGGCCTAGGCAAATAGATGGACTATAAATGTTCTAAAAACAATCCTGGTGGTGGACGTCCTTCATGTATGCGTATGTAACGTCTTACCCTCATAATTATGCCATATTTTATTCAGCTGGTGCTTTTGAAAGCTAATTTTACACTAATAAAAACTATACTATGCACTATAGAAATGTACGATCAATTTCATGATGTCCCACAACAGGTGAGTATAGAGCCACTTTGGAGGATTGAGTTGGGAACGGGCGTACTCCAAGCTGATTTTTTTTCTCATAAATATAGACCTATCTCTTGGCAACCCCCAAAACGAAAATACCAGAAATCAGCTCGGTGGAACATCGTCAAGATGGCAGCCATTTTACACATTAGGATCTCTTTGTCGCACGCAGTTTAAATGTCAAATGTTAAATATAATCGTATTAGGAACGTTTGTATATTTATAAGCATATTTCAGATATAGGATTTTAGAAGACAAATTGCTGACTTTGCACTCTAGTTTAGCTCGCTACAATGCTCGTCCAACTACTCATGTTATACAGTAGATTGGTGTTAATCATGGTAAATGGAACGATTCAGGCATATGACTGTGTATGTATATAGTTGTGCTTAATCCTTCTTTGTCCTTTGTCGGTAGACGGCAAGTTATCAACAATGCCATTTCCATACATTAAAAAAAAAAGTTTATTTGACCTTGAAATGACATTGAAAATCCTTGACGTCATCTTACATCTATTTCACATTAAAGCCCTGAGGGTTATGCAACTATGTGCTAGGTTTTATTAAGCCGCGTCCAATGGTTGCTTGTGAAGGTCTACTTGAAATATTACATCATGATTTTTGTTAAATAAACTCATGTTCCAGGCGTACGTCTTTGTGGGGAGTTTTAACTATTTTTCTACAAATATTCTGCGGGACATTTATGCCCATACACATCGGGTGTCTTATGGTGGTATTAAAAAAACAACTTCTTGTTCCGAGTCACCCCCAAAAGGGGGTAAATAAGAACAAAAACATTGTCTATCGCAGTCCCTTGTGGGCATAACCCAACCATGGGGTAAACAGGAACAAACAAGTACATTTAAAACAAACAACTGGGATGAATAGGAACGGTGGGGTGACTAGAAATGAAAAGTTAGAAAAATGTAGTGGTTGGCTCTATCACTGAAGTTAAGCAACGTCGCGCCCTGTTTATAATCGGATGGGTGACCGCCTGGTGACTGCCAGGTGCTGTATACACTCGTGGGGCTCAGAGAACCACGTAAATAAGATGGCTCGTCTGACTGACCTAGGGTTGGACGTAAAAGAACCTCAATGGACGTAGGCGCAGTTTCCATCCAGCGAGACCCCAGAAATGTGTGAGTACTTGGCACATAAGGCGAATTTGCTTTGAATGAAATTAGCTTGATGCGCCTAAATGGCAGCTCTAGCTGGATATCTCCCAGGAGACTGAGTTGGAATTTGAATCATAGCAGGCCTTGCTAAGTTACTCTCGATGTTCAGCGCTCTGAACAGTCTCCGGCTGGATACATGCGCTATATCAAATTTCATTCATTCATTCAACTGCGCCGATTTGTTATACATTTGTCCTAGGAACCGGTTTGTAATAGCGCAGTATCTTGTTGGTGTGCCACAGCAATGCCCGTTTTTCATCGAAAAAAAATACCTGAAACACAAAGATGTCGGAGAGCCACACTGTCATTTTCACAATAAATACCCGGCAAGATACTAGTATACAACTTTTTCTTTTGTAGTTACTTATTGTAGGCTTAGTTATATAGATATAGATAAATCTATAGATATAGATATGGAAAAGTGATATTTGCCAAAATGTGAGACTTGCAGACGATGTCAAAACGTGATCTTTAATCAGTGACCAAAATAGTTTCAGGATGTATTATACTATTAACAAGGCGTCTTGTTACAAGCAGGATTAGTTAGTGCAGTGGGCAAGTCTCTCGGATGTTCCTCAGATGGATACAAGTCCCAAATTTGGCACAGAGCAAGGTTTTAACATATTAAATACAATTCTGGTCTCAAGCCCAAAAATTTCAGACCGAGACCTCGTCGGTTGAGCAAATTCGAAATGGCCGCCAAAATGGCCGCTATCGAGAAATGAGAATTTCACAATTTTGCGAATAAAGTCACAAAGAATCATTTAATACCCCGTTTTTTCACGAATCTGTTGGGGGAGAATATTTTACGATTCAAGGTCAAGGTCACCCGAAAAAGTCATTTTTAAGGTTGAATATGACATAAAAATGTAACAAAAAAAAAGATATAATATAGTCATTTTCAATTTATGTATCCCAGATTGATACAAGTTTCAAATTTGGCACAGAGCAAGGTTTTGACAAATTAAATACAATTTTGGTCTCAACCTCAAAAATTTGCGGGTTAATAAATTTAAAATGGCCGCCTAAATGGCCGCCATCAAGAAATGAGAATTTCAAAACTTTACAAATAAAAGTCACAAAGAATCATATAATACCTCGTTTGGGAGGGATTTGTTTTGTACAAAGTCAAGGTCACCCAAAAAAGTCCTTTTCACGGTCAAATATGACCTAAAAATGAAAAAAGGAAAAATCATAGTCATTTTAAACGTATTGATTAAATTTATTTGTTTTTCCATTCTCGTATTATGCATAGCTCATTTCTTAGTCACCCAGAGTGAGGCGAGAGCATGTACCATAGCACACACACAGAGAGCCGAACAAACAAATCCCCAAATACAACAAGAACAGCTGCCTGCACAACGCTTCTGGCACTTCAATACTTAAAACATATATCAACACTAAAATGAAATAAAATCTAAAGGTAATATTTCTGATAAACGTCACAGTATTTTACTGTATTACATCTAACCTTTATCTTATAAATTACCTGCTACATCATTATATAATGTGATATTTTCCCATCATTTACTGTATTACACATACGTACAATCATTTCTATGTAGCTAGAATTGGTGACGTGATTGTCAGCTTCAAATGACGTCGCGTCAGTTTTTCATTATTTGATCTTTGCCAAAACGTACCAGCGCGACGACGTACGCGAGCGTGATAGGCAACACGACCATTTCCAAAACTGTTACATTTTCGTCACGCCGGTTGTCGCAAATGAAATGAAATCAATCGGGTTTTAGGCCACCTTTGTGCACATATAGGCTACATGTCCACACACAGGCTATCATGTAATTTTCAGTCGTCAGTCGTCGCGTCACTCGTCACATGCTTAATCGCGCTGACGTTCGCGTTGGTGTGTTTTGATCTTAAAGTGGAGAAATGTAAATAACCCTATGTGTTATTTTAACCATCAGGCTGTTCTTTTTCAATATAAAACATAGAAAAGACATGTGAAACTGACGTGTTTTTTATGTGGGCCCATAATAACCTCTTGCCCACTCTCCCCTGAGCGACCTAGCAAAAAAATGAGTGAGGTTTTGAGAAGAGCCTAGTTACTGGTAGCGCAAGGACTTCCTGTTATTTTTATTTGACTTTCAGTTAAAAACATGCAAAAATGGTACATTATAATTATTATTATCATTTTTTGAACATGTTATTAACTTTGGTTGACGGGAACAGGTCGAGACGACCTCTACAATGCCTGTCAACCATATAAGTGAATTAAAGTTATAGAATAAAATAATATCCATTGTTTAAAATAGCAATAGCAATTTAAAAATGTACATAGTATAGATTATAAATTTTACGATTTGTACACATAAAATAAAATAACCGACAATTCTCTGTCATCTGTTTCCCGCACCAAAACCAGAGATAAAATACCTACACTGTGCTCTACACCGTGTAGCAAAAAAGGACACTCTGGAAAGCGTAGAAACCTAATTAAAACCTCTAAATGCTTTAGTTGTCTATTATATCAAAGGACATACAACTAGGATATGTGAAAAGGGAAAACAGTAAAAACTTATGGCACTCTTAATTTTAACATAGGCCTACATACATCCCTAAATAAAAGTAATACTATAAACCTAGAATACATCTACTGACGTCAGCTCATATAGCCGTCGCGCAGCCGAAATATGCTGAGTGGTACCACATATGCAATATTAGACTGGAGGAAAAACAATCCCAAACTCAAGAAGTAAATCAGTTGATTAGAGATCTTTGAAATTCAGCATAAGGACCCACCTGGTCTGAAAACAAAGGCGACTGAAAAAATCACTAAACCTCAAATTAAAAAATAAAAAAATAAAAAATAATAATAATTTTGAGGGGAACAGCCATCCATGCCATGTGGTAATACTCTAAGTCAGATCATGACAAGCGTGATCATGTAGAGTGATGTCGGTCTGCTTCGAACAGTATCAGAGACTGTCTCCGGCCTGAATTCGAGCCAGACAGACAACACAATGCAACATTCGCAGATTATCGTTCATAGGTCGATCACTTAAGGTGCCATTGGTGCTAAATATATAGCTATATATTCAATACACAAGTATAAGTAAGGCGGGGCGGTTTGTCATCTGCCAACACATGCGTTTCGACAACGGAGCCCTCCGTCCCTAGTCATGAGTGGCTGGTGACAGCTCAAATAGCCGTCGCACAGCCGATTCAAATTGCACAGGTAGTTTAAGACACAAAATGTTCCGCTATATTCGACAATTCACACAAGCACAAGCCAGGCTCCAGGTACATCGATTATTCACATCAAATAAGTTTACCATGGCGAGATATAATTCATTCAGGTTCTTCTTAAAAATCTGCAAGCTACTAGCATCTCGGATAACAAAAGGTAAAGTGTTCCATAAGCGAGCAGTGCGATAAAAATAAGTACATTGGAACTGAACAGTCTTGCACAGAGGTAATTTGAATAGAACACCCTGTTGAGCAGATCTGAGGCCATTATGCGGACAAGCTAACTCAAAATTACTAGAGTAATCACAAGATAGTTTACCGTGAAGGTAGCTGTATAAAAAACACAAGTCGATTATTTCTCGACGGAAGCACAAAGGCAAGATAGATAATGCTGTGCATCTTTCGTGATAGGGTGAAACATAATCATTGAGAATAAATTTTGAAGCTTGACGTTGCACCCGTTCTAATTTGATTATGTCTTTAACATGATTGGGACTCCACACCATATCTTTGCTTATTTTGATGCTTCTGCTACAGCAAATCATCACAGAATCGATTCTAATTGGTAGCAAAATGATATATCTGTAATATGTACCACCGAGGCTGCTGCAAAGAGCCACACATTTTTTAAAAAAGAACTACTTTTCTTATTCTTAAACTTTATAATTATATGCGCGAAATAATTTGTGTTGTGAGACCTTAACGCTCGAAAATTTCACATTGAAACACATTTGCGATGCTGCCTTAACCTTAATTCACTGCGACATAACGCAAACTGTGTAAATGGGCTAAATATCGACATGTGTAAAGTTCTGGTCTTTAACAGCTACCTGCACATTTGATTAAAGTCAGTTGACGTGTTTTGGAAAACATTTCAACTTCGCCTTGAATTGATGGAATAGTTTATGACAGAAATATAAACAGCTCTTCACACAGAATTGGGACCAATGTCTTAGTTAGCTCTTTTCGCTTCATTTTAATACCTATGTTATGGGTCTATGGTCATTATACATACTTTACTCTTTCAGTGCGGGGATCGACTTCAGACAATGAGCTCTGTATGAGCTCAACAAATATGACAAATAGATGACTATTTAATTTCAATATTAAATATATTTGCAACGGAATGAAACATTTTAAAATCCCATAAAAATGAAAAAAATATAAAATCTGTCTGTATATTTTATGACATATAGAGTATTTCTGAACCTGGTGTTACGGCAGTTCAGTTGAAGCCGGCCTGACCCGGATTCTAACCTCTCAAGCATGACGCCTGGTTATTTAGTTTTGCGTCATCTTCAGGTATAATGACATAATTATTAGTTTAACTGTAGAGGTAACCAGCAATATCTGTAGGGCTGCCAACCTCTAGAAAAATAAACCCATTAATTTGTCTGCTTCTGTCTCTGCCAAGTTAGGTGGTGTGTGACGTGTGCAAAGGTATGAGTTAAGTGGAAATGAACGACTTCCAGCAAACATAACTATACTGGTTTAATGTTGGTTTAATGTTGGACCAGATATCCGTAGAATGTGAACATAGGCCTATAGAATTATACCTACGTACAAATTCTGACATAAAGAATGATAAAATAAACTCAATTATCATCGTGCAGCGAGTGTTAGGAAAATCTTACTCAATATTATTATTTTTAATGATATGATAAAATAGAATAATATTTTCGAATGAGCTGAATAAACAGATGAATATTTAATATCAATATTAAATACATTTTTCACAGAAGAGAAACACGCCGGTTATTATTTCTTACAGATTCAAATACATGATCTATTTCTAATGTGATTTACTTTTACTAATAAAATATTACCGCCGCCTTCAAATTGTATAGATGACATTCTACGCAGGTGAAATCTTGCGGACCATATAATAACTTTAACTGGCAAAACAACCTAATCAATCATCTCGAGCTAACGAGTATTTAGTGGAGTTACTGCGGGGGGGGGGGGGGTTTGATGGGGGCATGACGTCGACCGAACCCCTAGAAATTTTTGATGCCATATTAACATAGAACCCACTTCTGTTTAGGCCACTGCTATTTAGATCTAAATATCTCAGTTTTCTAAACTGGACTGAAACATATAGAATAAGCCTTACTGCGCAGACGATGATTTTTTCAAAAGTTTTTTCAAGCAAATTTATGACTTGAAATGTATTCAAGGGTTAGAGGAGCTTTTATGTCAGGATGTGGCATTACAATATCATCATTTAACATTATATGGCAGTGTATGGTCGGGGGACGACATTCTAATAAAAGTAAATGAAATTTTAATGTCAGGATATCACATTTGACTGTCAGGCTATGACATTATAAAGGCAATATGTGGAATTATATTATCAGGTTATGGCCGTTTAACGTCTCAATATGGCAATAATATTGCGGAAGATTGCACTATTTAGTCAGGATATGGCATTGTAATATCAGGATATGCCACTTTAATGTCTCAATATAGTCTTATATCATTAGATCATACCATTTTCGATATCATGTTAATATCAAGCTATGACATTCTATTTCCATTATGTGGCATATTAATGTCAGTATACAGCATCATAATATCAGTAGCCTATCTGGCAGCTTAATGACACAATATGGCCTCATAATAGAAGGATGTGGCATTAATATATCAAGATCTGGCATATTAATGTGCCAATATAGCATTGTAATATAAGGACATGGCAGTATGGCGTCACCATGTGGCATTTTCGGGATACGGCAGTATAAAGCCAGAATATGGCATTTTATTTTTTCAGAATATGGCGTATATCGTTAGGACATGGTATTATGTGACTCATCACTTTAAAATCTGACGGGTCAGGCTGCGCTAATAGACGTGCAGCTGGTGGTTAAAAAAAACGACTTTAAGGCTCAGAATGTAATAGGGGCAAATTATAGTCCACCTTATTGGAAATTTTCTCCTCTTTTCAATGGTGGTTGATGTGGGGCTGTATTATTGGGAGAAATTGGTCCAAATTGAGCTCAAAGACATGTACCCGCAAATTTAGCAGTTACTTTTTGTATGTTGTAAAGATCCACCTCCGCCCAAATTATTGTCTGCAATATCATCATAGCTAGTTTCACACTGAACACCTTCCCAATCCCAAAAGTGTCTCATGTGAGGTTATAATTTAATAACAAAATTGTGAACATCAGGTTTAATGATTGTACCGGTGAATTAAATAAGGTATTTTAAACATCTCCGTAAAAATACACCATACATAGTAATTGAGAGAGTCCGTGGCATGTATTTCTTTGACGAATCTATGAATATCGTGGGAACAAATTTACAATTCCCGATAATTATCATTTCAAACAAATTGCGTTCGATATATATGTGTGTTGTAACGTTTATTGATACTACTTTTAGTTCGATTTATTGATCAATGCAATACATATTATGACATAACACGAACAAACACAAAAAACAAACCATTAGTCCATTGTCTATTATAATAACAAATGATGTTTTAGTTGATGCATTAATGTACATGAGTAAACCCAACATCAATTACGATGAAAAATATTAGACTAGTTTTACATTTAGAACTACATAACACGCAAATGTGTACAAGCAAGTCAAATTAATAAAAATACTAACAATTCTAAATTTATCAAACTAAAACACAGAGCAATAACATAAATGACTTGGCCTATATAGTGTCATTAATGATAGTTTAAACTTATTTTTAAAAAAATTACATTTTTATGTAACGCCGTTATGCAGAACCAATTACATTTATACCAATCATTTCTCTATGAACACAAATCAACACCAAAAATATGTTACTATCCTTATCATTCTATCTAATTGGCATGAAATTGCTACCAATGTAATAACACATAACAATAGTTAATTGAAAGCCCATATTAGGCCTATTTTACTCCGCACTAATACACACAAATCCACAAATAGCTCTTCACCATTTCGAATAAGCAACATTTGGCTCACAACCATGTAACAAATAAAAATAAAAATCTATTTAAAATATAATAGCATCCAAATCAGTTAAATCTTTAATAAGTAGTATCACATGACACAACGTCACTAAAATCACGATTTGCTATAGACTAGAGTCAGTGTGTAATACAATAGACTACTAAGGACAAGTTTTACCATTAAACACGTTAAAGTGACTAAACAAACACAAATTATGAGTAAAGTTGTCTCAATAAAATGAAACTTGGTCACTTTTACTCGTCAGTGTCTTTAATATCTTCTTACATATGTCCACATGGTCCATGGCAGCACAAGAGCAAATGTCAATGCATTGTATTCCACTTTGATAGCAACGGTATCCAGTAGAACACATTTGCCTATGACCACATTCACATTTTAAGTTATCAATTAGCTCAGACACACTACTCTCTCATAGTATACTGTAAATCACATCCTTGCTTTTGTATCCGGCCAAAATCAAGAGGTGTACCCAAATCAGGAAACCCAACATGGGATCCTTTCCATACCCGGGCTTGCCATGCTGCACGTTTTACATGCTGAAGAAAACTGGCTTCACGGGGTGGTATTTTAAATAGAGATAAATCTTTTTGCTTGGCAATGCGAGTCCTTGACTTGTATAAGTCATGATAGTTAATTGTATTCCTTACCTCGCTGATCATACAAGGTAGAAACTAGCTCTGATGCCGCATCATCATCAGTGCCTGACAGTTTAACAAGCTCACTAAAATTATCTGGGAATTTGGTGATGACTTTCATGAAAGTCTTTTTCCAATCCCAAATTTAGCTGAAGCTGTGTCACTTCCCGTTAAGACATGTGCTTCAGGGTGTATCCCACCTGAACTCTCAGATATTTCATGAACTGGTACATGTAACGTTAGCGTCGTTTGTCTTGCGTTGCTGTAACGATTCCTGGCTGTATCCAAAGCTGTGAGGTATTAGGCTTTATACAGTTGCTGGTAATAATAAAGTATCAAGACTAGCACATCTGTATCGGCTGATCGAATAATTATTTGTCCTTTTTCATGACTCTTCTCAAACATTATGTCTGCATCTATGGAGTGGAATATCATCTTCGTATCAGCTTCTTCGTGTGAGCTAAAAGATATGACTTGGTTTTGATGTGTCCTCTGATATGATATGGGTAACCTCTTCTCCATTACCGCAGGGTTTGACACAAACTTTTTTGAGCAGTGGTCCACAGGACCACCAGCTCAGAGAATCTGGTGGTCCTACAATTTTTCTGGTGGTCCTGAAAATAAAGTCTCGGCACACAAATTCATACGCGTATATCATTTAAAAGTGAGTGAGTTAAAAAAAAAATTAATATGGCGATTTATAGCAAGCTTGATTTTAATATTACATTCATATCATTTTGATACCAATTGATCCAGATTTGGTAACCATTTCTTGCTTTAAAAACATTGAAATCGGGAAATATAGGCCCAAGTATAAAATGTAGTCCCTATGCTGGTAGTAGCAAGGCATATGATTGACTAAGTCTGTCAGCCTCCCCCCCCCTCCAGCCTGATACTCCACATAGGATGTGCTGCTGGAGTAGGCTAAAGCGTTTTGGCAACGCTCAGGGAAGGTACTAGGACCTTATATTCGAATGTGAAATAAAAAAGACTGATGTTTTTAAAGCACCCTTTTTTATTTTTCATATTGATAGAGTAGGCCCTATGTCTTGATGATTACAAAATATATATGTTTATATAGGGGGGGGGGGGGCTATATTTTTTCATTTAAAGATTGCTGGATCGAGGGGTATTATGTCTGGTGAGACAATAAATAAGCAAAGTTCAAGGTTGATGGTAGACGGGCTTTTGTTTCCAGGTGAGCTGGATGTTGTTATAGACTCCAGAAATTCAAACAAAATGGCCGCCGTTTATACTGTTCATACCAGCTTGATTCGAATTTTCAATTGTTTATCTTTTCCTAACTTCACCTTAAAAACCTATTAAAAGTGGCGGGCAGACACTTTTTCGGCGTCACAAATTGATTGTACACCACTAGTCTGACTAGACAGTCAGATGAGGGCAGGCAAACAACAAACTAGTGCCTCGCGTGTTTTTTTCAATAGGCAGCTGGTCAGCCGGGCTGCATGGGCTGTGACCGGCGACCTATGGCTATGTGTAACACATTGTGGAGGTTGCCGTGTCATCCTCTCCGAGGCCGTGGATGGATACCGCCCCAACAAGTTATTATGTATAATGTGATTTAGCTGGGTGTTTGTGAACGAAATCCTGGCAATCATTTGAAAAGTAAACACAACGGAACTGTATCGGACATTGCTTGTTGTCGGAAACTTCCAGGAGTTGTTCCCATGTTGGAACTGGATGCCCGCCATGAACACACTGTATATGTTTTTGTTGGCATCATGTCCAGCACGTTGACCGGCTTCTATTGAGAGTTTAGTGTTGTACGGTACCTGTTGTATAACAAATTGTCCAAACACATAGGACTAAAAACTTGCTTGTTCCCATTTTCCCAGTCGTTCAGTTTGCAAATCTAATAGCATTAGCTCAATAGCTTTGTGAAACATGTGCCAATATCTAAACGTCGGTGAAACATCAGAACTTTGTTAATTGTGCCTATGAATCAATACACTGAATGCATTGGCATCTATTGTTTCTTTAGTCGAGGTGCGCCGTTCTGTATGTCATTTACATCACAAATATCAGACTGGTAATCAATCAAATGCTGCAAAAACTGTGGCGAAAAGCCATCCATGTGATCGTCTTTCTCATACCTCATGTAACACCTCATTAGTGATTCGTACATCAATATCAAACCACGAACAGCACATCAGTATTGCTTTCCAGACAACATTTGATCAAAGGTGACAGATGCATACACACCAGCATCATTGAGAATATCACGTAAACCACCATCACCCCAGAGCTGACCAATTGTTAAAATAAAGCAAGACTGTGTGTTAAAGCCACCAAGTCGCATAGTGTGGTTGTTGAATTCATCTGGTAAATACCACATAAAGCTTTGCTATACAATAGAGCTGTTGGTCCATTGTTTGCACTGAAAATGACTGACCAAGTGCATGTGACATTTCTGTGCATTTCTTCATGACTGTATACACACTGTTGACATATCTGAGGGTTTTGCATCTACTATTGGTGCACGTCAAACCAGTGTTTTTTTAGCGACTAATGACTGGTATCCTGATCAAAAAGTAATGGCAGTGTCCTGTGTTTCATATCCACTGGGTAACGGGATCTTTCCATGAGAGAGTAGATGGAGAAGTATCCAGGCATACTTATCAGGCATACTGGAACGGGATGTCTGCAGTGCATGTTGCTTTTCAAAACCTATCTTTGGTGCTTCACTACGCACTGTTGGTTTTGCAAATGGGTAGGCCTATATTTGTATTAGAGATTCAATTTCATTTGACATGACAAGATATTTTTCTGGCACACGAGGAATTGTCTCCTGAGTTGGGGCTTTATATGTTGCCTGCTAGTGTCACTACATGTAATGTATTCTTTCCATCAATTCTTTGACAATGTCAACATTATCATCACCTTCTTGTACAAGATTGCAATCTACAGTGGTGATATCCATTGAACTGGGAATATATATACCATTCTGCACATGACGTTCATTCTCAGCCGCACTGGTTAAAAAACGCATTAACTCTTCATAGCTCACACAACTTCCATAACTATGAACAGTGTCAATGAGTGATCTTGAACCATGGTTATGATGTATAAGGATTGCGATTCCCAAATGAATTGGTGTAATAATATTGGTACAATTGTAAACTAAGTTATACGCCAATGAACAAGCTTTACTTCTAACCTCATTTGAAGGTGCTGTGTCAACTCTGTATTTCTGTATGATCTTTTATCAATCATCCATTAGCGCAGCCTTAAAACCAATATAGGTATACACTTACCAGAGCCTTTCTCTGTGCAATCATCTGCAGATGGAATGGATACATATTCTCTGCAGTTATGGTTTCCGTTTGATGTCTGAGTACATCTCGCAGTGGAAGTTGTAGACTTGTTTCTTTGTGTTTGCTTTATTATCCACTGTCAACTGTTTTGATAGCATCACTAAAAGTGATTGAACTACTGAGCGAAAAGTTTGATTTCCCTTGTCCGTGTTGGGATACAACCGTTATACGTTTACTAAACTGTTTCTCAAGCCGTCTATGCAGATTGGATGATTTGTAATTATCAGGTAACGACGGATCAATTTTTTAAGCATGTAAAGTAGCTTATAGTTTTGATGACTCGAGACTAGTTTCGAAAAAGCAATAATAGAGATGTCACTTGCATTTTCTATTCTATTTGATACATCTGCCTCATAGTCCTAATATTTACATAGTCCTAATATTAACATAGTCCTAGTTACATTTGTACATAGTCCTAATATTTACCGTAATAATAATGCTGAGGCGTGGAGGTTTACGATTTTAACTATTTTTTTTATGTTGTTATGGGGGATTGTGTTTCAGGGATATGTTGCATACACTTTGAGTACCAGGTGCTCTATTAAAACACTTTTTCTGTATTCTTTTTAACTATTGATTTTTCGTGTTTAAAGAATCATTCAGCTTCAAAACGCGCATGCCTGGGACGGTCAAGTGTAGGCCAACAGTAGCCTATTGAGTACAGATTGACGGCATTAATATAGCCACTGAACTGATTACAAGATACTACTCAAACGAGACATTGATCCAATGCTGTTTTAATGTTAGGCCAACGTCTGCGACGCTGGCCCAACATTGAACCAACATTAGATAAATGTACAATGTTTGAGAGAAAGTCCTCCTGCCCAGCAAATGCAAGACATTTGTATGACATTTATGCAATGTCGGCCCAACGTCTTCGACGTTGGTCCAACATTGCATAAAGTCATACAAATGTTTTGTGTTTACTGGGTGACAATACAAACTTGGGGGTCAAGCAGTTTCCAAATCCCCCAGTAATACAGTCATTTTGTTTGCAAGTAGGCGACCAAGTAGGGGCAGACGACAAGGGCTTTGAATTATTAACTCATAGATGTCGCTCAAGTATATATGAACTTGCTGTGATTTGAGAACTTGCTCTTAATGAGGCTTTGGGTATAAAACGCATATTTAGTATTATTATGGAATAGGGCCTTGGCTTACCCCCGGGCACTATTGCCTTCTGGACCCTTGTCCCGCGAATTTTGACAGTTGACTACACCTTTAACAGCATTTTTGATATACACATTCAATTCAATTAAAGTGTACTTTATGAAGTGATATCACCGCTATTTAAGATTAAGAGGCTGAATATCGCAAAATATAGGGATCATATACACATGTTTTACACTAATCTATTCGCCAATTTCGGAACAGAATTTTAATTTCCCGAGGTGCCACTGGAATGTGACTGTATCATAGAGAGTTTAAGTGCATTTATTACATTGTAAACCTTACCATTTCCTACTAATTATTTTAATTGTGGTTATTTTAAAAAAATATATAGAAAGCGGTTACAAAATTTTACGGTACAAATTTTTAATATCCATTTTAACTAATTTCTGCTACGAATAGAGGATCACATGAGACACCATTAGAAAGAGGATGACTTTTCAGAAATGTAGTTGATGATGTGTCAATATTACATGCGGAACGTTTACATTCTAAACAAATTCACTTTGGGGTAATCAGATAAAAAAAGTACAGAAAATCATCATTAAATTTGCGGGTACATGACCTTGAGCTCGATTTTCATCAATTTCTCTCAATATTACAGCTCCACATCAACCACCACTAAAAAGAGGAGAAAATTTCCAATAAGATGAACTATAATTTGCCCCTATTACATTCTGAGACTTAAACTCCTTAAATAAGGGTCTAAATGAGAACCAGCTGCACGTCTAGAGGGCATGGGTGACAGACTCAGCAAACAGGAGACGTTGAGCCAATGCTACATTAACGTTGACCCACCGTCTTTGTCGCTGGTCCAACATAAGGGCAACGTTGGGTCAACGTGTTGTGTATGCTGGGGTATGCTCAGCGAGTCGTGAAGATCCACCTAGTGATAAATGTTGGATAAATGAAAGGTACGCTTGATAAATACGAAAAACTATAACGTCATAAAAGAGCGCTGTATTCACCATATGATTATTTCGACGTTACTACCGCTAGCTCACGCAAATGTAGAGATACGTTTCCAATGATATATTACAAGGGTTTCCGTAATCAGAATTAAAGATATTTATAACACACAACTTTATTCTCTACAATATTTCGCGTGCCTATTTTTCTAAAACAATATATTCACTTGTATCAAAAACTTTTATGTAATATTATGGTCATTAAATGTGAATTTACGACATAATGAATACAACTATTACCAGGTGTGCGTAGTATGTGCTGACACATAAGGAATCGACACCGCATCATACTAATACTGAGCAGTGGCTTAAACATGACCCCTATTCCGTAGTTTGTCTGGCCAATTTGGTTCATAAAATGACGTCATTGCCATAGCGACATGACGTCACAAAAGTACGTTTGAAAAAAATATCGACCACTTACCGCAAAAACGATATACGACTTAAACCTTTCCCGTGATATACTTTTTTATCTCTAGGAATTTAAGTGTCAACTCAACTCAAAAAATGGGTCCATTCCTCCTGTACTATAGACATGATAGAGGGAACAAATAAAATAATACATAATTTTGAAAAATACTACAACCTTTAATAAATTGATTAAACCCATTTTATCCGTAAAGATTAAAGTTATTCACGCAAAACTATTGTCTACATCGCATGTTTTTATTTTCAACTATTAAAATAAAACAAAACAATAAAACAGTAGAAAATTACCCAAATATATTTAAAGAGCATCATATATTTTTAACAACGTTCTTACATGATTTTAAACCTATACATTCGCGTAATTTTTTTTGGATTTAATATTACATTTGAAGATATAATGTCATAATGTTAGGAGCTAGATAAAACATTTCATCTCCTGTAATTTATAAAATATAATTTAAAAAGGGTGTTTAACATCCTCCATATTACAATGACGTCTCGCATTTTAAGATGACTGATTTGACTGACTTTTTGACTAGTTGTCATTTTATTCACGTATTATCATTCATCATTTAGTGATGTTCTTTATGGATTTACAGACCTATGCACAGGACAGATTTATTTGTTGTTACGGGTGATGATGTAGAATAATTCCTGAAAGGAATGTATTCAAATTATTATTCATGTCTATTTATTTTTTAGGTGTAAAACTTTGTTAAATATAATGTTCTTCACAACCCATCTAGCTCCTAATATTATGATATGCCCCACTGTAGCTTCAAGTGTAATATTGAATCCAAACATTTTGAGCGAATGTATAGGTTTAAGCTGTGTAATGTATGGCCTACAAAATGTCTAACTATGATTTAAATGAGCATATTTAACACAGTTAGGTAAAGTGAGCATCAAAATTAAACTAGTTAATCACTAGACATTCCCTTAATAGGCCAGAGAAAGGTATGATACATTATGAGTCAATAATTACAAGTCAATCTTGTGATGCAAAGTGATGACCAGCTTTGTGACACTTAGATGTACCCCTGCAAGATTTTTGGCAACCACAATGAATCAGTTCGCCACATCACTTGGCTACTTCCGGTAGAGCTGTCCATTTAGCTTCCACCTTGTATCTGACTACTCCCATCCCAAGTAACAGTAGCACTAGGAACATTCGTAGAGGTACAAGGGCTTGGCCCCAAATGTGGCCAGTTCGATATGCAGCCATCTTGATGTGTTAAAAAAGAGCAGCTTCAGCAGGTGGAATGTTCATGAGAATGTTCATGAGATTTTGACTGAAAAATCCATTACAAGTATTATTTTGGTGATTCAAGGTCATGTGCAAGGTCAATTTCAACTAAAGGTCATATACAAGTCAATCCCAAGGTGAAAAATGTTAAAATATGATTTTTAACAAACACAAATAACAGAAGAAGTGTAGTACGTCGCTTCGATGTCATTTTGACTGAATAATCCATTTCTGTTACTATTCTTATGATAAAGGTAATTTTCAAGGTCAGAGCGTCAATTTCAAGGTCAGGTAAGCGAAAATATGATCTCTAACAAATTAAGTTAGAAACGAGTGTAATCCTCTTTTTCGTGTGATTTTGCCTGACAAATTCTTTTGTGGTAATATTTTTGTGATTTTAGATGATCCTATAGGTCAAAAAGTCAGTTTCACGGTCAAATATGATTCTAACATATATGCTACAAATTAGAGCACATATAATACATTGTTTTGGTGTGATTTTGACTGGATAATCTATTTCTAGTATGGTTTTAATGATCATCAAAGTAAAATGGTCAGGCGACGAGAAGTGATTGAAGGTATTGGAGAGGTGTTAAAGAGCGGCAGGAAAGTGATACAAGTCAATGAAGAGGAGTTAGAAGGCGATAAGGAGGCGATAAAAGACATTTGGAGGCATTAAAGAGAGGCGACGAGACGCTAAAAGGCAACCCAGTAGCCCTAAAGGGCGACGGGAAGGGGTTAAATGGCAATGAGGAGGTGTTAAAAGGCAATGAGGATGCGTTAAAGGGCAATAAGGAGGCATTGAAGGGCAATGAGAAGGTGGTAAAGGGCAACGTGGAGGCGGTAAGGGGCGAAGAAGAGGCATTAGTGTGCGACGGGATTCGCTAAAAGGTGGCGGGAGACATTAAAGGGCTATGGAACAGCGTTAGAAAGTGACGAAGAAGCGCTAGATAACAATAGAAGTACGTTAACGGGCGATGGGGAGGCGTTAAAAGGAGATGGATAGGTGTTTAAGGGCGAGGAGAAGGTGCTAAAAACGACAGAGATTCGTTGAATGGCGACGAAGAAAGGTCAAAGGAGGCGAAAAAAGACGATCATGAAGAGTTAAATGGTGATGGCAAAGCGTTAAAGTTGATGGGAGGCGTTGAAGGGTGATGTATGGTACGCATTCAAGGGCGAGTAGAAGGCGTTCAAAACGACAGAGATTCACTAAAAGGTGACGAAGAATCCTTGAATAGCGATGGAGAAGGGTCAAAGGGCGATGGAAAGGCGTTAAAAGGCAAAGAAAAAGAGTTAAAGGTCGATGGAGATGCATTAAAGGGCGATAGAGAGGCATTAAATGACAATGGGAAGGCGGTAAATGCGATAAGGAGGCGAAAAAAGGCGATCATGAAGAGTTAAATGGTGATTGCAAAGCGTAAAGTCGATGGGGAGGAGTTGAAGGGTGATGTATGGTATGCATTCAAGGGTGAGGAGAAGGCATCAAGGAAAACGGAAAGGTGTAAATAAAAATGGAGAGGCGGTAAAGAGCGACGAAAAGGCTTCAAGTGGCGACGGGGAGGAATGAAAGGATGAGGGAAGCATTGAAGGGCACTGGAAAGGCGCGGCATATGCGTAAAATTGCGATGGTAATGTGGTAATATACGATGGGGAGGCACTACCCCATTTAATGCTGGACTCCTGGGCACACTTGCATCTCTACCGCTAAATTCCTAGGGAGGTGGTTGAAAAAAAAATTGAATTTGTTGTAATGTCACATTTGTATAAAGAAACCCGCAGGATCTTAGCTTATGAGCAAATAATAATATGAGAATGAGTTGTGATTTACTGGTGGATAACACCAAGGTCATGTCAAGGTCAAATCAAGGTCATTTCAAGGTCAAACTCGCAAAAATATAACAAATACCCAAATTTTGCTCAATTTCAAGCTTTTTCGTGGTGCAGTCATCCATTAGAAAGGATTGATGGTGACACATACTTGGTCGGGTATCAGTTCAGCACACATTTTTAAGAAATTCGGGGCAGTATTGATATTGTAGTCCAGCAGCAGGGACACCAAAAAAATAATCGTTCAACCTGTGGACTCTCTTGGATCTGAATTGACAGAATGGTAGAATGGACCTTCGACAACAACCCCAGGTAGTATGTATAAACAAATTGAGGTATCAGTTTTTTTGTACAGCCTATATTCTAACATAGGGGGTGTTTTTCGCTATCTTCGTCATAGTGGAAGTCAAGTTTGTAAAATAGCCATATCTTTGCAATGAATAGACCAATTCTTACACTTTTGGTATCAGTACAATCCGTATTACCTTATCTAAATTTTGAATCTATATGGACTTAGGTAAGATTGTGTATTGTGTGAATATAACAACTTACATCAAGTCACTTCTCAATAGTAAATACGCTATGGGTTTTTCTCTGAAATGAAGCAGAAATTAAACTAAGTGTATTGGCTAAAAATGCATTATATTAGCAAAATAAACAATGCTTCGGGAAAAAAGGTAACATCAAATTTTATTTCATGGGTGTAACTTTAATGGGACTGAGCTCACTTCATGCTGGGTACGGTCCTGGTGATTATTGATATATTCCAGTGGTCATTGAGACCACCCTAACCTGTTTAGATTTAGGGGGTAGAGTTACGTAAACGTCTGTCGCTGCTGTTCTAGTTTATCAATGATTTACTGCATGTTGCAGTGGAGTAAATAGTCATCTCTCCACATACGTTGAAAAATAATTCTGTATTGCACAAGAATAGAAATCAGCAACAAAACAAAATACTCAACATAGTCAATGAAAGCGACTAAATAAAACATAATTATCACCCATATCTCAATGTTTTCTGAAGCCAGATATGTATTTGTTTAACACCCAGTGGTATGTGGATTTATAAATGTTGATATATTTTTTTAATGTAAGAATATAGCAGCCTGTTGTGAAATTGTCTGTATTCAAACTGGGCTGAAATCTGAAACATTGAACTCATAATTTATTTTGGTCATATAATGCATTTTTAGCCAATACGCTTAGTATAATTTCTGCTTCATTTCTTGTAAAGATTTAGGGAAAAAAATCCATAGCGTATTTACGATTAAGATGTGACTTGATGTATGTTGTTATATTCTCACAAGACACAATCTTATCTAAGGCCAGATGGACCCAAAAGTTAGATGAGTTAATACTGAGTGTAGTGATACCAAAAGTGTAAGAATTGGTCCATTCATTGCAAAGATGTGGCTATTTTTCGAACTTGACCTCCACTTTGGCGAACATAGCGAAAAACACCCCCTATGTTAGAAAATGGGCTGTGCAAAAGAACTGATACCACAATTTGTTTGTACATACTACCTGGGGTTGGTCCATTCTACCATTCTGTTAATTCAGATTGTAGATACCACGGCGGTTGAGCGAGCTCACTATATAGAGCCCCTACAAAAACTAGCTCCTGGACTATTGAGAGAGGTAATGCCCTCATGTATGCCGTTATC
This sequence comes from Flabesymbios commensalis, assembly GCA_964017125.1. NCBI lineage: Eukaryota > Metazoa > Annelida > Polychaeta > Terebellida > Flabelligeridae > Flabesymbios > Flabesymbios commensalis. The sequence goes on along the minus strand of OZ024905.1, from coordinate 21,674,922 downwards.
ACACTCCCATTAGCTCAAGGCTCAATTGAACAAGCAAAATTACAATTATGCAGCAGCGTATAGAAAGATTGATACATTAGTATGGAGGTTGCCACGGGTTGAGGTTTTGCTTTACTGCATGGATGCCGCCCAAAATAAACGTGAATGTCATGTAAAATGTCAGGCTTATCAGTTTATGGGTGACGTGTACTAAGAGCGTAATGATTAGGTAATGCGTAATGATTAGGTGTGCAACCATCAGTGGCGTATCCAGAATGTGCAAGAGGAGGGGGCGTAAGCCACATTTTGGCTGAAAAAGGGGTGTTAGCTTCACTTTATTCCAAAAAAATGCATGGAAATGCAATGTTTTCACCAATAAGGGGGGCGGGGCGTACGCCGGGTACGCCCTATGCCGGATCCGCACTGCTGCGCTATTTGTCATCTGAGTAATCTTATAGCATTTTAAGCATTATGATGATCTCAAAGAAATGTATGGTTTGTTTTATTGTATTCTTTGATAACAAAAATATCTGGTTTGGTGAAAAAAATCAAGGCTTTATCTCAATTATTGAGAAAGTTATGATAATTGTTTTGATTTTATAGCGGCCATTTTAAATGTTCGTTCCAAAAGAATCCTTTAAGTATGACAGCTCTTCATCGGCCCAGATGTTATTCTGGGGTGCCATCCATGCACAATCAAAAGAGAAACAAACTTTTATCAACAAAAAATAAGGCTACCCCCCATGATTACCGGCCCACATCGATTTTACAGACAAAAATACTAAAAACACACTCTGCACCCGAGTATACTCGGGAGCCGCGAAAGGGAGACATATTTTGCCCGGGGGGGTGTTTAAAGGGTAAAAAATTGATGGATAGGTGTTAAGTCGGTGGGAACTAGTCCCGGATATATTCGGGATGTGGGACTGTTCCCCAGGAACAGTCCGAGATATATTCGGGATTGACTACACGAGATAACTATGACGTTATCAAATAATCTGGATTCAGCAACAGTGTAGCAACAATTTATTGTGGGAGTTAATGGGCTACATGGCGACGGAGAGGCGTTAAAGGGTAATGGAGATGTGTTTAGGGCGAAGAAGGGTTGTCAAATGGAGACGAAAAAGCCTTTAATTACATTGAAGAGGTGTTAAACTAAAAGTGCTTTAAGGACGAAGAGGATGCGTTTAAGGGCAATGAAAAGGCCTTCGATTGCATTGAAGAGGCGTTAAACTAAAAGCGCTACAAAATTGCATAAAGGACGACGACACCAATCGTTAAAGTGCGACAGGAGTGTGTTTCAATCACCCTTCAATGCTTCTCCATCGCCTTTTAACACCTCTCCATAGACCCTTAATGTCCCTCGGCCACCTTATATTACACATAATCTCAGTTTAACGCCTCCCCGTCGCCCTTTAACGCCTTCTCATTGCCCTTTAATATGCCTGTTCATTACCTTTTAACGCCTCATCATCAACATTTAAAGTTTTCCGTCGCTCTCTAATGCCTCTCCGTTGCCCTTCAAGGCCTTCTTGTCGCCTATCTTTTCACCATGAGTGAGCATGTTTAATCATTTAAACCCAACAGAATTAGATTATATAATCAAAATCACATCTGAGCTAGGTATTATACGTTCTCCAAAGTTTAGCATATATGCCAAAAACATATTTGACCTTAAAATTGGGTGATCTCAAATTGCCATGGGAATAGAAGAAATGGATTTTTCAGTCAAAATCACACGAAAAAAAGAGGTATTACACATGGTCTTAGCTTTATTAGTTAACAATCATATTTTCTTGACCTTGAGATTGACCTTTTGACCTTGAAGATGACATTTATTCATCGAAATAGTACAATAAATAGTTTATTTAATAAAAATGACACGAAAAAGAGGTCAACATCACATGAAAAAAACGTATTACACTTTTTTCTATTTTTCTTTTTTAAATTAATGTTATTTTACATTTTGACCTTGGAATTGACCTTACGACCTTGAAGATAACTTTGAATCCCCAAAATAATACCAGAAATGTTTTTTCTGGTCAAAATCCCATGAAAAAGAGGTATTACACATATTCCTAGTGTAACTTGGTGAAAATGATATTTTTGCTTACTTGATCTTGAAATTAACCTTTTGATTTTGAAGATGACCTTGAATAATCAAAATAATTTCAGAAATGGATTGCCCAGTCAAAATCACACGAAAAGGAGGTATTACACTTGTTCCTAGCTTCATTTGTTGAAAAATCATATTTGACCTTGAAATTGACCTTTGACCTTGAATATACAAAAATGCTCAAATTTTCCAAGCTGGCACTCATCGGATTTGAATTCAGCACAAAAAAATCTATAAGAAACATAAAAAAAACATTGTATATGTAACAAAACTAGGTTATGACATTTTTATACAAACCCTAGCTCGGACTAGCAGTTCCATTCATTTTTTGTTAGATTCCAAACCTTTGTTGATCAAAGTAGCAGGGGGGTTTAGTGGCCTGTTGGTTGCTTGTACGCGGTATTTTTTATTTATACAAGGTGAATATTGGCAAAAGAGATCGGCAGTTCAGATATCTTCTGTTTTATGGATCGAAAACCCCTTATCATCTATATCTTCACTTGGAAACTATAAATATACAGATAGTGTTAGGCGTTGACAAGAATGCTTGCTTATATTTTGAGTGCTACAGTAACAGTAAGATCAATGCATTAACCCTTTAAGCCCTCACGCTGCCTCAAAGCATCATCTTGCACCTCTGAAAAAAATACTCAACTTCCTACAACTATTGGTTTCCGATCAACAATTTTCGTGGAACTGTCCTAAAAATAACACTATCTTTTTTTCATGTGTCACTCACTCTAAGTCATCTTCATCCACTACAAGTCGAGAATTGCGACAGCAATTCGCGGCTTGTAGTGGATAAAGATGACCATGGTAAATTCAGGATTGAAAGGGTTAAACAGGATTATATCAATATATAAAATAATTAAAGCAATGTAACAAATATAACATCATAGATTATTTCGGGTTACAAAGGCTTAATAATAGAAATAACTTAGCCTGATTACAATTCTGAATAAATATTAAATTATTATACTGCATCTCGAGCATTTGCACGTCTTGGGCTATGAATCTGATAAAGCAATATAATGATAACCAATTTTAAAGGTATACATTACAAATAACATTATTTACTAATCTCCAGAGAGATTATAATGTCGACGTTTGCTGTCACGGAACAATACATTTACCACAATGTCGGTTCAACGCTGGATCAACGTCGCAAACGTTGGCTCGACATTAAGCCACTCAAGCTTCAACACCTTGTGGTTGTTGATGCAAACAGGTGAGTAATACATAAACAACCACTGTCATGTGCACAAATTATCTGGAGAACAAATATAATCAAATAACTAAATCTATATAAATGGAGGAAACAATTAGACCGGCTTCAGATGGAGCAAGGAGCCACCTGGAATGGACATTAATGACATAGGTTTTTTTGAATCCTTATGATGTGTGCGAACATAAACAAATAGGTAAACGTACATCTCCGGCTGCGTTTGGCTAAAATAGGCTAATATATTCAAAATGGCCGCCAAATTAGCAAATTTGTGAAAAAATAAACATTGGCCATAAACATTCATTGATATATGACTGAAGCCATATTATACCCTTGTCAAACTTGCATCAACATGTTTTTATTATAACAGACCAAAATAAAAATGGCTGCTGAAATACGGACAAAATGGCGGCCAAAATTGCTAAAATATGAGAAAAAATGTGTACTGGCTATATCATGGCTGTCGGTAAGGTGTCACCCAGAAGGGGAATTTATTAATCTATTATTTCCACATAGCTGGACTACTCAGAGGCCAGAATCAACCTGTTGATCAGGTAACTGCCGCTGTTTTACTGAAATATGGGTAAAAATGTACATTACGTATGTGCGATTTTGAGAAATCGAGCGTATTACACATTTTCGCACACTGAGTAGTCACATTTTGAGCTATATCAATATATTTAATATCAATAGAAAGCTACTGACACAGGCGTTCACATGGATTTAAAATATTTTGTGTTCGATCATAGACAAACGCACAAGAGAGCTTTAAGTTGGTATTTTAACCTCTTAATTTTACCTATTTTTCAAACTATCCTGTAAATAGTCAACATATTTTTCTCTCAGCTGATTTTTGTAAAGTATAAATGTTTAGTTTTGATTCACAAATGTTCTAGAAATATTGTTTACTTTAAATAAACCCATTTGGGATAAAAAATAATGAGTTACGTGAAAAAATCGGTGCGCTTTTCTTTAGGCTCCGGAAAATCCACTGTATCCAACATTTCTGCCCAATGAGTAGTCAAATATATATATTTTAACCCTTAATTTCACCTATTTTTCAAGTAAATAGTCACCATATTTTTCTCTCATCTGCTTTTTGTATGATATAAATGTTTAGTTTTAATCCAAGCATTCCAGAATTATTGTTTACTTAAAATAAACCCATTTGAAATAAAAAAAAATGAGTTATGTAAACATATTACATATTGGTTGGACGTGAAATGTTCACACTTATCTCTCGGCCCGGGAAAATTGACAGTGTTTCACATTTTTGCCCGATGAGTACCCAAATTTAAATATGTATCAAATTTTTTATATCATTTGAAATTCACTATCAAGGACTTTAACGTGGATATGTAATATTTTATTCCCGCTAAATACGAAATGTACAACAAAACATTCTCTGGAGCCATTTTTCAAAAATGATATTGACCACTGAATAAGTCACAGACACTTTAAAAGTTATCTCAGCAACTACAAAAGTGATTTTGACCACTAAAGAAGTGATCACAGCAATATTAAAAGTTATTTCAGTCACTACAAAAATGATCTTGGCCACTGAAGAAGTGATAACGGCGAATTTAAAAGTTATCTCAGCCACCACAAAAGTGATCTCGGCCAGTGAAGTAGTGAGCAAAGCGTTTTTAAGCGTTATCTCAGCCACTATATATCAAGCTTAGTTAGCAATAGATTGATACCTAATACAAGGATCTCTAAGTTTAATCGAGTTATAATAATAAATTCACTCACCACAGATGTCTTACTCTGAGCAAGGCTAATACTATCTGCGCTGGTCAACCAAAAAGCGGTCAACCAATTCACCTGATATGATAAAACTAAATACGGAAATCGCGTGACGGGAACAAATTACAGAAAGCCTACTGTCAGTAACAATAAATATATTAGTTACACCAATATATTTTATTGGTTTTACTTGAGGCATATAGTAATTTATAGCTCAACCATTATATAGGTTACATGTATTTTTTTCTATTTGCAGATGACTATGAAATCTGAAGATATAATGGTACTTGTTGTGGCTTCTCTTTTTTGGGAGATGTCAGGTATGTAATGAGATTTTGCTATCTGCGGGATGGCTAGCAGCACTGATAGAATTGAAACAGTGATAATAATAAAAAAATATTTATTCAGGGTAGAATTATTTGTGAAAACACTATTTTACATAGCTGTCCTGAATATGCCTCTGTGTAATACACAAAGCAGTGTATAATTGTATGTAAGCACGAGGTATTTGATTGTCAAATATTGCCCATACTAGAATATGGAAGTGATATATGGTATACAGACGATGATGTTAACGATCTGGAAAAAAATCATCTAAAACTTATTAAATCTACACTTGGAGTTAGAAAGCAAGCACCTACACCTGCAATATTTGGGGACACAGGACGATTTCCACTTATCATCCGGCAACACATAAAAGCTGTAAAATATTAGCCATACAGTCAAAAGTTCATACAATATGCTTCTTGAGCTAGATGGCATTGGCTTTAGGAAGTGGTGTTCCCGTATTCGCTCTGTCCTTGAACGAGCCGGGCTTAATCGAACTTGGGAATCGCAGAATTTTGGGGATACAAATAAATTCATGCTTTAATTTAAGGAATCAATTGTTAGAATATTTAAAGAGCAGTGGGGAAACGATATTGAGAGTTCGAGTAAGCTGCGTACATATTCATAAGTAGAAAAATATTTTTGTGTTGAACTATATATCTTACGCATAAGGGGGGACCACCTCATAACAGCTATGGCGAGATATCGAATAAGCTCGCATGGTCTAAATATAGAACGAGGACGATACAATAATCCGATAACTCACGAATATGCACAAGGTGTAAATTAAACGAAATTGACGACAAAATACATTTTTCTTTTCCACTGTAATGCTATGAACAATGAACGCGACATCTCGCTTAATTCTGTAGCCGCAAGTAGCAATATTCAACCGACAAATGATATGTTTCTACGAATTATGACATCTAGAGACATAACAGTGGTGAAGTCACTAGCGAAATTTATCTATGATTGTTTTAAACAAATTAAGGGTTAAAAATACTGAGTATATATTATTAGTCCAGTTGTCAAATGGCATTTTTTTACTCAAGCGTGTTTCGCGGTATGGACGATGTTTTATGATTGATTCTGGTTCTATGGGATGTTCTGAGCAGGAATCAGCCGGGTGCCACTTTGGCACCCTTGGGCGGATTTTTTTAAGGGCAAAAACAAAATGGCCGCCAAATATTTCAAGGTCAAATATGATTTTTCAACAAATGAAGCCAGGAACAAGTGGAATACCTCATTTTCATGTAATTTTGACTGGGCACTCCGTTTCTTGTATTATTTTTATGACTCAAGGTCATCTTCAAGAGCAAAAAAATAATTTTAAGGTCAAACAATCAAAAATATAATTTTTAACAAATAATGCTAGGAACATGATTGTGTAATACCTCTTTTACATAAGATTTTATCTGAAAATCAATTCATGGTATTATTTTGTTGATCCAAGGTTAGCTTCAAGGTCGAAAGTCCTTTCCAAGGTTAAAAACAAAATGGTTGCCAGATATTTCAAGGTCAAATATGATTTTTCAACAAATGAAGCTAGGAACAGAATGTAATACCTCATTTTCATGTGATTTTGACAATTAAGCAAAATTACCATTTTTAACAAATACAGATAGGAACATGTGTAATACCTCTTTGTCATGCAACATTGACTGGGCATTCCATATCTGATATTATTTTGATTATTCAAGGTCATCTTCAAGGTCAAAGGGGTCAATTTCAAGGTAAAGTAAGATAAAATATCATTTTTAACAAATAAAGCTAGGAATGTGTGTAATACCTCTTTTTATGGGATATTGACTGACAAATCCAATTATAGTATTATTCTAGTGATTGATTCAGGTCAGGTAAGCGAAAATATGATTTTTAACAAATAAAGCTAGGAAAATATCTTTCTGATATGATTTTTGTGATTTGAGGTTATCTTCTAGGTAAAATGTAAATATCAAGGTCAAATATTATTTGAACGTAGTATGCTACATATTGGAGCACATATAATAAATTGCCTTGGTGTAACTTTAACATGTTTAACTGGATAATCTAATTCTAGTAGGGTTTTAATGATTAAACATCATCAGAGTGAAATGAGCAGACAACTAGAAGACATCAAAAGGTCACGGAGAGGCGTCAAATATGACGGAAAAGCATGACAGATCAATTGAGAGGCCCTAAAAGGAGACAAAGAGGCGTTAAAAGAGAATGGGAGACATTAAAGGGTGTCAAGGAGTAGCTATTAGGCACCCCGGAGGCGCTAAAAATGACTAGAAAGGGTTAAAAGAAAATGAGTAGTCATTAAAGAGCAATGAGGAGGCGTTGTAGGGCAATGAGGAGGCGGTGAAAGGCAACGATGGTGCGTTTGGGTGCAAAAATGGGGCGCTAAAGAGCGACAAAATGCATTAAATGGTGGCGGGGTGGTATGAGAGGGCTATGGAGCGGTGATGGGGAGGTGCTAAAAGTGATGTAGATGCATTAAAGTTTGATGGAGAGTGGATAATCGGCACTGCAGATGTGTTAAATGGCGATGGGAATGTGTTAAAGGGCGATGGTGAGGCGTTAAATGATGATGGGAAAGAGTTATATGGCTGATGATGAGTCGTTAAAGGGCGACCATGAAACGTTAAACGGCGATGGAAAAGCGCTGAAGGGCAATGGGGAGTAGTTGAAGTGTGCTAGATAGGCATGTGAGGGTGAGGAGAAAGCGTTAAGAACAAAGGAGCATTGCTAAAGGGCGACGGAGAAGCGTTAAAAGGTGACTGAGATGGGAAAGGGCAATGGGAAAGTAATATAGGTTGATGGAGATGCATTAAAGGGTGATGGAGAGACGCTAACAGGCGCTGCAGATGCATTAAATGGCGATGGGATGGGAAGGCGTTAATGGGCAGCGAGGAGGCGTTAAAGGGCAATGAAGGAAGCGTTGAAGGACAACGAAGAGGCGCTAATCGAATGGCGTTAGATGGTGACGAGGAAGCATTAAATGACAGGTGATGCGGTGGTGCTAAAGGGTGATGGATAGGTGTTTAAGGGCGATAAGAATGCGTTAAAGACGACAGGGAATCGCTAAAGAGCAACTGAGAAAAAATAAATTTTGAAGGGGAGACGTCAAAGAGGCACGGAAAGGCGTTAAAGGGCCAATAAAAAGTGTTAAAAGTTGATGGAGATGCACTAAAAGGTTGATGGAGAGGCGTTAAAAAGGTGCTGCAGATTCAGACAAAATCCCATGAAAAAGAGGTATTACACATGTTCCTAGCTTTATTTGTTAAAAATGGAAATTTTGTTCATTTGACCTTGAAATTGACTTTTTGGCCTTGAAGATGACCTTGAGTCATGAAAATTATACAAGAAATGGATTGCCCGGTCAAAATCACACGAAAATGAGGTATTACACTTGTTCCTGGCTTCATTTGTTGAACAATCATAGTTGACCTTGAAATATCTGGCGGCCATTTTGTTTTTGACCTTGGCAATGACGTTTCGGTCCTTGAAGATGACCTTGGATCACCAAATAATAATATAAATGGATTTTTCAGACAAAATCCCATGAAAAAGAGGTATTACACATGTTCCTGGCTTTATTTGTTAAAAATTGTATTTTTGCTGATTTGACCTTGAAATTGACTTTTTGACCTTGAAGATGACTTTAAGTCATAAAAATAATCCAAGAAATGGATTGCCCAGTCAATTTCACATGAAAATGAGGTATTACACTTGTTCCTGGCTTCATTTGTTGAAAAATCATATTTGACCTTGAAATATCTGGCGGCCATTTTGTTTTTGCCCTTAAAAAATTCCGCCCAAGGGTTCCAAAGTGGCAATCGGCTGATTTCTGCTGGGGACACCCCATGGTATCAGAATCAATCATAAAACATCGTCCATACCTCGAAACACGCTTTAGTCAAAATTCACTGGACTATATCTGCAGGTACACGTATCGTACTAGCCCCTATTTTTTCGATACTGTAAGTGTTGGTAGTCGTAGGGGCCCAACTGAAGCACAGACACAGCGTACTAATTCATGCAGGAAAATAGTTGCAGCCCCTGTCCACCCCGTACCCTAAAGCACAGTACTATAGTTCATTCACAATGCCATCCCTCTCGCTCTCTCTCTCGCTCTCCCACACAAACATACACTCTCGCCTACACGCTCTCTCTGTCTCTCTCTCTCTCTCTCTCTCTCTCTCTCTCTCTCTCTCCCTCTCTTTCTCACTCTAGCACACACACACTTATATCTCATGTACTTCGCTACTGCAGGTCTACAGGTCTACACTTGCTCAATACCCTCGGAATCATACCAATACTACAGGTCAGCACCTCGCCACATATCTTCCACTCTACAACTACCTACTACAGGTCAACACGTCATCTAAGAGCCATACCATTACTACATGTCAATATGTCACCACCTCGCCATATATCTTATTGTCTACTACCACCTACTACAGGTCTACAGGTCAACACGTCGTCAAAACCTCCAGAACCCTCAGAATCATACCAATCCCACAGGTCACCATGTCCCCACCTCACCACATCGCTTATTCTCTACTACTACCTACCACAGGTCAACACGTCGTCAAAACCCTCAGATTCATACTCTACAATAGGTCAACATGTCCCCACCTCGCCATATATCTTATGCTCCACTACTACCTACCACAGGTCCACAGGTACACACGTCGTCAAAACACTCAGAAGCATACCATTACTACAGGTCACCATGTCCCTACCTCGCCATATATCTCATTCTCTACTACTACCTACCACAGGTCTACAGGTCAACACGTCGTCAAAACCCTCAGGAGCATATCATTACTACAGGTCTCCATGTCCCCTCCTCGCCATATATCTCATTCTCTACTACTACCTACTACAGGTCTACAGGTCAACACGTCGTCAAAACCCTAAGAAGCATACCAATACCACAGGTCACCATGTCACCACCTCGCCATATATCTTATTCTCCACTACTACCTACTACAGGTCAACACGTCGTCAAAACCTTCAGAAGCATACCAATACCACAGGTCACCATGTCACCACCTCGCCATATATCTCATTCTCTACTAGGCCTACTACCTACCACAGGTCTACAGGTCAACACGTCGTCAAAACCCTCAGAAGCATACCAATACCACAGGTCACCATGTCACCACCTCGCCATATATCTTATTCTCTACTACTACCTACTACAGGTCTACAGGTCAACACGCTCACACCTTTTCATGCGATAACAACTGATTAAAAATGAGGGCTACCCCAAAATAATTTAGTTTACCGCTGTCCTCTATTTTTTTTGAATTAAATACGCTCGTCAATATATGTTTGGCTTGATTTTTTCACAATGGGTGAAATTAACGAACAACTCGAAATAATTTGTACTGAGGGCTGCTCCATGATAATGGAAACTACCGCCGCCAGTTTTAACTTATCGATTTAAAATATTGTTTACCACGATACGCTAGCTAGGCAATCATTTATTGTCACCTCAATTTGTATTCAGATCCAACGCACCAATAGCGGGGACATGATCAAAGTTGAGGGTTGTTCCAGATAATTATGCCTAAGGTTTCTGTTTTTACCTGAGAACGTTATTGTGTAGACGACACGGCTGTTAACTTTATTTTACACTACTGGTACACAACTGGTCAATAGTTTGGTGCCGTGATCTAAAAATGAACCTATTAAATCTGAAGTGTAGACGAAAAAGAGGGTCTGAATAGATATAAACAACAACAGACCTGTACAAAATGTTTATTATATATGTTGCATTTTTTTAAATTTACATTTTTGTAACATATACTTTTTTGTGTCACCTCAAGGTAAACCACTATCATGCTCATGAAAAAAAACATTTGGGTGACTTTTTATATATGTCACCTTATGGTTTCTTACTATGTACCCTTGGGTGACACATATATATTGCTGATCAAATGATGTTTACTTTCAATTTTAATAGCAGCTATATTATGGAAGTCGTAACTTTAACGATCTATAATCACATGGAGCAAAGAAACACACCTTTTCATGCAATAACAACTGATTAAAAATGAGGGCTACCCCAAAATAATTCAGTTTACCGCTGTCCTCCAGTTTTTGTTTGAATTAAATGCGCTCGTCAATATATGTTCAGCTTGATTTTTTTCAAAATGGGTGAAATTAACGAATAACACGAAATAATTTGTACTGAGGGCTGTTCCATGATAATGAAAACTACCGCCGCCAGTTTTAACTTATCGATTTAAAATATTGTTTACCACGATACGCTAGCTAGGCAATCATTTATTGTCACCTCACTTTGTATTCAGATCCAACGCACCAATAGCGGGGACATGATCAAAGTTGAGGGCTGTTCCAGATAATTATGCCTAAGGTTCCCGTTTTTACCCGAGAAAGTTATTGTGCACACGACACGGCTGTTAACTTTATTTTACACTACTGGTATTACAACTGGTCAATAGTTTGGACAAGCTCAAAGATGAGTGGTGTTTCATACTAATGTTGGTGACTCCGGCCGCTTTTTAGCGTCTATGTTAGACACCTATTTTAACATCTAGACTTGTCATGTAAACTTGTAAATTTGACACGCACATAAGTATTTGATCATGTTCCACCGTGTATAATAGTCAATAAGAAGATAAACTTGCTACCATTTCGTTCACCATGAACCTTTGCAGTTGAGATGAATTAACCATCGATGCTACTATCAAAACCCAAGTGAGTATTACAGTGGCGTAGCCAGAAATTCAAAGGGGGATTTCCAAGTGTACATTATTATGCATTATAAGCAAGTCATCGGCGGGCTATATGATGCGCTCTAGGCGATCCCATTTAGTAGAGGTGGAAATCTGAAAATTGACGTTATTTAAGGAGTTAGTTGACACTTAAATTCCTAGAGACAAATAATATATCGCTGGAAAGGTAGGAACGTCTAGTTTCACGTAGCGTGAACGGTTTTTGTGGCAAGTGGTCGAGTTTTTCATAAAACGTGCGTTTGTGACGTCATGTCGTGATGGTTTTGACGTCACTTTTTTACCAATTTCTACTGGATATTTATAAAGGTGGATCATTTATGAGCTGCGATATACACATGTAGATGCCGTTCAATATCCAGCATTTGTATAAATTATAGAGAATTGGCCTAGGTAGTCACACAAAAATGACATACATGCTTTGTACACATGACATCACTTGATTTTATGCAACAGTCGTGAGCTTTTGTTTTATATGGTCTAATATTTTTTTAATAAAATAGGCTCAACATTATTATATTTTTTTCAATTTGTATTATTAAAGCATTTCTCTTTTTTCCTCAGAGATATATAATATATCATTGGAAATGTATAGTTCTGTAGTTTCACGTCATATATTTCATTTTTACGACACGTGGTCGAGAGCAATAAACGTACATTTGTGACGTCACGTTTTCATGTACTACGTCATTTTGTCATTTTCTTTAAAATATTGTCAGCATGTGCACTATGAGAATATACAGGATGCCAGGTCATTTTTTATTTGGCACCGTAAAACGTGGGAAAGCCTAGTTTCATGTACGATATGCACGTGATCCTATACCAATAAATATAACGTAGGCCTACATCTGTATCACAACAGCATGGCCGCAACGTCACTTTTTCGTGAATTGAATAACAGAGACACGATAGTCCGCAATATTGCAAATCTTGTATGTGGACATTTGATTTTTTAAAATCAAGTAAGATATACCGCTGGAAAAGTCACAAAATATATATTTTCACACAATATGCAACCCGCCTTGTCGAGTTTGAAATAAAACGTGCTTTTAAAAAATAGGTATATAATAGATGTTTCATAACTGCCCAGTGAACACAAAACATTTGTATAACATTTGTACAACTTTGACATTTGTGCAACATTGTAGGCCTAAAATTTTATACAAAATGTTCTGTTTGTTGGGTGAGGCATATAGGCCTATGTAACACGCACACACAATAGTCTACCGGTATGAGTTGAATAAGACTAGTAGCTGAATACTGTTTCTTTTTAAGAATTTATATCTCATGCTCAACATCACTAAAATAAAGTTTCAGTTTTCAGTTTCAGTTTGTAATAAATTGTCACAAAAATTGGGATTAATTGGTAGGCCACATAACAAGTACCATGAGTACCGGTAGGCCTAATACAAAATAACTGCACATAGCAAGACTGTGATCATGCGACTACAGAAACCATGCAACACGGCCATTATTGTTATTCATATGCAGTATAGAGTCTACATGATATACTCGAGGTAACATAATTATATTATACTCATGTTTCCAAGCAATATCATACCAAAAGGTGTGTTCAGCTCTGGAAACCTAAAATCACATGCTAAAATAAATTATCGTTTCTCCCTTACTCTATTTAACCCTTGAAGCGCTGGAATATTTATATTCAAAATAAGAAATCACGGGGATTTTCTCTTTGAAACCATTTTAAATGTCTTAGTTTAGAGGTCTTTCCGCTTCATTTCAATACCTACGTTAAAGGGTCTACGGCCATTATACTTTTTTTCAGTGCCGGGATAGACTTCAGACGTCAGAATTTGAGGCGTGGCACAACACTTATAGTATCAAGACGAACAGTGTCTGTAGAGCATGAAATGTTGATTCATCATCAGACACTCACTGGCAACTAAAGCAGAGTCCACACAGGCCTACGATTTATCTTTAGAATTTTGTGCGGTAGGCCTACCGATTCAACATATTTATTAGGATTTCCAAATAGCAGTAGTAGGCCTATGTAGCAAGTTTATATGTTTCCGTGGTGTCGTCAATATGCCATTTCCCTACTAAAATCAACGCCAGCGACTATTCTGTCTTAGTACTGTATATAAAGTATATCCTTTGTATAATAATTTGTAGAAATAAATAATTATTCTGAGACAACAGATTGATGTACTTATCTAATTGATTGATAGTTATTTAAAGCAGATCTGCAAATATTTCAAAAAACATAGACCATCAGTAATGTGATGTTGTGTAATTTTCCACATTTCAGTAACAATTTAGGCCCATTTTTACTGCTTTTTAAAAAGGATTGTGCTGAAAAACAATACAGTAGAGCCTGCTATGAACAGCGACCCTTGGGCCTCAGGAAAAGTGACCATACAAGACAGGTGGCTGTTCATAGGAGGTTCATTCAGTGGCGGATCCACAGGCGCCCGCTTCAGGGTTCAGAAAAAAACAAAAAACGCCCAAATTTGGGTCGAAAAATGCTCTAGAATGCATTATTTGAAGCCTTAGATGTCTCTGGAGCATTTAAGAAGTTAGCTGTGCCACTAGTGGTTCCAGTGCCCCCCCCCCCGTTTGTCAGATCCTGGACTCTCACTGTCATTTGTTTACAGAATGTCCTTTTGGGGAGTGATCAAACGGGTTATCTCTCCATATAATAAGAGTGACTGCCTTTTCTACTGCATGTACTTGGGCATATGTAAAACCTAATGTTCCTGGACTATTAACCGATACAGCTCAGGGTTCGCGATCAGGGATCAGCGATCCCCGCGCTAAAGTAGTATACTATTTATAATGGCCCATAACATAGGTATTCAAGTGAAGCGGAAAGAAGTATAGTCAGCCATTTATGACGATTACAAATTGAAAACAAACCTTTGGTCTCCATAATTTGTACAAAAATGCTTCAGTGCTTAATAGCTAGCATAGACCTTTTCAAGTATTTGGGTCCCCTGCACCACTTACACCCCTATTTGACCTGTCACAACGCACAGATCAAAGAAATCTCATTTTTAGTGCGTACACTTTCTGTGCGGACGACTTGTTTGCGTGTTCTCCAGCTGTTATTATTAAAGAACAACAAAATTAATATGGACTGCAATATATAGAATATGAGATAGCACAATGTGAATTCATCACACGGCGAATAAATTAAACTGTAACATATTTTTAAAAACGTGATCTTTCTAGTTTCAACATTAAAGCCCAACTTTTCAAAACAGAGCCCCCGAGTCGAAAATATAACACATTGCTACGATCAGGCCATTATTACTATTTTAAATTTAAAAAAAAACAATATTTTCTTTTTTAAAATGGTTTCTGTGGGCTTTAGAGGGGTCAATGAAATGTGTTAATTGTGACTATTAGTAGTACTAGTAAAGCATTGCCTTACGTCACTTTTCGGCACAAATGGTCTTTTAAGTGACATTGTAATACAGTAAAACTGTTGTAGTCAATTGATGAGATGAATGATGTACAGATGATGATGTGAGGTTGGGGGTGATAGGGCATGGTGGGTTATTCAGAGAGTTTTCCTTCGCCCAATAAGGAGTTATGGGCATTTCCAGGGGATCTACTCACAGACATGCCCAGACGGCTGGAGACTTACACCCCTATTTGACCTGTCACAACGCACAGATCAAAGAAATCTCATTTTTAGTGCGTACACTTTCTGTGCGGACGACTTGTTTGCGTGTTCTCCAGCTGTTATTATTAAAGAACAACAAAATTAATATGGACTGCAATATATATGAATATATGTACTGTTCACTTCCTCTTCCTCCTAAAGTTGACAACGCGAAACGAAGATTAGTTCCATTAAAACTTTCGCATAATGAATTACTCCAAGTGTTTGGGACTCTCGAATGTATTGTCTTACATAATTCTGGTGTTATGTCTTTGTGTGTGTTACAATTCAGCAGGTAAGATGTTTACAAATAGTTGTGTTTTGGTATGTTCCTGTATTAAGTGTGCGAGAGTGTCTATGCTTGCTTGGCTGGATACCGTTTTTAGCAGTTTGTATTTATGTTGCATTTTTTTAAATTGACATATACTTTTTGTGTCACCTCAAGGTAAACCACTATCATGCTCATGAAAAAACCCCATTTGGGTGACTTTTTATATATGTCACCTTATGGTTTCTTACTATGTACCCTTGGGTGACACATATATATTGCTGATCAAATGATGTTTACTTTCAATTTTAGTAGCAGCTATATAATAGAAGTCGGAACTTTAACAATCTATAATCACATGGAGCAAAGAAACACACTTTTTCATGCGATAACAACTGATTAAAAATGAGGGCTCCCCCAAAATAATTTAGGTTACCGCTGTCCTCTAGTTTTTGTTTGAATTAAATGCGCTCGTCAATATATGTTTGGCTTGATTTTTTTCACAATGGGTGAAATTAACGAATAACTCGAAATAATTTGTACTGAGGGCTGCTCCATGATAATGGAAACTACCGCCGCCAGTTTTACCTTATCGATTTAAAATATTGTTTACCACGATACGCTAGCTAGGCAATCATTTATTGTCACCTCACTTTGTATTCAGAGCCAACGCACCAATAGCAGGGACATGATCAAAGTTGAGGGCTGTTCCAAATTATTATGCCTAAGGTTCCCGTTTTTACCTGAGAACGTTATTGTGCACACGACACGGCTGTTAACCTTACTTTACACTACTGGTATACAACTGGACAATAGTTTGGACAAGCTCAAAGATGAGTGGTACGTGTTTCATACTAATATTGGTGACTCCGGTCGCTTTTTAGCGTCTATATTAGACAGCTATGCTAACATCTAGACTTGTCATGTAAACTTGTAAATATGACACGCTCATAAGTATTTGATCATGTTCCACCGTGTATAATAGTCAATAAGAAGATAAATTTGCTACCATTTTGTTCACCATGAACCTATCAGTTGAGATAAATTAACCATCGATGCTACTATCAGAACCCAATTGAGTTTTACAGGGGCGTAGCCAGAAATTCCAAGGGGGATTTCCAAGTGTACATTAACATGCATTATAAGCAAGTCATCGGCGGGGTATATGATGCGTTCTTGGCGATCCCATTGCTACTGACCCCTCCCACACCCTCTAGATACCGCCACGCATTTTTACTGTATAGGGCCTAATATACGAGGTCATTTAGAAAGTTCGCCATATTCGCTCTTCACATTTGCGAATAAATTAACATACACATAAAAGGTTCAACAGTTAGGGTGTTATTTTTCTACGTGTATACAAAAGGATCGATTTTAATTCCATTTCAATTGAAAAGGTATTTGTTGTTACATTATGCTCCTCAAGGATTCACATCTCATACACATGAATGAATGAATGAATGAATTAAAATATTTGAATGAAATAACTAATTAATTAATTAATTAAGCTCCATTAAATAAAAGGTGTCGATAGGAACAGTTTGTTGATATATTAAAAAAACGAGAGTATAATATGTGCAAAAGAAAAAGCTCAGTTTCTATACTGAATAATATAATGTTGTAGCGTAGATGATTATAATAGATTACGTAGCATAACACAAGAATACCCAATGGATTTTGATCCGACAAATGCTCTACATGCATTTGATTTTGTTGACATGTGACTGACCATGGACTTTATTATTTCACTAAAAGTAGCACATAGATTTAATATAATATATACCAGCGTTTTCAATGCATCTCAAATCATACAATTGATTTCCATTCCCTATTTCTCCTCACACTTCAATACAATACGCTAGGTAGGCCTAATATGGAAATGGTAAATAACACTCTGATATAATCAGATAATGTTAGTCCAGCAGAAATCGTCACAAAAATTGAAGAATCAGGTGAATGTCCCAGTCAATAAAAAAATATTCGCACAAAATCGCGCTTGGTGAAACCATTTGTTGAGTTGGTTAAAGTACACCGCTCCAATAAACTCATTGTAAAATCAGTTCATTATATTGGGGTGATTGCTCTTGTATTTATGTTGATAAATGTAAATTGAACATAGGTAATGGCATGAATACCACACGAGCCCCTTATACACTTTGAATGCAGATATATTCAGTGGTAACTAGGGCCAAGGGCCTCATGTGTCTGGGGCAAAGGGAGGACTCTGAAATACTACAAATTGTTCAATTATAAGGGTGTGTAATTCTGATTGATCAGAATGGCATACTCGCTCATAACGACATGCCCGTATGAGTATCAAATCTGCCATGCAACGGCGACAACAGTAACTGAATGAGGAATGTTGTGCGCTTATTTGGATATTAAGATTGATATCAATGAAAAATTAAATGCTGATCATCCTCTTGTCACAGCTTCACCTTGACTGAGGTTGGAAATGTCCCAATTTTAAGTTAGTCATGTCGGACCGGCAACAACCTAAATTTGGCTATTTATCATAGAGCTGAATTGAATGTCCAATTCTAGAGGTGTAGGCCTATTGCATCTGATGTTGTCCAAACCAGCACAGGTCGACTGTTACACAGTATGTGTTTTAGGCCTAACTTCATTGACTAGGTACTGGCTAGGTAGGCCCACATGCACAATCCTCTTGTCACAGCTCGACCTTGACTGATGCTGGAAATATCCCAATTTTAAGCTAACGTTAGTCATGTCGGATCGTATTAGGACTATTTCTTGTCACAGCTTCCCCTTGACTGAGGTTGGAAATGTCCCAATTTTAAGTTAGTCATGTCGGACCGGCAACAACTTAAATTTGGCTATTTATCATAGAGCTGAATTGAATGTCCAATTCTAGAGGTGTAGGCCTATTGCATCTGATGTTGTCCAAACCAGCACAAGTCGACTGTTACCAGGTTACACAGTATGTGTTTAAGGCCTAACTTCATTGACTAGGTAGGCCCACATGCACAATCCTCTTGTCACAGCTCGACCTTGACTGATGCTGGAAATATCCCAATTTTAAGCTAACGTTAGTCATGTCGGATCGTATTAGGACTATTTCATCTGATGTTGTCCAAACCAGCAAGGGTCGACTGTTACCAGTGGTTTAGGCTTAACGTCATTGCCTGCCAGATGCTACATGTAGGCCTACATCACATCAAAATTAGATTCGTCCACTATGCATGTACTTTTGAAATGAATGGCTAGACTACAATGAGAGGAAAATTATAATACCCACAGTTATCAAGTATCATGGCAAGGGGTGGCATGTCTTGCGCATCAATTTTTGCAGATGTATGGGTAGGCGAAACTGGGGCACCTTGAGACAGAAAAAATCAAACCCCCAAACATATATTTAATTTTTTGAAATAAGATATTTTTACGACACATATGGATACACCTTGAGACACCACCTGGGGTAACTTGAGACATCCATAATGCTAGATGTTGAAGTAACAATATGTGCCTTCACAAGGTGGGGGCATCTTGAAACACTTTCAGGGCACCTAGAGATAGACTCGGGGCACCTTGAGACATTGAGACACCCTGACTGACCTCAGATCATATTTTGTGTGTGGGGTGTATTTGAAGCAAACCATTATACGTATGTAAGAAAGTGATAGCACAGGTGTACGATACCACCAAAATCATAAGGAAATCAAGTATCACGTGATCTATGGACACAGATATTGATCATCCCAAAAAAGTAATTTCCATGAAAAATATGGATCTAAGCATAACACTGCAGGGTGGAAAATGGAAAGTGGTTAGTTTTGGTACCATTGACCAGCTGGCGAACAAATCGCAATATAATGTCTGTCAAAAGGCCTGTCTCAAGGTACCCCAAGTCTCAAGGTGCCCCAGTCTCTATACTTTACTGTGAGATTATACCATTCATACATATCTACATTATATTAACAATACACAGAATTAGGCTATATGACAATGTTACTAAACGATAATAAGCAGTCTGCATTGTAGTTGTAACGTTACTTGAATTTAGTTGCAACTTCTTAGTTCTTAGTCTTAGTCGCAACTTTCATGGTAACACTGCCAGGTCTTGCTTTGACAGAAAAAAACAGTGACACCATTCAGTCTTTCAGGAGTCAGGGACGCACCATTAGATATATGGGGGGGGGGCTAGAGTTTATGTTGGGCCACCCCAAACTGAAACCAACCCTGTAAACAATTGTTAGCCTATATATATACATATGCATGTATGTTATAGGCCTCACAAGGTAACTTTCCATTATTGTCAGCTTCCGTGGCATATCATGCATATGTCTCGATCTATTATAGATTCTTCACTCACCATGTACACTTTTTTTAAATGTACAGATATATCAAATTTGGTTTTCTTTATCATTAATAGTTTACGGACAATGTATCAGACATATTCAAATTAAGTTGTAAAAATGTTGTTGGAAAAGTACCGCACTCGTGGATAGCCCTGCCTATTCCCAGAACAATGGCACATTGACTCGGCACGCGGTGGATATAGGACAGGCGATATTACAGACACATGTATTCACCACACCAATGTTGGACCATCGTCGTAAACGGTGGCCCAACATTGTTTCCACATTGGGTCAACGTCTAGTGTTTGTTGGAAAGTGGCCACAGTGCATGCAGTAGACAGCGTGCTGACCAAGCTTGCGCGCGCTCAGTAACATGTATATACCATACACATCTCTGCTAAGGCTTACCCAGCGTTGGCTCCAGTGGAGGTCGTCTGTAGTTTTACGGCAAGCGTAGATCTTTAGGGGAAACCCTGTGTACAGATAATTCTGACCTCAGAGATTAGGTCAGTTACAGAGGTCATATTTTAAAAATGATGTCATTGCTGGCCAATCAGCATGCAATATGTCCCAGGAGGGACCAATAGAGACCAATAAGGCCTACCATATTTGGAGATGAATGTCAGCTATTGTGTCACATTTTGAATGATGTCATTGCTGGCTAATCCGTGAGCTGGAGACAAACACTTCTCCCCAGAATAATGCTTGTTACTGGGCCCTGTAATTTGCATAAGTTGCGCCCAATCAGAACATAGCTGATTGATTATGCTGGACAAGAGCTTTTGCTTATCAGCCAATGACATTTCTGTTTGGACAGACTTGATAACTAAAATACTACCAGTACTTTAGGGACCGTCAACATCGAACAGTCTTGTTTTGTATCAAACTGATATAAGAAGCTGTATGTGTATCCGTATCTATTGATAGGGTCCACAAAAATAAGGCCAATGGTCAGATTTATGATTGGAATTCACCCATCTATCAGTTTTATGAATGAAATGACGTCACTTTATGTCCCACAAACTCTGTCAATAACGTGCCCGGGCTAAAGCCCAGCCACAAAAAGTTATATGTAGAGCAAAGCACATAATTTACTAGTATAGTGACCAGGAAAGATTTAGGCCTAACACAAAGCTACAGACGATGATCGTCAGTGATTGATAATTCCTTTGTGTCACACATTTAGGTTTCTAGGCATATATATATATTCAACTGTATTTTTTTTAAAAATATCACTAATGTTGGTTTAAGTGTAAAGTAATTAGGCCATATCAACAACAAATTGCTATAGGTCTAGTGTGTGATTTATACACACAGGAAACTTCAAGGTGATCGTATGCGAACTGTTTCTTGTCTAATGCAGTTGTGCTGGTGAAGCAAACGTCCGCACAAATTTGATCAACTAATTGGATTAATCTCCACCGAGGGTTGAGGACTCAGATGCACATTATATACATGATATAAATTTTAGCCCATCTCAAAAATCAGTGGCAAGAGGAAAGATAAAACCATCAAGTACCTTGTCATTGATTCTGACACAATAACCAATAAAACGGATATTGCAGAAGCGCTTGCAACATCGTTTGCTGCAAAATCATCGCCAGATCATTATCAGGAAAAAATTCGAAAGATTAGGGAAAAGGAGAAGGAAGACACATTGGACTTTGAGTCAGATAATGACGAAAAGTACAATGTTGATTTATCTAAACGAGAATTAATTAAATCTATCGCTCAGGCAACTGATTCGGCAACTGGCCCTGATGAAATTCATTACCAGTTTCTGAAACATTTGCCTGATGTATCACTTGATCTGTTGCTTCTACTCTTGAATAATGTGTGGCAATCTCAGGATTTTCTAGATGGATGGAGAAAAGCAACAGTGATCCCTGTCCCTAAACCTGGAAAAGATCGAACGGATCCTAATAATTACAGGCCAATAGCATTGACAAGTTGTCTTTGCAAAATCATGGAGCGCATGATCAATCATCGTCTCACATGGTTTTTGCAAGACAATAACATAATAACTAAATATCAATGTGGTTTTTAAAAAGGCAAAAGCACCACAGACCATTTAGTCAGACTGGAGACTTATATCCGTCAAGGTTTTGTAAAAAATCAACATACAGTTGGAATATTTTTAGATTTAGAAAAGGCCTATGATACCACATGGAAGGGTGGTATCATGAAAGATCTCCATGAAATGGGCCTGAAGGGTAGATTACCCTTATTCATTGACAATTTTTTAAAGGGGACAACACCCACTCTTCACTAAATCCACAGGAGGAGGGTGTCCCACAAGGTAGTATCCTTTCACCAACTCTATTTACCGTTAAAATAAACAGTATAATTGATGCTTTACCAGAAGATATTGAAAAATCGTTATATGTTGATGATCTGGCTGTTTACTGCCAGTAGTCCAGTAGCCAGTCTATACAAGTCCTATATGAGCCCAGAAATTGTTGGTACTATAGGTTTTTTGGATGATCTCGTATTGGTATGATGCTGTAGATATCAGATCCAGCTCTTGCCGGTGTGGCAACTCTGGGGAGAATCCGTGAACCGCATAAATCCAAAATGGCCGCCACTGAAACTAGGTAAAATTTTAAAACAGCAATAACTTTGGATATAATTACACTAGAACGATGATTTTGGGCTCTATGGATAGGTATTAGAACAAAGAATATTAATAATATTGAACTATACGTTAATTGTGGTAGACAGCGATAATATAATAAAATTGACATTTTGACTTTTCGAAATAGTTGTCCGACTTTAATTTTCGAAAAAATTGTGCTAGGAATTTTATTTCCAGACATATATTGTACATATAATATATTGACATTGTCCATACATCTTTTATAAATACAATATATAATATATGTGTGACAAACGATAAGTGGACATATTACATATTTATATATATAGGTATTATGTTGCTATGCAATTATAGTTCAAAATGGTTGATATTTGACCATGTGAAATAGTTAGTTTATCATAAATCCTGCCTTATAAATGTGATGTTGGTGATTTTTGCTCCTACACCAATAATATTATAGTTCTTCTTAATTTGCAGTTGCTAAATTGATTCTCACAGATATATCTTCAGTTACAATGTTACACTATAATGGACCCAAAAAGGTTAACCCACCGTCCGTATCAAATCACATTGGCCAGCCTTTTAAAGATGTGTGCAAATTGAACGAAAGTGTCACTCAGGCTCATTCAGCTGATATGAAATGGCTTCTTACACAATTTAACACAGATGGTGAAGAATACCCTCTGGAGTGGTCTGGTTACATGCCAGCATTAGCCAGGGATCATCATGTGACCTCTCCCAAACCATTCACTCCATTCGCATTTGGTCCATTGCTCGATGCCCCTCAATCTCACCCTGATACAGTAGTGACAACCTTGGACTACTGTAAAAATTACTTGCAGAGTTTGGGTAGGAATACAGTACATATAACACTGGATATGTAACTGTACATGGTTGCAATTCAAGTGAAGTGGTCCGACCCAGAGAAATGGACAACACTTGTAATGCATCCAGGTGGGATGCACTGTGTTATGTCATTTCTTGGGTGTATTGGTAAGCTAATGGGAGGATCTGGTCTCGAGGAGCTGATTGGAGCAGCATTCAGTGGTGTGACGGGTATATTAAATGGGAAGAACTGGCCACCAGCTATGTGTGCTTTACGTATGGTATGCACAGTCTTGAGTGGCTTCCTGTATAAAGAGGGAAGTATATCCACATTTGACGATCTGTCAATCGTTCTTGAGAAGGCCTGCAAGACACCAACTGGGCAGCTGTGGGTGGATTGTCTCATTAGGTCAACTCTGATTGCACACATGTTTATTAGAGCTCAACGCAAAAGTTACTGGCTCCTGCATGTGCACTGCCTCCAAAAGATGCTTCCCTGCTTCTTTGCAGCTGGTCATTGGCACTATGCACGATACGCCACTTGGTATCTGCAAGAAATGAGCTGTCTGTCCGAGGATGCCAAGTATGATCTCATGGCTGGTGCTTTTGTATTTAGACATCGGAAAGGTGTATGAAACTCAGTCTCAGCAGATCAATTTGGGGAGCAAACTTATATACGCTATGGCAAATCTAAAGGTGGTCTCGTTGGCATCAGCCTCTCAGCTGAGCAGGTTGCCTGCTGGGTTCTCTCTTATCCTCTGTGTTAGCGTGTGTCTCAGGCCTTCGAACCGATGTTTGAATCTACTGACAGTAAAGGTGCAACATTGACTCCGGATATTAAACACAAAGAGGAGGGATTGAATAGGAGAAAGCTGGATGCTGCTGATAGAAATCTAATTCTACCTGAGTTTAAAAAACACATCAATCCTCTTGTTGATCCATCACTAGAACTGATTAATATAGTGAATAGGAAGGTAGCTGATGACAGCATCAATATCGCTGACACAGTGAATATCGGCGAGGAGATGACAAGAAATGTCGTCAACTCTTTACCTGAAGGTCTCCATAAATTAATATCAGGGAAAATTAAAACAATGGAAACGATGAAAAGTGGAGATGCAATGATTTTTGACATGGAAGCACTTTTCAGTCGTCTCCTAATTGTTGGTCAGAACAGGAACACAAGTCTTGTATCAGTATTTGAGTATGAGCTTTGTGCAGTCCCCTCCTCTATAATTGACGAATTTGGTTTTATTCGCAAAGGTAATAAGGCCAATATTGTGGAAAAACTGGCCATCATTTCATCTGAGCCCCGTCCTCCAGATGACGTGATCGTGGATGGAGGACAGTTATTGTATCATATCGTCTGGCCCTGTGGTGGTACAATCTCTACAGTAGCCACAAGTATGGCGACCAGATTGAAGAACTACACTGTAATTCCTACTAAAATAATTTTTGATAGGTATGGAAATGTCTCCGCTAAAGACCATGAGCGATCTCGCAGAGCCGGAGGTGCTGTTCCTGCTGAATACAACCTTACGCTCACATCTCCTCTTCCAAACAGAGACATTATCATGAAAAGCAAAGCTAATAAGATATTTATATCACGTTTACTTTGCACATGTACAATGAGCTCACATAATTTAATGGTTGGAGAAGATGAAGGTTTATTGAACCACGATGAGGCAGATGTATTGATGATCTGCTACATGATCGAGGCCGTGAGAAAGGGCAAGAGGGTCATTTGTATCACCAGTGACGATACAGACGTTATCATTCTTTTGGTTTTCTGGGTCAGGAAGCTTATGATCACTTCTTTGGTTCAGCTCGAAAAGTGGGATGAGAGAGTGCTGGATGTTAACGACATTGCAGTAGCTCTGGGCGATAAAAGTCTTCAACTCTTCGGAATGCATGCAGTCACAGGATGTGACACTGTGTCTTACCCTTTCAAAAAGGGAAAGCTCATAGCACTCAGCAAACTTCAACAAGGTGACTTTCCAGAATTATACTCTGTCGTTGGAGAGGAGACAGTCACACATGAGGATTCAATGAGAACTGGACAGAACTTTTTTGCTCCACTTTATAGTCAGCCAAAGTGCTCTAGTATGAATACAGCCCGGTGTATGATTTATACTAAGAAGAAGGGTAAACCACCCCTTGTGAAATCGCTGCCTCCCAATCTGCTCCTTTACATGCTGCGAGCACATTGTCAAGCATTATTGTGGAAGGCAGCAGATAAATAGAATGCCCCATCACTTTGTATTACTGAGTTTGGCTGGGTGTGGCTCAACAACGTCCCATCTCCTGTAATAGCAACCCCCAGCACCTCCTGACCTAATGAAAATTGTAAGTTGTCAGTGCAGGGCTGCAGGGAAGGCTTGCTCACAAGCAAACTGCAGTTGTTTGACAGCAAGTCTGTCCTGTACAACATACTGTCAGTGCGAAGGTTCCCTTAATCAGTGTCACAGTCGAATGACAGCCAAACATGGGGACAGTGCAACTATCAATGATGCAGAAAAGAAACACTCTGATTTCGACACTGATCTCCTTGAATATTAGATACCATGTTTGACACAAACCTGCATAATTACATCGCATCAAATATGCAGACAGATGGTTTGTAACATCCCATCAGATACATATATTCTGCTGGTGAATTATTGTTCTCGGTGTTGGGACCCCCACATGTTACATGACCTTCAGAGTATTAGAAGCATGCCTAGATATATCTATGATATACCATTAGTCTAGTCAAAAGGTTAAAATGTGACAGTATGGTAATATGACTAGTCATGAGAAATAAAAAAAATATTTACTAGTCACTATTATGTTTTACACATTAGAGATAAATGATTTAATTATTGGAGATGATAGCACTATTGTATTAATATGATGTACTAGTCAAGAGAGTGACAATAATGTTTTAAAATAGCACACTATGACAACATGATGGACAAGTCATCAGAAAACATAATAAATATAAATGATGTAATTAATGGATATGATAACATTATCGTGTTGATGAAGATGAAGAGAATGCCATCATCTATTGAAATGATTGACTAGTCACTATAGCCTACATAATAAAATTATTGGTTACTTGATGAAGAGAATGCCATCATCTTCTAAAATGAGTTGTTTTAAATGGAAAATATACTGTTACCAGTGTTAAAATGATGGAATTTTCATTACAATTGCTTTTTGTTTTTACATAGAAATAAGATCTATTATACTATTATATACTAGTCGAAAGGCTAAAATGTCACACTATGAAAATATGATGGACTAGTCATGAGAAATAAACAAGATTTACTAGTCAATAATATGCAGCCATTAATTTGAAAGATAATCATCACTTATGCCTGTCAAACTAGATCTATCCACAGATAGGTTTATTTGTTTGTAGATTTTGCTGGAGCTGCGTGTATCCATTAGTTAATGTTGTCAATGAAATATTTCTTATTACACATTTTCAGAAATGTATTACAGGTACACAGTATGTTCGAACACCCAACATAGCATTTTCAGCACAATTTTCTCGAAAACGACAGCCGGCCGGCTATTTCGCCGGGTCGAAATATTGGCCATTTTTTATTATGGCTGCCCAGCAGGACAATTTTTTTCTAAAACCCATGCATGACATTCTCTGTGTAAATACCTTTTCGTAGACACCGAAATCATCCTTCTAACTGAATTATATTGACAGTTATTGCTACTTTACCGTTTGACCCTTATTTCGATGGCGGCCATTTTGGATTTATGCAAATCACGGATTCTCCCCAGAGTTGCCACACCGGCAAGAGCTGGATCTGACATCTACAGTATCTAATCAATACAAATCCACCAAAAAACCTTATAGTACCAACAATTTCCGGGTACCATAGGCTGACTACTGGACTACAGTCAAGCAATATGGCAATAATTGAGCGGCGCCTGCAAGGTTGCCTCGATAAGTTGGTGACTTGTGCGGATGAGAACGGCTTTAAATTTTCTCCCACAAAAATTTTATGTATACATTTTTGTAACAAAAATGGCTTACAGCCTGAGCCTAATCTCAAACTATATGGACAACAGCTTCCTGTTGAAGAGCAGGTCAAATTTCTTTGTCTTTTCTTCGACAAGAAGCTCAATTTTATTCCACACATCATATATATGAAAGATAAGTGTAGGAAAGCATTACAATTACTACGAGTTATATCCAGCAAGGATTGGGGTGGTGACCGGACAACCTTACTGAGGATTCACCGGTCTCACATCAGATCCAAACTGGATTAATGTTGTATTGTTTATGGTTCAGCGAGACGATCGTACTTAGCAGTACTTGATCCAATCGCGAACCAAGGTTTGAGATTATGCTCAGGGGCATTTCGAACATCACCCATTGAAAGGCTTCAGGTGGAGACCGGTGAGCCCTCTTTAGAGACTCGCCGGTTGAAGCTGAGCCTGCAATACTATATGAAAATGAAAGCAAATCCTGAGAACCCCGCATACTCGTGTGTTGTCAACCCAGAGTACAAGAGACTGTTTAATAACAAGCCAGACTATACCTACTTTGGGTATAAGACTCCAACCCCATCTGGTGGACATGGAGGTGGAGCTCGACGCAATTAGCGTTGTGCGCCCACCAGAGTGTCCACCTTGGCTTCTTCAACAGCCTAATATACTTTTTACCCTCTCAGATCTCAGGAAAGGAGACACCTGTCCCCTTGTCTTCCAGAGCATGTTGCTAGAGCTATTTTGTAGATTCCCGAGACACCGGAAGGTGTATACTGACGGATCAAAGGAAGACAAGAGGACAGCTATGTCCTTTGTCTGTGATGATCATGAATTTAGCTGCCGCATTAACGAAGAGGCTTCAATTTGCACAGCGGAGCTGTTAGCTATTGAAGCTGCCATCGAATACATCTGGGATAGTAGTGACGAGGAGTTCATGATCATCACAGACTCGCTATCTTCATTGCAGGCTCTTAAGAGTCAAAAACTCAACAACCCAATTGTTTCCAATATTTTGCATATGTGTCACTACATGTCTGGGCACAAGGACATTGTATTTTGCTGGGTACCCAGCCATATTGGAATACAGGGCAATGAACGGGCTAATGTTTTGGCAAAGGCTGCCCTGGATAAGACAAAACAGTTTTATTATATACCATATACTGATTTCAAGTACAACATCTCTGTCTACCTTGATGACATTTTGCAAGGTGAATGGAACATCAATGTCACCAGCAAATTGTTCGAGGTACAACCAATCATTAAGCGATCTTTTACACCTATGGAACGCCGAAGAGATGACGTTGTCTTATGCAGGGCCAGAATTGGCCATGCCTATTTCACAAACGGGTATTTATTGAGAGGAGAATTGAGACCTATGTGCTGAAATACTCGTCTCACTGTAAGACATGTCCTTCTCAGTTGTGCGAAATATGCGCACATCAGAAGGAAGTATTTCGCATTGATTTCCTTATTTGAGCTATTCAGGGACACCCCTGCTGGTTTTATTATTCAGTTCCTTCGGGAATGTAACCTATATTATATGTTTTAATTATTGGACTTACACTTGTAGTTTTTACACAATCAATCCAATTACATGGAGATATAGTGACTTGATAAGTCGTTCATGTTATAATCACTTCATATTTTACATTATTTATGCTGACATTTTTATACTCATTAAACTGTGTTGTAGTGCAGGTGCTACAACATGTCATCAGACTCGTTACATATAGGTGCCAGGAGCATCGTCATATTGTCATATCAAACATTTTAAACTGGACATTTTAGTGTAAACATGCTTTTATTAGCTTTGTCTTTCCTTTACCACTTTAACTATACAATATGGGATATTGTAATACTAGGAATTTTCACTTAAATGGCCATACTGGCCGAAAAGTGAAGTAAAGCAAACATTTTACTTACTTTAGCCCATCTTAAAAAGGTCTGCACAGTGCACAGGGACATTATGAGCATAAGCAGCTTCGCCGGACACCCCTAAAGCTCCTTGCGATTGATCCGTCGTAAGTTTGTCTGCAACTGGACTGCCCCCGCACTGGGACTGACTCCAACCTGTCTCACAACAGTACCATATAGTCAGGTAGCCAAAGTTGATTGTCAGGGTGAACCTTGACTTGGTTGATATAGTTTTTTCTCACTTGATTATGATGCTCAATAAGTCCCTTGAACATAAACCAGCTGGTAAATTGAGATTACCCTTTAGCATTTTTCAAAATTCAAGATGGGTGCCGAGTCATTAAAAATAGCCCCGAGTCCCTCCAAGGTCAACTTCAAGGTCATTTCAACAAGTCAGAATTATTTTAGCTCATTTAATGCTTTAAATAAGGTATTGGTGTTTTAGTGCAATCATCAGCTCAAAACAACACTATTTTGTGATTAAAAGTGAAAAACGGTAAAAAATGACCTTGATCGTTTTAATTGACTTTGCAATTGACCTCGGGGGTACTTTAAATGATGTTTACCGGCTCGAGCATGACCGAAATCATAAAAACAAAAACAAGATCATGAAAATCGGTCCATTAGTTTATGAACTAGATTTATTGCTGTGAAAACTCTATTTTGACGGCCATCTTGGCGGCCATCGTGAATTTAAAAAAATGCTCAGTGGTAAACTCCATTTACCAGCCGGTTTCAGATTCTGGAGCATGTTATTCCCCAGAATCAAACGAGAAAAAAACTATATCCGCCAGGTCAACATATAGTGTCCTGGCTTCCTGACTAATAACACTCCCTGATTGGTCGCCGTTTAAATTGTTATTTAAACCCTTTTCATAAATAGACGGGTCGATATACCACCTGACCCCCCAAAAAATTAAAACAAAAGGTTTGTCAACGTCATTCACTATATCCAGTAGGATAGAAAACCGTTGAGAAACCTTTTGTTATGGACCGATTTTGATGATCTTAGGGTCGTTTTGTGTGGTTTCGGACATGCCCGAGTCATTACAAATAGCCCCGGGTCCCTCCAAGGTCAACTTCAAGGTCATTTCAACAAGTCTAATTTATTTCAGTTTATTCAATGCTTTAAATAAAGTATTGGTATTTTAGCGCAATCATCAGCTCAAAACAACACTATTATGTGATTAAAAGTAAAAAACGATGAAAAATGACCTTGATCATTTCAATTGACCTTTAAATTGACCTCGAGGTACTTTCAATTATGTTTACCGGCTCGAGCATGACCGAAATAATAAAAACAAAAAAAAAAGATTATGAAAATCGGTCCATTAGTTTATGAACTAGATCTATTGTTGTGAAAACCCTATTTTGACGGCCATCTTGGCGGCCATCTTGAATTAAAAAAAATGCTTAATGGTAAACTCCATTTACCAGCTAGTTTTAGATTCTGGAGCATGTTATTCCCCAGAATCAAACGAGAGAAAAACTATATCCGCCAAGTCAACCTATAGTGTCCTGGCTTCCTGACGTTTGGCAAGCACTCTTTTCAACTATTCCGGCGCTTACCCTGAAAATTTCGTAAAATTTGAATGAGTTTCAAAAGTTAGACCATTTGACATGTAGTGGAATTTCGTGAGTGAAGCTGATAGCGTGAAATGGGTTTATAGATGAGCGTCACAATTCGCAAAAACTACATGTGTCAAATGGTCTAACTTTTAAACTACATAATATTTATCCCTGAAATTTTCAGGGCAGGTGCCGTATGACTAGAAACTAACGCTTTTCAAATTTCATGAAAATCGGATGAAAATTGCTTGAGCTATGAGCGAAAAACATGCAACGCGAAAGTGACAGATTTAAAGTGACTTTTACTATAATAACACTCCCTGATTGGTTGCTGTTTAGATTCTTATTGAGACCCTTTTCATAAATAGACGGGTCGAGATACCACCTGCCCCCAAAAAATCAAAACAAAATGTTTCTCAACTTTATTCACTATATCCAGTAGGATAGAAAACCGTTGAGAAACGTTTTGTTTGAATTTTTTGGGGGGTTCGAGTGGATGTTTTCATATATCTACCCATCTAAAAAGTCGGCGACTCCACTGAGACTCCAGAGCCTTTTCTCAAACTGCTCTCAGACCAATTTGCTTTAATCCCCGACTGATGTGAGACTTACAAAACGGCGAGTAATCGCCAAAAATTTCACCCCTCAATTTCCTCTGTTTGATCTCCGACCTGTCGCTAATAGCAAACCGTTGTAAGACGACTTAGATATTAAATTTATACAATTCAAATCGCAGAATATTCACAGCCGACTTCAGTCGAACACTGCTTGTATTTCGCCGGCAATGTCAGTGGACCTAGGAAAACAACAGCTTTTATGGCTGGCAATAAAATTGATGTTTGTACGAATTATCTCGTGGGCTCAAGATGTCTAATTACATTTAGTGATATTCCTGAACAGCTCAACCTCCACATAATTATATTCCAAAATATGTGACAGCTAGTATATTAGATTAACATATGAACGAAGATGACAAAATAACGCTAATGAGATCAGCTGGATCATGTATTTAGCAGTCTCTCATTGATGTATTAGTCAGGGGGTCAAATGCATATTTTTGGTCGAACCTGGAACGTGGGTCCAAAGTTTTTTTCCTCATTGTTTTCATGTTATATAGGTATTGTACTCCATAGAACACTACACGATGGCATTCTCACAACATTGATCATTTTTATTTAACACGTTTTATACAATCACGTCAATCGGAATGCAAAATAATGGTTTTACACAGTTCTAAAAATATCAATATTTATAGAAAGCACTAACCTAATCTATATTTGCCACTATTGGAAATAGTATGTCTAGTTCTATTTGATACGTCTATGATCGCAATAATTATTAACTTTATATATATCTATGCGATAATATTATAATGTATAATTGTGGGCATACGTTCGCAAAGTGTATATGTTATGGTCGTGATTTTGGTCGTGATGGTTTGTCTGTCTGTCTATCCGTCAGCAGGCATATTTACAAAGTAATAAATGGATTTGCATAAAACTTTTATCAGATAGTCCAGGTATTTTACGAGAAAAAAGGGGTCAACCTAAAACAAACTACAAGGTTTTGTTACTGTTTTGGTTTCAGAGACATATAGTCTATAACACAAAAAAGTCCTAAGGAATCCTCCCAGGCGAAATTGTGAAAATCGCCATAGCTTGACCTTACCCGAAACCCCTATTTTTTTTACTGAAATTCTGTTTTGTCAAGGCTGTGTGATAAGCAAAATGATATTTCAAATGTTGATACAAGCACCAAACTTGACATTGACTCTCCTTATCAAAAATTCAAAATGGCTGCCTTTTTTAAAGATGGCCGCCATAAAAAGTATGTTTTCCATAACATTGGATCCACAGGTCTGATTTGAATAATTTTGGTTTTGTTTCATTATGTTTTTGGCTGTGGTGAACCCGAGTCGTGAACTTTCACATCCCCAGAGACTTCCTTTGTGGCAATATTCAGCCTGAGACAGTTTTGGGGCACATTGAGACACCCTGACTGACCTCATATCTGATATCATAGTTTCTGTGTGGGGTGTATTTGAAGCAAACCATTATACATAAATGATGAAGTGATAGCACAGGTGTAAGATACCACTAAAATCACAGGGGAATCAAGTATTGCGTGATAGTCCAGGAGAGAAATCCTGAAAGACGCTTAAAAAAGGATTTATCTCAACACCAAAAGTAACCAAGGTTTGAGTTGATAAGATGGTAGTATGAACCTTCTAGAACAGGTGGTGTGTACAATCAAATTGTGGTATCAGTCATTGTTTAGGCTAGGGAGGGGTGTACTGTATGGTATCACAAAAAAATGAAGTATGTGTACATAATTGGTAATATATTTGTCAATACTCAATCATTTTTAAAGATTCTGGCACCAAAATGTAATGTTTTTAATGTTTAATATATATGTAGGAAAATATTATTACAATCTCTAAGTTATGAAGGTAAACAAAGGTCACGACTGCATGCCACAGTGATTTAGCAAATCTTTCGCCATCACACTATCTGTACTTTTATGTCACTTTTTAAATAATAAAACTAGTCAAGGTTTAAATTGCTAGAATAATAGCATAAAACCTCTAGAATAACCTCAACTAGAACGTAAGACACATATTGGTAATAACATCTATTGTATGGATTTTTTTAAATCTGGGGGTGTAGTTGTTGTACATGGCCTAGATTGAAATATTGAATGTGAGTGACAAAATTTGCCATATATTTATCAACAGTCGTTAAAAAGTAAATATTCTGCCACCAAAATGGAAGTCACATATTGAATTATATATATGAAGAGAAAAACAAGTAACAACTGTTGTGTTATAAAGGTAAATAAAGGTCAAAACAGCATACGACAGTGATTTTGCCAATTTTTGACTGTCATCACGTTGCCTGTACTACGATATGTTTTGTTCAAAACCAGAGATAACCAAGCTGATTGATTATGCTGGACAAGGGCATTTGCTGATCAGCTAATGACATTTCCGTTTGGACAGACTTGAGCACAAATCTACTACCAGTAGTTTAGGGACCGTCAACAACCAACAGTCTTGTTCTGTATCAAACTGATAGAAGAAGCTCTATGCGCATCGTATCTATTGATAGGGTCCCCGAAACTAAGGTCAATGGTCATATTTATCTGCTAATAAAGTGATTGGGCTTCGATAACTTTGAATGTGTTTTTATTGTGGTTTAAATAATTTGCAAAGTTGCTGTGATCACTTCATCAGTGGCCAAGATCACTTTTGTAGTGGCTCAGATAACTTTTATTATGGTTGTAATCACTTCTTCAATGATCAAGATCACTATTGTAGTGACTCAGATAACTTTTCAAATGGTTGTAATAACTTCTTCAGTGGTCAAGATCACATTTGTAGTGGTTTAAATAATTGTTAAAGTAGCAGTTATTACTTCATCAGTGGCCAAGATCACCTTTGTGGTGGCTGAGATAACTTTTAAAATGGCTGTGATCACTTCTTCAGGGGCAAGATAACTTTTTAGTGGCTGTGATCACTTCTTCAGTGGCCAAGATCACATTTGTAGTGACTGAGATAGCTTTTGAGGTTGCTGTGATCACTTCATCAGTGTCCAAGATCACTTTTGTAGTGGCTGAGATAACTTTTAAAGGGGTTGTAATCACTTCTTAAGTGGTCTAGATCACTTTTGTAGTTCCTGAGATAACTTTCAATGTGGCTATGATAACTTCTTCCGTGGTCAAGATCACTTTTAAAAAAATACAGAGAATGTAAAATTAATAACAAACATTTATACTATATACAGTTTACATGTGCGAGAAGTCCTGCTGTATTCACTAAAAAACGTTGGAAATTGTTAAAATGAAAGGATAAAATACAAACTTAGCTCTTTGGTGTACATTTCGTATTTAACAGAAATAAAATATTATGTATCGCCGTTAAATCCCTTATAGCTTAAGCATCCATCATTTACCATTCATGGCAGTACTAGTTTCTAAATGATACACCAAGTATGGTAATTCCAAGTAGGGGCCTACACTACCATCACTCATAAAGTCTCATTCCTAGATGACTAGTGGCCGGCGATGCTCGTCTTCTCAGATGAAAGCAGATTCTTACGATGGGCGTGGTAGAGATTGGAGGACACACAATGAGAGGTTTCTCCCAGAGTGCATGTCCCAAGCTCAGCAAAACACCACCCAATAATCATGGTATGGGGGTGCATCGGTCGGGGGTGACACTGTATGTGCGAGGATATTGTAGATACGTTTTAAACTGCGCGATTGGTAGGGGCCTACTACAGCGGGCTTGAAATGACTTATGGCCTTGACCCAGTACATGACCTTCACCTTGAAGCACAAAACTAATAGCATCAATGACTTCGCCATGCCAATGAGACCGTATTTGACGACCTAGCTAAAATGATATTCCCACCTTTTAAAGAAACACCAGAAAATGTTGCACAAAATAATACTTTCCGAAATCAATAATAGAAGCAATGTTTTCAGACATTCATTCAGACTATGGTACGTCTGATTTTAGTGAACGTGTTGGTGACCAATTACCAATAGTTGATACCTCTATCCCTTTTGAAATAGAAGTTGAATGCGATGCGATGCGGTTATAGAAATTAATTGTGATCTCAGTTGTAGTTCAGTATATGTAGTTCAGAATGATGAACATGACGAACGATTAAGAGATACTGCCCAGTATGAAACATTTATTTTAAATCACAAATATTTCTTAAACACCACGAAAACACCCCCTGCTAAAAACACAAGGTCGCAAAGAATCAGCGTTGAGACATGTAACTGATGTGTGATTTGTTAGGTTAAACGTGAACTACGTTCAATTTTTGTGTCACGGTCTCGTTCTTTAGAATCTAAGGCATATTGGGCACTGTTTCTCACTCAGTATATCACCAAATCATAAGGAAACCCATAAATAAGGTAATGATTTTTTTCTGAGGGGGGTTTAAACCCCCCACACCAGCCCCCCCCCCCCCCCCCCTCATTGGATCCGCCACTGACAATTACGATGACCAGAATCCGGCCCAGGCAGGAGTCACTTATCCCAGTCTATGAGGCCACAGCTGAACTGAATGAACCACATCGGAATGCTCAGTGCACATGGAGCATGATTCATGGGTACCTTCTAGAGTACATCGGGTCTCCAGAAGTGACGATAATAACTTAATTTGAACCTCTAGTTTTCATTAAACCGCTGTGGCATTCAAGTTTCAAATTTTCTTTCCTGCTCACACGTAATGATTTTATATATTGTGGGGAGCCTCCGTGGCCTCAGACCGGCAGGGTTTGAATTTCGAATCCTGTGTCTGGAGGGCCGCGTCATCTCATTCATCCCACCATCCTCAGGATGTTCTGCTGGCCAATGTTAGACTATGTGCACAAAGGTGGTCTAATTATGAATACCATTCATTTCATTCTATTAAAGGCCCATACCCAGGCTAAAATCATAAAGAAATCGGTATTTTTATTTTGGCTTCTTAATATGACCATATGATGTGTAAACTTGTCCATAAACTAGAACTGCAAAAGTTTTTAAATTTTTGTGCTGCGCATTTACCAGTTAGGCATGTCAAAAATAAGAAATACATCATATGGTCATATTAAGAAGCCAAAATAAAATCACTGATTTTTTTATGATTATAGCCTGGGTATGGACCTTTAACCCACTTTCCGCGAGATGCACTAAATCGCTACATCACTACAAAAGTATACTGGATAGGATTTACTTAGCTATCAGCTTAACTTATGATCGATTCTGAATAAGGTTCTGGGTTTTAACGAAAAATGTCAATGTATGGGGGTAATTTGGCGTATGTGTAACGTAATAGACAAGTATGTATTGTAACGGACAGTCAATATGGCGTATGTGCTCGTATCGGACAAGTAATATGGCGTATATGTGCTCGTATCAGACAAGTAATATGACGTATGTAAAATTTATGGACGTCAAGTAATATGGCGTATGTGGATAAAAATCAGACAATCGTATTTTTTATATATTATGCAAGATACAAACTAACAAAATTAATTTGATTCTGACGTAGAATTCTATGCTCTAAATCGCAAGGAGTCATAACATTGAAATTACACATTTTTGGCCTCACCAGTCAGTTACTTCCAGTTATCTCAAAACTACCTCACACCCACATATGCCATATTGCACCGTCAACGACGATATGCAAATTAGACTTATTTATAGGCCATAATTTTTTTTAACATTATTTGGTAGCAATACATAAAAAAAATCGTTTCTCCCAACTTTTGACCAGGTAAAATGCCCACACTAGAGGAGTAGCCATTTAATATGTAACTATGGAAATGACGATTTTTGGCGTTTAGCGGTTGATACACAAATTAGGTCATTCTGAGACAGCTTGACACGGCCACCAGACATTTGAGCTACAGATGCATACCTTTCAGAAAAATACATTGACAATTAGTCCCTTGAGATGTTACCGAAAAGTTGCCTTGCTCATGGACTATAACAAAGATGATGAAACAAACAATGAACCGAAAGGTAATAGCAGCTTTACTGCAAATATATAGCAAATAACAAAATGATGTCGAAGGTGGTGGTGTCATTGCTAATTATTAAACTTGTTTAAGATAAATTAAAAAATTTTAAATAACGATTACGTACAATTTTGGTAGTTTAGCAGGTACAGTAACCTCTGAATTATTACATCACATAATGATAATTGATTCATCCATTTAGTCATATATAGATATATTGTGATATTGGAACTATAAATAAGAAACAAAAATGTTAAATGTCATGACAGCGTCACAGATGATGGCCCAACATTGGGTTAGTGAATCATGTTGATCATACAATAAATTGGCAACGTAAAATCCATTGCTGCACAATTCAAGCCATATAATGGTATAATTATCCCAGCAAAACATATACAAATGGGGAGGATGTAATATACAAACGATAATGAATTAAGCATGTTTGACCTAAATTGTTGACCTTTGACCTTGAATTATAGCCTTGACCTTGGACCCAATGATATTTTTTATTAATATACATCAATATACAAACAATCAAACTAATAGCTATCAGTTATGTGAATATATACAGGGATTTTCAGTTTTTTCCCGATCACCTAAAACCACTATCGTGTACCGCGATAGTCGAAAAAATGTAAAACTTGTTATTTAAAAATGCTCAATGCTGTGAGAATGCCATCACGCGGTTTCATAGAGTACAATACCTATATAACATGAAAAACTGTAGACCCACTTTCCAGGTTCAGCTCCTGTCCCCCTGACTATATAAATAGACAAAGGTAGGTGTAAATGTATTTTATCAATCAAAGAACACTCGAATACTTGTAAGTCGATGGGACACTGCTCTTCGCATGGCTAGAAGACGCAGCCCTTACACTGTTGTTCCACTAAAACATACCAACATCTACGACTTAAAGGATCTTGCTGGGAGAATATGTAGGAGCGTAAAAATAACAAGACAAGGAGAGACGGTTAACTGGATGAAAGGTAAAGTGGTAAAGGTATGCAATGAGAAGCCACACACGCTTCTAGTCAAAGAAGATTTTGATAGTGATTTTAAAGAAATATCAGTTCAGCGAACATTGACCAAGCGTGGTAGACCCGCTAATGAATTATCTGAAAAGATCATCAAACAGAAATAATAAGCCAGGCTTAGAGTGTCGGATGAGAAAAAGAAAGACCTGATATCACTCTGTCAGTCACTTGCATTTCCATTTCAATATCATGCATTCTACAAAAGTATTCCATCGAGTAAATCTACCAGAGATAGAGTGGCTTTGCCTGATGTAGATGAGGCAGACAATGATACTGATGAAGATTAAACATTTACTGCCTCTCATTAATCCACTTTAATGTCTAGACCCATAAGTGAGCTGGTAAAATCAATAACAAAATCGTCAACCTATGGCAATCTGTGTAATATTGTGAAAATTTAAGGTTCTGCACTGACAGTTTAAAGTCTAGTGATCAACATGGAGCTATTAGAGTAGTAGAATAATCAGGATAATTAGCCATTAAAACGTTAAATATTTCTATAGAAACCATGGAGACAAAAGGGTTTTTTTAATTTGAAGTAATCACAAATAGCTTAGTTAGTTCTTTCCGGCTCATTTGAATACTTACATTATGGGTCTACGGCCATTATGATATTTTCACTCATTCAGTGCGGGGATTAACTTTAAATGTCAGATTCTGACGCATGGAATCGGTCCCCGCACTGAAAGGGTTAACATAAACTGTTTCTACAGTGCCAAAATGCTGAAATGCATTATATTCATTAGCATTCACATTTATACTTGAATGATATCCCCAATGTAGACAAAAATAAACTGTTTCGACAGTTGTGTACATATTACATAATTAAATTTAAATGTGTCTCCAATATATTGTTGATTTTCCGCATATTTTGATTATACCGCTGTGTATTTTTTTCTAATCATTTGATGGGATGAGTTGTACTGTATGTACTGTATTTTATGGGCAGCTACATATACCATTTATACCAGCAACATATATATTAACGTTTAAAACTATATTGTGTGACATGTAAAAGTCAACAACTTTGAAACCGATATGTGTGCTCAAGTGAACAAAGCTTGCGACATCACATGTCTGACGGGTGGAAATATCCTGCCCAGAGAACTCAGCCCATTGCAAAGTCCTTTTTTACTAATTTACACTGATGGAATGGTGTCAAGGTCAATAAAAAAATCAAATCAACCTTTTACTGCTTGAATGACGGCACCACGAATTGATCTATAATATTTCTTGGAACTAAAATTGTTTAAATGAGTTCCATTGGTTTTGGTGCGGGAAACAAAATGATAGACCCCCTACGTTCACATATATTGTTCAAGTAGTAATCAATTATCTGTTATTTTATCTCAATATCCAGTGTTTTACTGTGGCCATGCCTTTTAACAAGATTTTAACTCAGTATGTGATACTATGTAAATTGTCGTGTGATTTTAGCAAATTAACCATATTGTATAATTATACATGTACATATATTCCATCATTTTTATGACAAATAAGTCAGTAATGACTTTTCTTTATGTCAATAAATATCTATCATAATTTAACATTAAGTGCCAATTCGAAGACAATTTTTTGTGTCTCTACAGATTCACACTTAACATGCTTAAGTGAAGAGCAAAGTGAAAGCAAACTAATATTTAGAAATAGAATCACTGAGAATAGTGAGTGATCGACAGAAACACATCGACAGAGCCCGGATGGGCTCCGTTTTTCCCGCGATCGAGTAGAAATAGCCCTACAAAAAAACCTCAGAAGTTTAAAACTTCACGGTTTTTGAACTTAATACACAGATCGGACTGTGCTATGAATACCGCTACGTGATTATACTCTTAACAGGTATAATCAAAGATGGCTAAAAAATTGTCCACAGCTTGCGCATGCGCCGTAGAGATCCACAATTGACAATGGTGGATCAATAAAAAAATGTCATTTAATGATTTTAGTGTGTCACGCTCGACATGATAATGTTAGCTCAATTTTAGCCAATTCCAATAGGCTATACTTCAATAAAAAAGCTAGAGAAACACACTCAAATAAACTTGCTTTACACAACAAAATAGGTGATTATTGCAACGGTCAGTTTTAAGACATTTCTAACCGTCCCCTAAAGCATTTCTTTCAAGATACTTCAAATTTCTAAACAAATCGGAAAATTATTTAAACACTATGTCTGATTTATACCACTGTCTACACAACCTTGAGAGAAAAATCTGGTTATTTATATTTGCACTAATATTACATTTTCGGGTTTAGAAAAACGAGCATGATTTAAGACAGTTAAAAGTGATACTGTATACTGCTAGTTATATTGCTAACAGCCACTTTAATCTACTGAGAATTAAATACTATAATCCACTGCCTACCCAGTACGTTCAGAAAAAAAATCAGAATATTATTTTCCCAAGATAATTTGCATTATTTAGCGTAATGTTCATTTTTTCAAATGTCAAAATTTAACTGATGTTCATTTTTTCCTTTTCTCATTTTAATTATATTTTGACGTTTCTTCTGCTCATTCATGATTTTTGTTCTGAGCTGCATGTAGTTGCAGCCCATTTCACAATTGTCGAGGTAGCTGAGCACAATTTTCTTCCCTAGGAAAATAAGGAAAAATTGTCATTCCGGACAACATGTCAACAAGCATCATTGTGAAATGTATTTGAACTAAATTCTATTTTGCTCTTCAAAATGATAATATAAGACGTTCCACAAAATTATACAATGTCTAGTTGCAAAAAAAAACGTTTGGAACAAATAAAATAAATAGAATAATTTAACAATTTAAGTGATTAATATTTCGTGTCATAAATCAGATACACAATACCAGTAGTGTATTGTGACCATCAGATAATATGGCGAATGTGTTACCTGGAAGGCTGTTACCACTTAGCATACACACCCAGTCCTTAAAATCGGTCTTCATTTTTTCAGTTGTTGAAGGTGTCCATTTAAAGTAGCTTTTCTCTGAACAAAACAGTATATGATATATGGAAATTCGATCCTTTCAATTTGTCATGAACTTTGTTTTTCTTATTACTGTAGATGACCTATTACACCCCATGCTCTACCCAACAGACACGATACTTCAACAATGATACTATAACAATGTCGGTACAAAGACCCACTGTCTACGACGCTGAACCAACATTGTACGGACATTATGGAACGCGTAGTGTTTGCTGGGTAATAAACGCTGATCTTCTACTCGAGGTTTAAAAATGTCCTTAATTACCCACCACTCTCCCATCCACCACCATACTTGCCGCGTTACTGCATATTGAATAAGCATCGCTGTCAAACACATCTTCATTGTTATTTAAAGGCGTTGTGACCACATCTTCCTGACAGCCAGGCTCGTTGCTCTCGAGGTCGCAGACCGAGCCTGGCTGAATCAGTGTTATCATCCACCTATTGGGGTAGGGAGGATGATTTAGATATTGAATATTCAATAATTTTTCAACCAAATGCCAACCTAATGTTGGCCCACTGTCTGCGACATTGGCTCAGCATTAATCCAACCCTGCCGCATGTGACGTCTCGTGTCTGGTGAGATGTGGTGGGAGCTGTCTGTGATACTTCCTGTGACCAGACATGTGCTGCTTAATGCAGGGCCGGCGTCGTAGACAGTGGCCCTGCATAAAAGCAGCACTCATGCCAGAGGTCAAACTTGGGTCAAGCAGAAAAAATCTTTCTTGAAAGTCCCCACTCCAATAGATGGTTCTAACACTGATTCAGCAAGGCCTCGGTCTACGACCTCGGGAGAAGCGAGCCTTGTGTGGGAAGATGTGTGACCATAGATTTGTCAGATATGTTTCGCGTAATAATCAGAATTGAGTTATGCCATCTACCTAAAAATTAGATCCATTGAATAGCCACTATGGCCGTTATCGTCTTTTTCAATTATTGTAATCGTAATCAACAATTGCAATCGACCCCAAACCTGTTATGAGCATGTTCAAAGTGTTGCTGGTTTTATTGTTTATGTGGTCTCACCACCCCAAATGGCAGTCCCATTGAAATACATGTATAATGCCAACATTCTCAGGGCCGATTTCACAACTTTAGTCACTAGCCACACTCCAATGTGACACACCATAATAAGACACATGCTGTCCTTTTTGAAAAACAGCTCCGAAAATGGTATGCATTCCTGTATTTTTCTTAATTCGCCAGAAGCCGAAACAACCATTTAAAGCAGTAATTTTGGGTAAGGATTCTCTAGTCAGTAGCCAACAACCTTGGATTTCGGCTCATTTAGGGTGGTGAGACCATATGTTACTAAGATAAAAAAAAGCTCAGACATAATTTACAGGGGTGTAATCATGCTACTCACCACAGAGTTTTGGTATTCACACCGTATAAGGAAAACGTGTTTTCCCTGTCTTCTTCTTCTATCTGTCTTCTGATAGAGGAGGTATCTCTCCTCTGCACATTCTTCATTTACTCTCTCATCAACTCCATCAATTCCAGTAAGTAATATCCTTGCACAAAGTCTTTGTGAGAAAATACACCAACTCTTGAAATGACGATTAGAAATAAAAGCTCAGCTCAATAGGTTGTAATTAACATTTATTTAAATATAGCATGAACGTTGTAGGGACATAGTTTTATAACATAATCTTGTAAATGTAATACATTTATTGGGTATGGACGTCCGGTAGCATAACTATAATAAGCCGGAAAAATTACCTTTAGACTCAGATAGAAAGGTTTTGTTAAAACCATCCTGGTCTAGACCTGTTTCACACCAAAGCTTCGCATTGCTTTCGGGAGTTATTCTTTTGTCACGCTGAAACGAAAATTATTACAAATAAGATAAAGGGAATATAAAACACGTAGAGTTAAATCAAAGGATTGGTTGGTATTGCTTATTACACTGAACTGTAATAGAAAAATAATTAGGCATTTGGCTTCATTGTAGTCATTAGCTAATAATATTAAATAATTATGGCACCTACATGTATAACTAAAACAAACACACATGAATAGAAGACAGAAAAGGAGGGTTTGGCCGGTGAACAATTTATTGATACATCATCAGTGATCATGATATAAATGTTACAAAAGAACACACAATTTAAACAGACGCTAGCATTCAATGTGTTAGTTTAACCATAATGTTTAAATTGCGAGTCCCAGAATCGCCGAAGGCGGCCAATGGAGACGTATGAAATAGTCAGCGGTTGACTGGATGAAATGCAGTTACCGGCCAAACCCTGGGGAGAAAAAATGAATAAAATAAAAGTAAAACGAGTAGAATGTAAGAGGTAGTGAGTTAAGTAGCACAGAATGCCGCTGCGTGCCAATCACCGTGCATTGGTCAGCCTGTAACAGCTCTAAGACGCCTGCCATAAAAGCTGCTGTGCAGCCCCCCTCCGGAAGGAATGACCTGCGTAAGAAAGCGGGGCAAGTCTGATATAACTTGCCATACGGGAAGTAAGGTTCGCGGGGTCAGAGGTCAAACCTGAAGCTGTGGCGTAAGAGAAAGCTGGAGCGGAGATGGGGGGAGGGCGCCAATAGAACTGATACATATGATCAATGGCTGCTATACTACAGGATCCAAAGGAATCTCGGAATAGCGCTGACCTGGTGACTGGTAAGTTATTTGTACGGCGCTAAACGGTCTTGGACCTGTGAAGTGAAAAGAACAGACCATGCGTTAAATAGATCAACGTACTAAGTACATGACGGGATCAAAACCTGTGTTAGAGTGGAGTATAGTATTTAAATAGAAACGCAAAAAAACGATAATGAAAGCACACCACAGTACGGAACACAGAGGAACAAACAAAGTCAAGGGAGATCACCCTAAGCAGTATCGAGGGGGTGATGGATAAAATGAGGGGTGTGTAACCCAAATGTTTCTGGCGTGGTTTAAAACCACGATATAATCAGTTATATAACTGCGCATATTGAGACACCAATAAGGCAGCTGAGTGAGTTATAATATTAGGCAAATGTAATATATTAGAAAGCTAACCGTTCACTTGAAAACAATAAAAATACAACCATTACAAAGACTAATTAATATAGTGCTTAATCAATAATAATGTAATAGTCGTTTAATGCGTTCATGCGATAACT
Source organism: Flabesymbios commensalis (assembly GCA_964017125.1). Classification (NCBI taxonomy): domain Eukaryota; kingdom Metazoa; phylum Annelida; class Polychaeta; order Terebellida; family Flabelligeridae; genus Flabesymbios; species Flabesymbios commensalis. The sequence goes on along the minus strand of OZ024905.1, from coordinate 21,630,021 downwards.
TTCATTCATACAAGTAAAATTTTAAGAGGTCAAAATAGCCAAGGTTTTAAATGACTAAGACCATACATTATCGTCGTTAAATAGCCATACACTGCTGTAATACATTAAAGTGTTGACATTTGAAATAATTTAAAAACACGATAGTAATGCACAGTCAAGTGAAAATAAGTGAAGTTATTTCTGGCAGGTTTGAAGCGGGAATAATCCTCGGCATCAATAGTTTGTACAAATTATACCAAATTATTATCTTAGTGCCCGACTCGTATATAACAGCTTGCTTGGCTGATATGACCACCTCGTAACAAATACAGCCTGAACTTTATTGTCATGCCACGGCTCAATAATGAGGTATTGGTTTGGTTGGTTAAATCAAGTATATATGCACATATAATTATAATTCTCAAATTATTTATGCCGACAGGAAGGGAGCACTAGTTGAATTCAAGCCTGCCATATATCAGTTTCTGTTGGTGGGATTAATAGAATGTGAGGGGGGGGGGGGGGCTTTGTCTAAAAGGCTGGCTTTTTGAAGAAATAAATCTATACAAAAGTATAACCTGCCCGGCCACCTAGCCGTCAGGTCGCACTTGACGCCATGTATTAGTTTTTTTCAGCGGACATTCCTTTGCCCTATGTTCATCGTCGGACACTCCAATGTTGTTGCATTTCTTGCATACATGGCGCATACCACACTCTTTCTTGGGACAGCCATTCTTACTGTAATTCCACTGGCTACATATGGGCGCATCTGAGGCATTCCCATCCGTGAATGTAGGGGTATTCCTGCCGGAGTTTGTGAACCTGGTTCTGGGGGGTGATAGTTGGTCCCATGGACGTAACATCTCCTCTTTGAGTTCTTTGATGGACGTTTGCCATGTACTGCGACCATTTTGTACCAGGATCAGGGCTTCCTGATACAGAGATCGCACACTTTCCCATTTGTATTGTTCTGCCATTATCATAAGGTCTGTCATATGCCTTATGCGGGCATCCTTCTCTTCTTGCCTCACATCAGAAGACGATACGATGCGCATTGTGCCGCAGACTACTTCAGGTAGAGACAACCTGTGAAAAGGGACCTCAGCCGTGCCAGCCCGATGAATGAACTCATTCGGCCATAACAGATTGCTATTAGGCTTACCTCTAGGTGATGAAGTGTACTGGTTCTCAGTAGAGGACGTGGCATTGGCTGTTGGTCCGTGATTTGGTGTGAAGCCCAGCTGCAGGTTGCCCTGTCGTATGTCTGTGAGACTGGGCAATGTGTGTCCAGCGTGTTGCTGATGTGGTGTAGCGACTATCGGTGGAGGATGCTCGGCACCGGAGTGTGAAGTACCAGGTACTCTAGAAGGGTCCGCAGTGGGCATAACGTTGATGACATCCTGTCTGACGTTGCTTTCGGCATAGGTTGTAGTAGCGGTGACAGGTGCCGTGTGCTGGGCGTCACCCGTATTGACATCTGTACGATGGAGCTGATGTTGTATCAGTTTGTCAATCTGTGACTGTTGTCTTTGAAGTTGTGTCAGTACCTCTGTGATGGTGTCCTGTTGTGGCTGCACTTGTGGATGCTTGTGTTGTTGTTGTTGTCGCTCTTGTTGTTCTTGCAGCTGCTGCTCCATCCTATTGATCTGCTCCTGTTGTATCCTGATCAACTGATCCTGGTCCATTTGCGAGACTGCAGCTGATGGGGTAGACTTGGTGTAGGCTGAACTCAATCTCACGCTGGCCACGCTTGTGGTGTTTGCGATCCCGGCATTGAGTCCATATGCGTTGGCGGTTGTATAGATGATATTGCAGGTGGACACTGTGCTAGTCGTCCTGCATGCCGCCATGGAGGTGCAAGCTGGCAAGGTGATGCTTGGTCCAGATTCCGTCATTGTATGTGTGCTGCAGTTCTTTCCCCAGGAATATCGGTGCCCTTTGATAGTTCGGTTGCAACTACTACACTGATGCTGTTTTCGTTGCATAAATATGTTACTCCGTGTTTGTGGAGTTAACAGTTTAAGACAAAAGATAACGAAAAATGAGAAAAGCTGGACACGGAACTGCACTGGGCACAGCCTGACACAAAAGTGAAGAGTGTATCCCGCACGTGGAGCCACGAGGTACACAGGGGGTGTAGGCTGACCCAATCAGATCCGTGTCCGGTCAGTCACGATGTCCGCATGGCTGCGGCGGGGTGAGCATGCAGGGCATGTCGTAATATGCAAATCCATGTATATAAGAGAGGATGAAAGCTGTTAGCATCCGAGATGCGCGGCCTGTCATGTATGTGGGTCGCGCAGCTCGGAGGCTGTAGAGGGGGGTACATACCGGGCCATAATTACTTACAATTACGCTTCACCAGTAATTCTACACAATGTTAATCTTCATACATTGCATAGCAATAAACAAAGTACAAAGAAAATATCATATGATATTTACATTAGAATATACACAAAAACCTTTAAACCATTTCAAATATATATATATATATATATTTAAGAGCACACAATTTATATATGTGTCTTCAAAAATTGTGAACATAGATATGTAAATCGCTCACTTTTGATTCATTCTGTATGCTTTTTTGCAGCTGGAAAAAAAAAAGATACAAGATAACTGAAAATACAATCGACGTACATGTATATTATCCAATGTGTCTTTTTGTTTACGTTTATCTATTAAGCCCACAGAAATAAACATATGTACAATAAATATTTAAATTATTTTTTTTAATCAAACGTCTACAACAATCTTCTTATTTTCAGTTCAGTGCAAATCAACAGTTCAATAAACTATGTACGTGGTATCATCCTATTGATATCATGTTACACTTTTGAAATGTAAAAGCCTTTTCTCTCCTAACTTCGACTTTTTGATGGCAGATTTAATCAAATTCCGCACCACTAACAAAGCATTACTTGTTCAAATCTCGCCCTACCGGCTCGCACACCACGGTCATCTGAATGGGATTTATTCTTTCCAACTGCTGCATTTAGAGTGCTGGGGTGATGTGTTAAATTAATAAAGATTAGTCTAACCTTCCTATTCATGTTTTCAAACTGTATGTTTGTCTAATAGGTGAGATTTGAAGAAATTCAAGTAATTTTACTCCACAACAACATAATTATTGTGGTATCGATTCACGCTGTTATAGATGTGACGATTAAATAATAATTATATTCACTTTAATAATACAATATAAATATGTTAAGGTTTTTCACTTGGTATTGGGTTGGAGTCAGGTGAGCATATTATGCATATGACATAAAAGTTTGATATTTATTAGATTAATACAAAGCAATGTTGGCCTCTGATTAGGAAAAAGGCGCTGTTTGTAACAATTTATTTTGCGATAATCACCACTAAGAGTATTGCCCTTAAACCTATTTATATTCTGTTTACTGTTACAGAAAGCGAGTATTTGGTAAAAGTTATATTTATAAACAAAGCCAAATAGAAACATTTGTTTTAACAATCATTAGTCTCTGCTCAAATGCTAATAATGTAGGTGATTTGAAAATCCTAACCCCTAATTTTTTTTTTTATTGTCGTGTTTCTAAAGGGAAGATCGCTATGTGTTGTACCCGTATTTCACATGTATATAGATTTGATATTCATTTGAAATGTGACAAATGAAATTTTGCAATACACTCAAGTATGAATTGTACAGCATTCACTTCGACAGCTCAACAAATTAGTGCTCTGACATCAACTAAATATACACATATAGCTTGAATACTATATATGACATATTTTGTGCATTTTTACAGTGCTTTTTCATGCGAATCCTCTGCACAATTATATGTGTGACAAACTGTACTGGAAGGGACATTTTTTTACCGGTTGAAATAACAACATCACAAGTGCTATAAATGCATACTTTAGATCAGTAAAACATGATATGTTGCTCAACATTTCATATTCTAATTTTGCTCCAATATATTTTGTTATTAATCAACATTTTGTTTTCAAATTGAGCTGAAGTAGCATAATTGTATAAACTTTGCTAAAATAAAATGATGTTTAGGTGGTTTATCACGGGTAAAGGCCGCAACTATTTGTCTGCATTGTATTAAACACCATCAAGGAAAAACTATGGGAAATAATTTTGATTTTTGTGACATAACTTGGACAATGTCACGGTGTTCAAGCTAATATCATAAAATGTACTGGAGAGGACATATTTTTTTTAACAACAATAACAAACCTGTAAGCATGAATGATCACTCAATAATTCAACTGAATAACAAGTAAACTACTAGAAAGAGATAAAATAGCATCATCAGTCATAGTTTACAAACATCTACATTACTATTATTCTAATATAACCGCAGAGACAGTTAGTGTATCCATTCCAACCCCCTCACGAAAGTCTAGAAAGCATTTTGTTGGCAAATCCTTCCCTTAAACCTGACATTTTGTTTCATACTATAAAACAAAATGTGAGGTGTATGGTATAAAACAAAATGAGAGGTTTGAGGGAGGGATATACAGTATATGCCAACAAAATACTTTCCGGGCTTTCATGAGGGGAGTTGGATAAATTATAGTACTGGGCTAGGTATCTGGGAGGCTTTGCCTGATATCAAGCATATAGTAAATAATGGGCAATAGTCAGCCATCTTGCATTTGATAGAGTTGAAATTTGTCAAGGTATATAAATGAAAAAAACCATTTTCAAATGCATATACCTCCCTTATCTTCACTTCATCATGGCTGTTAGGAGCATAAGCTTGTTGTAGGGTCTAGCTAGCTAACATACCGTAGTTTGCCAGATATCAGGCATATTCAATAATTAAATAATTGCCGCAAGTCTGCTATTTTGAATGTGATCAAGTTCAAATTTGTTAGGTCACAGCTGTCACTCCCTGAAATCTAGCATTTTCTTTTTACTTTGTTACTTAGTTGTAGTGTAACTGTTTTATTATGCTAATGTACCGTACACAATATATTTATGTACAGTGGTTTAAAAATAATATTAACTCCAGCCGATCTTGAGCTTATATAATTGGATACAAAGTTTTGTATGTAATGGTACATATAATTAAAAAAATAATAATACATACCTCAAACTGAATACAAATTTACATGCATGCATCAATAGCCCTACCATTATTTTACACCAAGCTACGTTTTTACTACGGCAAAGCAATTACTGGTTAACTATTTTAGTATGGTACAAATAATAATTTATCATGTTTATATAACAATACAGTTCTCTCACTCCAGCCTAGGCCTATATCTACAAATCTGGGATATATTTGTATTCATAACAAGACCTATTAAATTTGATTTTTTTCATATATCCCGATAATCGGCTATTTTTAATTTGCCAAAAAATCTCCCTGAAACCTCACATTTTGTTTTAGCATAATAACCTTTGAACTATCTGGCACATTTTAGCAGATATCACATATATTAAAGTAGGCCTAAACATGACGTCATTAGGCCAATTCCTATTTTATACCGGATGCTATCGGCAGTAACAGCGGTTAAAATCCAGTATTCAACCATTGTTATTATGCGACTACATTTTTTGCCTTTATTGGCCCATTACTGGTCCAATGCGGAATATAGATCATAAATTGTATTGGCTGAAAACAGCACCAATGTGCAAGACATAATGATAATCAGGCCCAATTAAACCATTTTATTGGGCCAATACTGTGATGTTATCAGAGTAATATTGAAATTGTTGGGAGTTGAAATTTTTCAGGGCATTTCCCCCGATCCTTAAAACCTCACATTTTGTTTTCTTATTCTATGGTCTAGCTGTCTGGCAATATTTGCTGTAGTAGTAAATCTATTCGGCACAAAAGGTATTTTAAGTGACATTGTAATACGATAAAAACGTTGTAGTCAATTGATGAGATGAATGATGTACAGATGATGATGTGAGGGTGGGGGTGATAGGGCATGGTGGGTTATTGAGAGCGTTTTCCTTCGCTCGCCCGATAAGGGGTTCTGGGCATGTCTAGGGGATATACCCCCAGATATGGCAAGACGACCGGAGACTTGAGTTTTCCCTGTGCAATTTAAAGCTGAAACTCTGTGGCATTTTGCGCAGCTCCGCTATCCTCGGGTCAGATAGTCCCCAGAGTAAAAATAGGAAGGATAACTCCCTCTGGGTAACTCCATTCATCCCACGTGAGAGACATAATGTCAAACACGCTATTGCCGGTTATTTAAGGCTACCACAGCCTACATCAGCGCCAGCACTGATGCGGGTGCTGCATCGGCTCCGCTGTTGAGCGGAGGAGCCAGGGTACGCCACTGGCAATCCGCCCGAAGATTATGGCCAGATACGAGGAGGCTGCAGCTGCCCTTGGATGATTGCTGTAGACGGCAATATTTGCTAGATATATCAGACATAATATATATTTTTTAAAGTAGATAATAAATGGCAGATAGTTGGCAATTTTGAATGTGTTCTGAGTTGAAATAACGTCTATCCCTCCCGGAAACCTCACATTTTCTTTTATAATAATTGTCTAGTTATCTGGCACTGGATATGAAGCATGTTAAGTTAAATAATGGACACCAGTTGGCCATTTTGAACCTGATAGATTTGGAAGTCTTTCGAGGCATACATGTATATTTTATGAATATAACTGGTATGCTGGTAACACTTTCTCAAACCTCACAATTTTTTATAGTTATAGTCTAGCTATATCAAACGATCTGCTTAGCCTTGCCCTCCTTAAAACCTCACATTTTATATTATATCAATTAATTGTCTGGCTATTTGGCATGGTTTGCCAGATATCACTATCAGGCATAGTAAATTAAGGCCATACAACGCTGCGCCAACTTGAGCATTGTAAGATCCTACATCATGTACCAGTGACATGTGCGTTATCAACTATTATATATCTGGGGGCTGGGGCCATGTTATAAGACATGACATAATTTTATATCCTAGCATATAACCTGTAGTGGAACCACCCCCTGGGTGGATAATGAACAGGGGCATTAGATAGTACGTAGTTCTCATTTCTGGTCATATTTTGAAAGTCAACAAGACATTTAAACTCATTTTTTGCAATAGAAAATGTATATGACAATCATACATTTAAACTATTAAATTCATTTTAAAGTAGGCGGGTCATCATGGTTCGCTGAGCAAACATTATCCACCTATCCGCATGTGCAGCATCGTCAAGGTCCACAGGAGTGGGGCCGCCGAAGCGAAACTATTATGGTTTGGTGAAGCAAAAGGACCCAGCTGCTACAAACACATTTTTTTTTAAATTCAAGTAGTCTAGTAGATTGTATATCGGTACAGACCGCTTAAATCGCTTGACAAGCATGAAAAATACCACAAGTTCTATACCTGAGTAATTACACTTTTAGTGTTACATACGTTCTGTCCCCTCCGGTACGCAGTGTACTGGCAGCCTATTATAGACAATATAGAGCACATTTGTTTGATGATATATACGCCATAAATGTATATATAGTGTACTAGTAGGTCTTGTAAGTCAGAACAGTGAAGAAATTACATTAACATGCTAATATTGATTTAAAAATGAACAAAGGAAACACCCACAAAATATTTTTTGGTTACAACTTATCCATTAATAAATATCAATTTGTTGGTGTCTAGTGGCTGCCATTAACGAAGGCTTTATTATAATAATAAATAATTACCAATATAGATCAGTAAATTACAAAAAATTTGTCTTATCACACAAAGAATACTAAATATTGATATTATGTACTGGAGGGGACAATTCTAATTTAACACTATTTTCATCTAAAAATGTATAAATATGTAGTTGTTGTAACATGAATTTCCAATTAATATCCACGTGGGGGCTCAAAGAGGCAGGTTATATTGCAATAATAATATATCTTAGAAAAACACACTGCGTGGATCTTTAATAGTGATGTACTGGAGGCGACATTATTTTAATGGAATTTTCACATACATACAGGTAATTCTAATTAATTTGCTAATGTTAATCAGCAATCAGTTTGAAGTATTTGTATGCCATATATAACCACCAGAACTATCCAAAAGAGTAATTAAATGTCTATATATATGTAGATAGTTCAAGCTGGGCAGTGATGTACTGGCGGGAAAAAATGAAAAAAACTTTTAACGGAAAATACTTTGTGACACGATTTTTGTCAAACATGTGTCGTTTAAATCGTAAGACCAATAACCATACCACAAATAAAACTTTATTTGTGTGTTAGATGCATATCTGGAATAGAAAAACCCTCCTATGAAGACAATTCCGGGATGAGACTGCAAAATGTGTTGAAAATAACATAAATACCACTGATTCGTGAAGAAATAATTGACAAAACTTTATAAAATTTGGTCTGTTGTTTCCCCATACAACCCTTGTTAAAATAACAAATGTTTCAAATAAATATCTAGCAGTATTTGCTAAAAAATTGTGTAAAGTTTCAATTTTTCCTAAATGCACCCTTTATGTGAAATTGCCCATGTGTAGTGTAGAATGGTAAAAAATGATACAATTTTAAAAATCTGAACAGACTCGTGCTTGGGTACTGCATGTAATAGAAGGGGCTATGTTATTTGGGTTGACATATACATGATCTAGGTCGGGTCAAGCCGGCCTCCTTTTGTCCTGGTTGACATTACAGGGAATACTACAGCGCTGGTCTAGCATAGTTTTTTTAAACCCTTTCAGTGCGGGGACCATCTTTATACGTCAGAATCTGACCTCTGTAGACGTCAGATTCTGACGTATGAAGACGGTCCCACCCTGAAAGAATTAAAATATTTATAATTTCCAGTATATTTATTCAAATGAACCGGACAGAGCTAACTAAAAAATCTGTGATGATTTCAAAGTGAAAAAACCCCTTTAATTAGTCTCCATGGTTTAAACAAAAGTTATTTAGCGCTGTAAGGGTTAATAACGTTATAATTTAACAGCCATCGATAACCGTATGGGCGTGACAGGGTTAATTAAATTACCTTCTTGGGCTAAAGGTGCTAAGTATGCTTTAAAATTGTCTGGGGATTATTCTAGATGGATAACTGACCTATATACATGTACTAGTTAAATTGGTGTGTTAGAAACGTTAACTGGACTAGAATTGACCAACTGCACCAGTTCTCAAATCTGACTATACGTCGGTGTAACCGTTTCAGCGTAACCCCCCCCCCCAGCATACCGGTATATTGAAACGGAAATCCACATTTTATTAACCCTGCTGGTCCCTATTCGGTCCCAGGGATTACACGCCAAAATTAATATGATTACTGCTGAGTACCGTTGGACATAGATCTTTTCAAGAAGATGGGTCGCCACGTTTCGAGTATACATTGAAACCACATGCGCAACATGGTCAACGTCCCATCATGGGGCAGGGTTTGGATTTGTGTCTCAAGTGTGTGAAAATAAAAGTTTATTTTAATATTTATAGCAGCTTACATTCCAAATAAATGTGTTGGGGAGGCAGGGGTTGGTCGGTTGAAATAAATAAGAATGACCATTACATACTAGTGAGAAAGTATTGCGGAAATATAAGTAACTATACATACATTCAACTAGGATAATAAATACATGTTTTCTTGCACAAACGCTGTGCCAGTGGGGAGAAATTGTAATAATTTAAGTGGTAGCTATACTAATAAGTTATTCTACTTGCTATTTATCTGCTCTATTATGATACTATTTTGTGTAAATTAAACCTTAGGAAATTCGCGCAAATAATGAGAATTCAATTTTTTATTGAACACTAAACATGCATTGATATTACCTGTTTTTTTTTAGGTCTGAATTCTAAAAAGTGTGGAAGTTTAAGTATGCAGTATGTTTATTCAAAACTAGAGATTTAGTTTTCTAATCGCAGGGCCGTAGCCTGCGGGGGGGGGGGGGGCAAGGGGGGGCATTTCATAAAACAAATCAATGCATATTATCCCCACCTGGGCTAATTCTGCCAAGAGACCCGTTTGTTACGAGCCGCCAGCACATCTTTATGACTTTGTGTTCTATGAGATTGTAATATTTTGAATTTAATCATGTTGTCATTAAAATTAAATTCCAAATAACATCATAAATACTTGAAACAAAGCTGCAGGGTTGTACCTTCTCGCATGGTACATATGGTTAAATATATTTGACCTTGAAATTGACCTTCTGACCTTGAGGATGACCTCAATTCACAAAAATAATACCAGAAATGGATTTTGCAGTAATCACTAGAAAATGAGGCATTACACTTGTTTCTAACTTTACTTGGTAAAATCATATTTCCGCTCACTTTACCTTAAAATTGAATATTTGACCTTGAAATTGACCTTCTGTTTTTAAAGATGACTGCAAATCAGAAAAAAGTCGGACCAGAGATGAATTTTGCAGTCAAAATTACACAAAAATAAGGTATTAAAGTTGTTTCTACCTTTATTTGTTGAAAAGTCATTTTTGACCTAGAAATTGAACTTTGACCTTAAATTGTGTAATAGTGGTTCAGAATGACAAGATGTCGTCCGGCAAATTCTGAATACATGTATCCTCACCATCAATAATGAACAATACAAAAACGTTACACTCCAATATGAGGTCCAGTGCTACTTCTGCCAGACTAATAGTGATGGAGTCTATGACGAGATTTAATCTATCAATTATATGATTTTTTACGTCATGATAATTTAAATCGCGAAATAGAACGTTTTAGAGAAAAAACGGCTTGACACGTCTTCACATTCGATTCCCCATACTCGAAAATGGTTCAAAGTGGTCAGAAAACTCTGGGTCAATAGGCCCCTATTCTGCTCCTATTTCCACCAGTCTAATACCAGCATAACTTCTATCGCATATATTTTTTAAGATTAGATATAAACGCAGCACAACTAATGTCCTTGACTGTATTCCAACCGGAAAATATCATCATGGCACATACTATCTTTTAAAGATTTTCCCAAATGATTACGAAAACAGATATGTCCTCGAAATAACACGCCACAATCACAACTGAGATGAAAAATAAAGCTATTGTTAAGCTACAGTACTGCTAGGGTTATTGCACGCAGGAAGATTAGCATGACCAGATTAATGACCTGAGATAATGTTTACTTATAACGCGTTGCCCCAAGGTGATTACCAACCCACAAGTGAAAGTATGCCAGCAGTCAGATCACGATGTAATACCAATAACATATTTTTGTTGTTGTTGCGAGAATAACCTTTTCTATTATTCCGGGCATACTCGTACTAGCATACTAGATATAGGCTATAACTATAGACCATAATATTAACATATACTAGTATTTAATTTATATGATTATGCCTATGCTCGATAAATCACTAATATACATGACATAGAGATAGTGACACCAATAACTTTATAAACCTATATATTCTTGGGGACACAAATCAGGGAAAAAACCTAGCGCTCTCAAAATGCTTAAAAGCGAAGAAACAAAATTAAAATGACTGAAAAACTGTATTTATGTTTCAAAGTTTAAAAAATGTTTGGTTTTGTATCAATACGTCTGGTACATATGGTCATGATGATACAGAAACAACCTAATAACTGTAGGACCTGCAATAACGAATTGTAAACAAATCTGCTCAAAATGCCAGGTGATTCACTAACGGCGGCTTGAAGTTTAGCTTTGATCAGATAAGGCGAACGCTGATTAGATGCTAATAATCACACTAATCACAAATAGATTTGGAGAGGTTTATAATTTCATCTCCTGTAAGATTATGGCTCAGTGATATTTCAACATTTCATATCAAGAGAATCATTAATATATTTATAATGTTTAATATTCATTTAATTGACTATCATTGCACAGTAGATATCCGCTATAGCACGAATCGTTACTACACGAATCGGATATAACACGATGCAACCATGGATCCCAACATTTTACACTATTTTTTTATCATTTTCAAGGAAAAATCGTGTTTTAGTATTTCAACATCCGTTTGAGCGTGAAATTTTCAGCTAATTTCACATGCTAATCGTGCTAGAAATAGCGGCAATCCTTCACGCTTGGCGTTCACGCGACGTCGCCATGGTAAATGGTAATGCACATGACAGCACCCTTTTAGAAAAATAGTATCTCAATATTATAACACGAATCGTGTAATAGAGTAATTTGACGTGCAGAATTTGATCTCAGAAATTCAACTATATTTATAAATTAATTAATTTAATGCAGCGTGTTCAAATTGTGTAATAAAATATTGTAGCACAAATAATTTCGTGTTTTTTTTAAATCGGGTAATACGGTTTTTTAATCATGTAAAAAAGTACATGTATTATCTGATTATAGCACGACTGTGGTGTTTTCCAAGTTTTTAAAATCGTGCAATAGCACGAATATGATGTTTTTTTTATCCTTCTTTTCCATGTTTTTAATCGTGTAATAACAGGAATACGACGGCCACAATTTATCTGAGTAATCTAATTATCCAATGATTGTAGCATACATGCCCAGATCAACTTCCTGTTGCCAAGGTGTTATCAGTGCTTATGTTCTCTACTATACTGTGGAGCACATCATGTTCCCTGTCGCGCAGTACACTTTTTAAAATTACAGGGCGGCAATATGATTAGAGCCCTTTCATTTACGCTGTTTAAAATATGTAAGCTCTCATTTAAGCTTGAATTACATATATCTCCGTGTTTGTAATTCACTGGTTATTTTAAATAGACATAAATCTAATATGAACTCCAATCTCCTGGGACCTAAAACATGAATAAAACAACATCAGTGATAAGATGTTTTATTAAACTATTTTGGAAAAAAAACCCATAATATTTGTGTTGTAGTGAATTAGCATATCGCACGATATAAAAAATTGCGAAGACATCGTGTTCGTGTTGTAATGTTTTATTACACGATTTAGAAACATGTAGAGGGAAAATCGTGCTCGCGTTGTGATGTTTTATTGTCCGATTAAAAAAAATAGTATTTTGTTTTAAAAATGCTTTATTACACGATTGAATAAACATGCCATTTTGTTAAATATTTTATACATTGTTTTAGCGTAATAGATTTAATTGTGTTGCATAAATATATTTATATGCTGACAAAGATCACAGTCACCTATACATGGCTGATTGATAGGCGTGCTCCACACCCCCCCCCCCCTCCCATATCCACAGGACGTGTCAGTGTGAATCACAGGTCTCGTATGATCTCACGTTGAGAGTGATATTTCACGAGATCAATTGACAAGCACATGTAGGCCTACCCTCAAAATGATGACGTCATCAAACAGTGTCTATGACATGGCCTCGTATACACAACCTCACTCTGGTCCCGTATTCACTGATTCCACTAATTTTACTTTTACTGTTTATATCAGAAAAAATCAACCAATTCACATTTTTATTAGACTATTTACACAAATAAAAATTCTTATAACTTATAAACTCCGATAGTTGTCCAGTAAGTAACGTTGTGCTATCAGCAGCTGATAAGCTACAGTATTATAGTTTCCTGCGTCAGCTATTTTATTACCGTATCCTGTGTATTTACCGTCATTCGACGCTGGTCCAGCATTAGCCCAGCATTGGGCCAACACCTTGTGTAGTACTAGATAAGATCAGGCCATTGCATATAACACGATCGGCTTATAACACAAATTGTAATATTGGACCTCATCAATCGTGTTATAACGAATAATTACATTGACATGACATTGATTAGGCATTAATAACATCATAACGCTATTTGTATACAGTACATTTGTGATGCACGCAGATGATACGCATTTGACCCCCTCACTACTGCCAGTAAGTTCCCTGTAGTACTGGCCCGATACTAAAACTTGGACCTGAAAACAGGTACATTGAAGCAATTTGAAACATAGCCTTAATAATATACTGTTATTACAGGAGAGGGATCCTATAACCTCCGGTGCAAGGTTTGACATGGGTTGGGGTTACCCTTTCTATGGGTGGGCTTACAATATATAGGCTAGGTAACGTTGAGGTCATTTCAAAGTCATTTCCAGTGAAATCAGCCGGAAAGTTACATTTTTGCATTGCCAGTTTCAAGGGGGTGGGGACCCGGCTCCTCCCCACTTTTCCCAGCAGAATTTTGAAAAAATCCTTCAATAGTATTTAAATAGTTGTATTATCAAAACAATTTAACATTTACGCTGAAAATTACATTGACACTATACATGTATGTGTTGTTTTTGTGTTGTTTCCCATTGTATATGGGCCTATAGACATCCATGGCAGACTGAAATAGCTCAATATTACCTTTTCATTGGGGGATAACGCCCTACCTGTGCCTGTATGTAATGCCGAAACAATTTTAACATTCAGGAAATTACTTGAATCTCACCTATTTGATCTGGCTATCCCCCAGGGCTATCCCACACTAGCTCCTCAGTAGTCCGGCTCCCTGTTGACGAATCTGCTTTTGCCTCGACTATAACACATGATCACGCTAAGACGCTAAGGATTTGTGTGCCTCTCAGCTCGGTCCGCTGAGGATATAGGCGCTATAGAAGTTTTATTGATTGATTGATTTGGAGAATAGTATCGTGTTTGCTGGGTATTTTTCCTAGCGATTAGGCCTACAGAGGCAGTAGCATACCACAAATGAACCAGACAGACGGCGCTCGTAGTGAAAGGGTTAACTTCATGGTCAGCAATATTGATGTTTCAATTTCGCATAAATTGTCAGCAAAGTTTGTTTCCACTGAACAATACCGCACAACCAGATACGCAGCTAGCTGCACACTGGCCCAGTGCTGGCTCAATGTTGGGCCAGTATCTCCACACTGTCCCAGCAGCGAGGCAGCGCCAGTCCAGCTACACGTGTTGGCTGTTGTGATAAGCTTGAGCAATATGCTGTGAAACCTGTCATCGAGGTCGTTAAGAATATAAACTCGGCGCAGCATAGCTGTACGAGGTGTACATAATACAGAATTATGTTAACAACATAATTGACAGGAATTGTAAAAAGATAAACATTCCCTAACTAGAAAAATAAATCAGGATGATCAATATAATATGACATAGTAGTTAAACAAACTTGATACAAATAAGTACTGAAAATTCTAGATTCACGGGACATTCCAGAGCTCATCCTATAGTGATACAGTAGTGTGCAGACACATTAGGCCTACACATCAGCCCAATATCAAGTGCACTAAATAGTTGAAAATATAAACAATGACAAAATAGATACTTTGCACAGTTTCTGAATTTTTAGTAATAAATAAATTAAGCTTGGCTTCATAAAATGTCTGAATACTCACTATTTGTTTTCCTCGTGGTGGAAATGCAGCCATGGTTGTTTCAGCGAGAACTGTGCAGCATTCGTTCACTGTCGTACAGCGTCCTCGTGTATATCATTTAAAATACTGATATAGTCTTCACCAGGTGTGACTTAGTAAGTCTTAGCAATGATACGCATTTTAAATTTTCTTCTCATTGCCTTCGTATAGGGTGGTGCAGTTAGATAAAAGTTGATAATTAACAGTCATAGGGCCTAAACACAACTGATGCGGAGTGCACTAACACGGGAAGCACCGAACGCGTCGCTTCGCCATCCAACGATACCGGGATTGAGCACACGGATAAAATAATAAAATCGTTTTTTTCTCACATGCGGTTTTCAATAATCAATTTCAGGTCGAATCAAACCATAAACACCAAGGCAACAAGTTTCTGCTATTTCTTTATACATATACACCATTTCATCAGAAATAAATACGAAAATAGAGGTGTCACCTAAAGGTAGTACGTGTTATATATCCTTCAATTAAAAAACGTACTTTTTCGGCTATAAAATAAAACTGAAACCAAACAAAAATCGATTTGCAACATTGGGACATGACGAGAATGTTAAACAATATGAATGCGCGAAACATGGGTGCAGCGTAACAAGAATATTCATCAAATACTTTTGGGTGACTCGACATATATCCTGTGGGTGACACGTGTCACCCAACGGTCGCTATGATGTCACC
>OZ024905.1:21418094-21613904 GCA_964017125.1 Flabesymbios commensalis | reverse complement strand
CATCCGGCAACACATAAAAGCTGGTAAAATATTGGTGTAGAATTCTAAAATTATCTGGGAGCCATCCAGTCAGAAATGCCTACAATATGCTACTTGAGCTAGATGCCATTGGCTTCACGAACTGGTGTTCCCGTATTCGCTCTGTCCTCGAACGAACCGGGCTTGATCAAACTTGGAAATCACAGAATATTGGGGATACAAATAAATGCATGCTTTCATTTAAAGAATCAATAGTTAGAATATTTACACAGCAGTGGAGAAAAGATATTGAGAGCTCGAGTAGGCTGCGCACATATGCAGTAGTAAAAAAATATTTCTGTGTTGAACCATACATGTATATCTTGCACATAAGGGGGAACCACCTCATAACAGCAATGGCGAGATATCGAATGAGCTCACATGATCTAAATATAGAAAGAGGACGATTCAATAATCCAATCACTCCAAAAAATCAGCGAATATGCACAAGGTGTGAATTAAACGAAATTGACGATGACATACATCTTCTTCTCCACTGTAGCGCTATGAATAATGAACGCGAAATCTTGTATGATTCTGTAGCCGCAATTATCAATATACAACCGACAAATGAAATGTTTCTAGGAATTATGACATCTAGAGACATAACAGTGGTGAAGTCACTAGCGCAATTTTTTTATGGTTGCTTTAAACAAATCAAGGGTTAAAACTACTGAGTATAATAAATCTGTCACCTGTCGCTATATTGTTCATATTATCATGCCTCATGATCTGACTTGGGTATACCACATATCAAGACGTTTGTTGCTCTCGGATCTTATTATTTGGCTTTCTGGGGACGGTTAGGGACGTTTCCGTCGCCTTTGTTATCAGACGAGGTGGGGCATTATGGAGGATTGTTGCTAAGTCAAATGATTTTCTCTATGAGGTCGGGAATGTTTTTCTTCGACTGTAACTCCGAGTATGTGGTACTAACTAGGTCGTGATTGAAACAGTATGAATTCAACAATAGAGTGAATTATAAAAAGGCTAAATGTTTCTGTGCGAGGGCCATGTCCTGTGTGAATTGCACAAATATTTTTTAACCGCCATTACTACTGTTATTACGTCGTTCAGTTTGCACCACTAGTCAATCTCAGGGAATCACCGCGCTCATAGCGACTGTGCTTGCATGGTCACATGACTCGGAGCTACCTGTTTATGCCATATTTATTGTACTTGCATGATATTATATTTAATTCAAAAAAATACCGTATAATTTTTACCATTGTCTTATTGCATACTCTAGTTACTGTAGCATAATTATGCACCTGTATATATTTTAGGTTTCTACGCTTTCCAGAGTGTCTTTTTTGCTACTATATATAATTAGTATGTCATACGTAGTGGCTATTTTATCTCTGGTTTTGGTGCGGGAAACAAAATGATAGACCTCTATGTTATCTTGGCAATGCCTTTTAATTCATTTTTAGTAGTAGTCATTTATATTATCGAAATACCCAGTTTTTATTTTGGCAATGCCACTTAATATGATTTTAGTTGTGTATGTCATACCTTGTATATTATCATATGATTTTAACAAATTAACAATCTTGTATATACATGTACATATATCTCTTTCATTTCTATGACAAATAAGTCTGTAATGACTTTTCCTACTTTTTAAGGCTAAGTGGCCAATCTTGATTAAAGTTAGCCTAGGAGCCCAACATTATTTCCTACTTAAGACGCCGTAAAATAGCAAAATTCAAGATGGCCGCCATGTGTACAAGATGAAACAATAAAATGATAATATTTTCGACTGTAATGACTTTTCTTTTCTGTCAATAAAATATCTGTCTGTCTGTCTGTCTGTATTATAGCGATGTATGTGGAAGAAATTCACCGTATCCCCGCGCATAAACGTGCATGCAAATATAAGTGAAAATCGCATGTTTTAGGGATGTTTTAAAATTGTTTTATGTTCGAGTATAAGTGCATGCACTTGTTTTCGAAAACTTTAGTGCGCCCCTCTAAATATGAATTGTGTCGCCAAATCTCACACCGTAAACGACAAGAAGAAATTAGTTAAGAAATTATCACATTATAAGAATCACCCCGTATAGTAGCACCCGCCCCCATTCAGGCGATTATTGTTACGACGCCAGAATTAGTGAAATAAAATTTGCACTCATCTAAACCGATTATTTTGGATTACTAATCGGCGCAGAAAAATGTACGCGCAAGTGGGCGACATTAGTTCACAAAGGGTGCGAGATTGGGGGGCGTCATGTCAGTGGCGAGTGACTCTCAATCAATGATAACGTTGTGTTTTTTATAACAATGATCACGTCTTGAGCCCTCCTAGACCGAGGTGTGGACGCCATTGTTCACTGTGGTTAAGCGGTGGAGGTAACTGGAGTTACCATTAGCAAAAGATGGCTGACAAGGCTACCGATTCGTTTACATTTTCACATATTTTGTGTACTTTAACGTTCTCGTTTGCTCCGCCGATTTGTAGGTGGATTAATAACACAAATGCACATTATGTTAACTTAAAATCGGCGATAATTTACTCGTAATAGGTAAACTAAATTTGTTCAATCAGAATGGTAACTGTCATGTGTCAATTCCAGCTGTTACTGGTAACTGCAACTTCAGTGGGTGGTAACTGTCGCTTTCAGTGGGTGGTAACTGTCGCTTCTAATTGGCAGGACAATGCTATTATAGGCCTAAAAAATTCTAAAACAACTTTCGTAATAGCTTACATGATCTTGATGACGATGCGTCCTGACTTTTATTTTAATTACTACATTATACAGTATCACAGTAAGGGCGATGTAATATATTACGAGGGCCTACTATATTAGATACTAGATGCATATATGCCTGTACCCATATGCGTGGGCGGTGGACCAACACATAAATATAATAGGGCTTACTTTCAAACACCAGATCGCTATACATGTCAAAACAATTTTCGGTGATGTCTCTTGTGATTTGTAAAGTATACTATATTTATTATTAATTATTTAGGTGGGAATAGTCAGTAGGCCTACATGGTTTGGCATCAAATTTTAGGCTCATCGTTACCGGGCGGGCATTTTTTAAGGCTAAGTGGCCAATCTTGATTAAAGTTAGCCTAGGAGCCCAACATTATTTCCTACTTAAGACGCCGAAAAATAGCAAAAATCAAGATGGCCGCCATGTGTACAAGATGAAACAATAAAATAATAATATTTTCGACTGAATAGATGCAGATTCGTGATTTTAGTGTGACATGTAGCATAAGGGTTTTAGTTATGTCTGACATAATGATGTAGTCAGAAAGGACATTGCATTGCTAATAAAATCCAAGATGGCCGCTATTTTTGCTAGGTGAAACAGTAAATTGATATCATTTTTTTGTATAAAATAGAAGCAAAATCAAAACTCTGGTGTGTACCATAGGTTTCCAAGCATGTCTGACATAGGGGTGTGGCCGGAACGTACTTTAGTTATTGCATTGCGAGTAAAATCCAAGATGGCCGCCATTTGTACAAGGTCAAAACAATAAATTGATACATTTTCGATAAAATAGAAAGAATTTCACGATTGAGATGAATGCCGCTGGTTTTCCAGGTATGCTCAATTTAGTTGCGTGGCGAAAGGGTGTAGATGAAATTCAAGACAGCCGCCATTTGACGAAGTGAAACAAAATTCGATGGATATTCGTGACTTTAGTGTCTACCATAGGAATTTTCCTATGCACATCACCTGGTGGCATTATCTAGATTCAGATTCAGGAGGGGGTTTCAGAGTAGGAAATGTATATAACTTTACTGGAAGTAACATATACTAGTGTCTACCATAGAGGTTTCAGATACTAGTACCACGACATGTAACTATGTTTGTATCATTTAAAACAACTATGGTGTATGTAGTCAAAGCCGAGATGGCGGCGGCAAATTAACCATCACATAAACGTGACCCTGCGAGAAATGTGTATAGCCTTTGCCGGAATTAGGGTCAATCGATGATTTTGCTGCCTATCAGAGGGTTTTCATGTATAGCACCGACATGATCAGAAATAATTTTAGAGATAATCAAGATGTTTAAAACCATAATGGCGGCCACAAGACAAACAAAATGGCCACTTCGAAGAGTGCCATAACCTAAAAGAGATGTAGGCCTATATAGTTTTTGCTGAAATGGATATAGATAAATGATTTTGGTGGCTATAATATAATTTTTGCTAGATATGCTAGACTGGGTACCACATGGCCGAACTGGGTATCAGATGGCCGTGCCAGGAGAACACATATCTTCATCTTTTGGTAATAATACCTCTTCCCTCTTTTGGATAAGGCATTGTACATGTTGTAGCTGTCGAATACAATATGCAGCTTAGAACAAACTGACAAATCTACAGAAAAGACATTTTAAATTACTTTTTGGAAGGTTTAAAGCTACACAATAAGGCCCAAATCACCATTTTTATTTTAGCTCCTTGATGTCCATACTCAACATGCCCATAGACTAGAATTTTACATGTAAAACTTTTAAAATATCTGTAGATTCCAGATAAACTTGTTGTTGGGATGAAGATTGTCCAAAATTATGGCGGCCATCTTGCATTTTACCCATAGTGCAATATATAATGTACTTTCCAACCATACACTATATGTCGGGAATACCTGAAAACCCAATCGTAGACATCAAAATTATGCTTTGCGGTCCATTCTGTCGAAAATGATGGTAATTTACATAGCTTAACCTTCGCAGTAATGGTGGCCATCTTGGATTTTACCCACAATGCAATGGCCAAAATAATTCCCGGTGATCAGCTTATATTCTAGCGAAAATAATATCATTTTAATATTTGACCTTGGTCAAAACGGGGGCCATTTTGGATTTTTATGTTTTACGTCAGCACTTTTAAATATTCAATAGGGCTCCTAGGCTAATGGTAATTAATGGGTCCTAATAGAGCGTCGTGCAGGCCTATTACAACTGTTGACTAGTAGTGTATATATACCATATATCGTCTGTACATGATCGCTACTATAGGCCTACCTGTATACTGCCGAGTGTTCATCTGAAATCGGGTCTGCTGGAACAGCAAAATTGATTTTGCAATCAGCAGGACTGATTTGTTTATCACCAAAACTTAATCCTTCAGCTTTATATACACAAAAAAATAATTAACTTCCCTTGAAATAACTTCTTTACTGTTGTCTGAAAAGTGAGTCTCTTTATTGTAGGCCTACCTGATATTAAACACAGACGTTTGTTCATAGACATTTCCAATATCAAGAATTAAATGTCGGGCTATACTAGAGTTCAACATGCCTTTATCTATGGCTTACTTTTAGAACCGATTTAATCATCTACATGCCCAATATATTTCATCTTGCGAATAGAGCACGGTATTATTAATGCATATATTATATCATCATCATCAGTTGAATTTGTGTATGGGTTACATAGGTTTATTATTAAAATCACAATGACCTGTAGGCCTACTAGCAGATATTTGTACTAGAACATATTTGTTTTCTGAAAAAGGTTTGAAAGATTTTTAACATCGCCTTCATTTGAAATGAAGTGCTTGCTTTGTGAAAATATTTTGATATATGTCCCCAATATTCGCTGTTATGATCCAAAATCCACTTTCTTACACTGAAATTTTGTGATCCAGCATGATCTTGTAATTTGTCATTCAGTACATCATTAACACTGTGTGCAAGATATACACACTGATAACATAAGTATGGATGATAATCTACAAGGTAACATTTTTTTTCGACTAATACTGTTAAAAAAATTAAAGCAGTATTGATGGATATTTTCAATTATATCGATATTCCCTCAATGATAAACATATACCGCTCTGCAAAGCCAGAGGCAGTATCTGCTTACAAAGAAAACTGATACTGTTTTTTGACTTTGTGCGATAATATATATTACTATCGGTGACTATCTACAAGTAGCCTATTACCTGATTACCTGATTACTGTTGCTGGAGTGAATTATCACAGATCTGTACATTTTCATTTTACACAGTTAGACAAAAAAACTACACAGAAAACACAGAAATAGAAACAATGATAGTTTAATGCTGGACGGGCATCAATGATGGTGGCAATGTTTCGTGTTTGCCGGGTACAATTGAAATCCATTACATAATATAATAGTCTCAAGATGTATTGTAAGACTGTAGTCTACCAATGTCATTTAAATAACAGAAATGTGAAGAGCGATGATTTTCTCGGGCAATGATTCCGGACTGAAATGATAATGAGAAACGTATACTAACTATGCTAACTGAATTGCAATTGTAAAATTCAAAATAAGCAGTATATATGATGCACCATTGGGAAATTTCCAAGAAATAGAGTTTCAGTTACCAGCAGCATAATTTGTCAGTTACCATTAGCATGATATCATTAAGTATTGCAGTTACCAGCAACACACTTGGCAGTTACCATTCTCATTGAACAAATTTAGTTTACCGATTACAAGAAAATTATCGAGAATTTCAGGTTAACGTAATGTCCATTTTTTCCGGGTAGGTATTATTAATTCACCTACAAATCGTCGGAGCAAAGGAGGTCGTTAAAGTACACTAAATATATGAAAACGTAAACGAGTCGGTGGCCTTGTCAGCCATTTTTTGCTAATGGTAACTCCAGTTACCTCCACCGCTAAACCACAGTGACTGTTGACGATAGCTGGGAGAATGCAAACATGCACTATATAAAATGATGGCTGGCTGTTGAAACAGTAGACTTATATTTTTATAATAAATGCAAATATTTTGTTGTTTTCTTGATATAAGGTTATATAATGCACATCTCGACGCTAATATGGTACATTTATAAGGCTATGCGTACTTTAAACTAGATACACGTCTTAGAAACCAAATAAGATTTGATTTTTTTGTGTCAAAATATTTATCAATTGTTTATTATCAAGGTAAATTCATGTTGAATATATGAGCATGTCTTTTTCTTAAAATATTGTTCGAATATAAGTGCATGCACCTGTTTACGAAAACTTAAGTGTATCTTCAAATATAAGTGCATGCACGTTTATGCGCGGGGATATGGTATGTATATTTTAAAAAGATAAAAATACGTTGTGTTATGTATGTATGTCCTGTCCTGTGTGAATGGTACAAATTGCCATTATCCTTCATTATTACTGTTATTACGTTGCTAAGTTTGCATCACCAGTCAATATCAGGGAATCTCCGAGCTCAGAGCAACTGTGCTTGTATTGTCACATGGCCCGGAGCTACCTATTTCGTGGAATGCCACATTGATTGTACTTGCATGATATAATGTTTGATAATTTTTAAATGCCATATAATTTGTAACATTGTCTTAATACATACTTGAGTTACTGTAGCATAATATGCACTTGTATATATTTTAAGTTTCTACGTTTTCCAGGGTGTCTTTTTTGCTACTATATATAATTAGCATGTTCTACATGATAGCTATTTTATCTCTGGTTTTGGTGCGGGAAACACTATGATAGACCACTATGTTATCTTGGCAATGCCTTTTAATTTTATTTTAAGTAGTAAAATAAAATTTGGTTATTTTGTATTATCGAAATATCTAGTGTTTGTTTTGGCAATTCCACTTAGCATGATTTTAGTTATGTATGTCATACCATGTATTTTTTAACAAGTTAACAATCTTGTCTATACGTGTACATATATCTCTCTCATTTCTATGACAAATAAGTCTGTAATGACCTTCTATCTGTCAATAAAATATGTCTGTCTGTCTGTCTGTATGTCTGTATGTATAGCGTGCTCTCGTTATACGGGTTGAAAGAGACAGCAGTACTGTCAGTATTATATAAAGGCTGTGGTGTGCGTTCTAGGTTATGAATATATCTCTACAGAGATAGAAGTACTGTCAGTATTATATAAAGGCTGTGGTGTGCGTTCTAGGTTATGAATATATCTCTACAGAGATAGAAGTACTGTCAGTATTATATAAAGGCTGTGGTGTGTGTTCTAGGTTATGAATATATCTCTACAGAGATAGAAGTATTGTCAGTATTATATAAAGGCTGTGGTGTGCGTTCTAGGTTATGAATATATCTCTACAGAGATAGAAGTACTGTCAGTATTATATAAAGGCTGTGGTGTGTGATCTAGGTTATGAATATATCTCTACAGAGATAGAAGTATTGTCAGTATTATATAAAGGCTGTGGTGTGCGTTCTAGGTTATGAATATATCTCTACAGAGATAGAAGTACTGTCAGTATTATATAAAGGCTGTGGTGTGTGTTCTAGGTTATGTATATATCTCTACAGAGATAGAAGTACTGTAAGTATTATATAAAGGCTGTGGTGTGTGTTCTAGGTTATGTATCTATCTCTACGGAGATAGAAGTACTGTCAGTATTGTATAAAGGCTGTGGTGTGCGTTCTAGGTTATGAATATATGTCTACAGAGATAGAAGTACTGTCAGTATTATATAAAGGCTTAGGTGTGTGTTCTAGGTTATGTATATATCTCTACAGAGATAGAAGTACTGTAAGTATTATATAAAGGCTGTGGTGTGTGTTCTAGGTGATGTATCTATCTCTACGGAGATAGAAGTACTGTCAGTATTGTATAAAGGCTGTGGTGTGCGTTCTAGGTTATGAATATATGTCTACAGAGATAGAAGTACTGTCAGTATCATATAAAGGCTGTGGTGTGTGTTCTAGGTTATGAATATATCTCTACAGAGATAGAAGTACTGTCAGTATTATATAAAGGCTGTGGTGTGTGTTCTAGGGTATGAATATATCTCTACAGAGATAGAAGTACTGTCAGTATTATATAAAGGCTTAGGTGTGTGTTCTAGGTTATGTATATATCTCTACAGAGATAGAAGTACTGTCGGTATTATATAAAGACTGCGGTGTGTGTTCTAGGTTATGTATCTATCTCTACAGAGATAGAAGTACTGTCAGTATTATATAAAGGCTGTGGTGTGTGTTCTAGGTTATGCATCTATCTCTACAGAGACAGCAGTACTGTCAGTTAGTGAACGAGCAATTCACGGGGAAGAATTCCACTTGGATTGTCATGTTAACCAATCAAATAACAGCCACAGGATACACTGGTATATTGTGACAGCCTTTGGAGCGAAACAAATTTATTATTACGACCCAATTAGTGAGTTCCATGGACCTTTAGAAGAGCACGACCATCTGTTTGGCAGAGAGGTGGATGCATTTCAAATGACTGACGATGTCTATAGACTCCGGGTCGCCAGGGCAGATAAAGTGAATGACTCCAGCAGTTACATGTGCGGGTTCGATTCCATGGGCATGTCTCCTGCCACAGAGATGAAAATACATTGTGAGTAAACACATTTACAATCAAATGAATTTGAGGCACTGACTCGATGTTGGGGTAATATTGAACTAATTTTGGGCCGACGTCAACGTTAGTCAACATTGCTTCAATGCCTTGTATTTACTGTAACTTACAAAGAGACAAAGTACACTGTGGGTAAACCCTTGCACAACCCAGTTTCATTTATTTATGATTATTTTTTTTACAGTTAGCTTTTGACCGATACATATATTTAATAAAGAAACGAACACAGAAACAGTATGTCGTTATAATAGTATATACAACATAGTATATTGGTGGTGCTGCGCTAGAACAAGCTTATAAAACCATTTGCAAGCTAGACAGCAAGGACATACATCTATGTATATATACAAAAAGTATAAGTATAGTTATAAATTATAAAAGATAACACACATAATATATGATCCTCACTCCAAAATCAGAGATAAATTTATAGTTATTCTGAGGCACGGACTTTTGTGTTGGTCTAATATTTGTTCGACGTTGTAGACGGCGGACCAACATTAGCCTACCATATATCATATATACCTGAAACTTACAAAGCTACCTTGACGTAGGATTAACACTGGCTAAACGTAGGGTAGCACTTCCGAAACCGTTTAAGCAATAAACCGTTAGTTGCAGAATCTAATAGAGATAGCCTACTATTGTCGCACGACAAGTTAGAATTCGCGAATTTTGCTTTAAAATACGCTGTTCTCTGAGATTGCATCCCTGGAGCTGTATATAGTAATTATTTTATTGCAAAGATTAATAATTATTATTCCATGAGCTTGTACACGATTTGGTTTGCTGGATTTTAAATTAGTCATCCCCGTTGTATTTTGATAAGACTGTGAATTTTGACTTCAATATGACCAACGTAATCGTATATTATCTGATTAAAAAAACCGACAACATATGAAACACACAAAATATAGTCATTTAACCCTTTCAAGCCTGAATTTACTATAGGCATCTTCAATTACTACCAGCCGCAAAATGCTGTCTTAATTCTCGCCTTGTAGTGAATGAAGATGATTTGATTTGATGTGGCTTCAAAATTACAGAAAATGACCATGTATTGGTAAATCAGTTTCATGGAAATTTTCGTTCTAAGACCCCTGGTTGTGGGAAATTAGGTCTATTTTTAGGGATGCAAGATGATGTTTCATTGCATCATGAGGGCTTAAAAGTTAAAGTGAAAAAATCAAAAACACAAATTTTGGATACACGCCCAATTACCTTGGAACGGCAGTGCTCGCATGCTACAGACACTACAGACAACTGACTTCTGTCACTAAACCCATGAGACTGTATCATGTTTACCCAGTACATTTAACCCTTTCAACCCTCACGATGCATTCAAGCATCATTTTATATATCTGAAGAATGACATCATTTCCTAAAGCTAGGGGTTTCAGAACGAGAATTTTCATGAAGCTATTTTAATAATAACAATACAATCTTTTTCATTTCTCACCCGCTTCAAGTCATCTTCATCCGCTACAAGCCGAGAATTGCGACAGCAATCGCGGTTTGTAGTTGATAAGATTACAATGATAAACTCAGTCTTGAAAGGGTATTAAACACCATAAAGTGGGCTTTCAGACCTGTCTTTTGGTTCTTGTCTAATCCCGCACCCTCAGCCCTCATCCGTAATCTCGCATCTGTTCTTTGCTTTCAGGCCTGCCCTTACTTTTCTTGTCCGTACCCGCACTATCATATATTTATTCCTATTTTTCGCCTTGAGGAAATATTAGAAAAAATCCTTATTGGCAATTAAATGTTTACAATTCCAGAAAAATCCCATTGTGTGACGTCATTTTCACGGATTCTCCATCCGCACTCATTGTCCACTCCCGTTAAAATCGGTTCCATAGCGTTTTTTGTGCAGAGAGGAGAAAGTGTGCGGGTACTATACGGACAGGTTTGTAAACACAATCTGTTTTTCATAAAAAAACACTAATCAGACGGAAACAAGGATAGGCCTGAGTGCCCTTTTAACCTTTCAGCGGGGGGCCGTATTTAGACGTCAGAGTCTGACGTCTCAACTCTGACGTCTAAATATGGTCCCCGCACCGAAAAAAATAATGTATAATGGCCATAGACTCATAACAGTATTCAAATTCAAATGAAGCGCAAAGAGCTAACGACATTTATGATGATTTCAAATTGAATTAAACCATTTGGTCTCCATGGTTTATACAAAATAATCCGGCGTTGTAAGGGTTAAGCTACATAAGAGACTCATACGAGCGCAGATAATGATAAAGGCAGTATTGAAAAAAGGCCGATTATGGAGGGAAACTAGATTGAGAAACTGGATGATGCCCTCTCGGTACCTTTGGGCATTACACAAAAAAATGCAAATTTGTACCGCCATTACTAAAAATCATACTTTCGATAATATGTTGAAAACTAAAAATGGTTGAGCCATGAAATCGGTGTTTATACATATGTTTTCATGGTCAATGAATACAATGAACATCAAACCAACATTCTAATATTTATTACAGAGCCATAAATATGCAAATCAGCACCGCCATTACTAAAAATCAAACGTTCGTCTTTATCTCGAAAACTAAAAACGGTGGAACCATGAAATTGGTGTCTATACATATGTTTTCAAGTTCAAAGAATACAATAAACACCAAACCAATTATCTAATATTTATAACAGAACCATAAAAATGTAAATTAGTAATGCTACTGCCATTACTAAACATAATACTTTGCAAATATCTTGAGAACTAAAATTGATAGAACCATGTGATGAAATTGGTGTCTATACATATGTTTACCATTATCAGAGTTTTATCACATAATAGTCAGGGTGCCACCTAGGTATACCCTGCTTGGAATGATAAAGTTTTTTTTACGGTGGATTTCGCATCATTAGCACCTCTATAATGAAAATCAGGCGAATAGCAAGCGAACATTTATGAGCTAACCGAGATGGCCGCCAAAATGGCCGCCAAGATGGCCACAACCATATGATAAAACCTAACTTTTGAACTATTTGACTTAGAATGTCATGTAATACCACTTTCTCATAGTAATGCACTCCAGCAGTCCATTTCTGGCATTTAATTCGTGTTTAGAGTGCACAGATTCAAGATGGCCGCCAAAATGACCGCCATTTCACAGAAAACGTCAATTTTAAATATTAAAACTAGAATGTCAAGTGACACCACTTTTTTGTAGCTATTTACATGATTAGGAATTACGGTGAATTTTACATCATTAGGACCTCTATAATGAATATCACGGCGGATAGCAAGCGACTATCCTTGAGCTAACTGAGAAATCCAAGATGGCCACCAAGATTGCTGTCAAGATGGCCGCTGCCGCATAATAAAACCTAACTTTTGAACCATTTGACTCAGAATATCAAGTGATACCACTTTTCTGATAGTAATGCCTAGCAGCAATCCATTTCTAGCATTGTTTTTTTGTCATTACAGTTCACAGATAGAAGATGGACAGACACCAAAATTCATTCTTCAGATTGTTTGGCCTATGCAAGGTCAATAACAATGTAATGTTAAATCACAATAACTTTATTGAAATAAGAATCTTAGGAACTGAGGGATGAAATTTTATACCATGAATGGGAACAGGTTACATACTATACCTGACACTAATAGCAAAACATTAATTGAGTTCATGTGACAGCCATGAAGTGTTTTTTTGTAATCCTCCCCTCCCTTGCAGTTGCATAATGGGGTGCACCACAGGGCAGTGACTCATCTAGCCAGATAGCACGAAATAATGTAAATGTATACTGTGCATTCGATATGGACAATGAACAACTATAACACTTTCACAGTAGGCCTACGTGGCCTGAAAGTTTTCATAATAGATCAAAGCGCATTGTGACATTTGCTTGTCGTAAAATATACATGTATATATACATATCTATAATATCTGGTAAATACAGGACTTTATTTCTGACTAAAAAAACTAGCATATATTGCTTCTTGGTCTAAAACTACATGTTCTCCTAAGATAATTTATTCTCTCTAATCAGCTGGCCGCCTATCCGCCATCTATGTTTTATACGCCAACTGGAAAATCCAATCTCAATAAAAAACTTCAAGTGCAGGTATCAATGAGATCTTGAGATTCTTTTCCTACTGCTATTATCGACGTATCAAAGGTGTTATGAACAGCTGAATAGCCAACAAAAGGCTTTGTTCACACGCTTGTCGAAAACATCAAATATTGAGTCCCAAATTACCTTTCTAAAAATGATCTGTAGGCCTATCTGGCTTTTGACAGATGCAGGGACCACTCAACTAAGAGTAGGCCTATCACTCTAGCTGTGTGGAAATGAATGACACCTTCGCACATAACAAAATACATTTGAATAAGTTATATGCGACAGGCCAAATCTCAATGCCATTTGCTCAATCACAACACAGTTGACCACCAAAATGTAGTAACAGAAGACTATGTTGAAGTTCTGACTCAGTTTTTAAAGGGTGAAAACATCCGCATTTGCACTTCGTTTCCAAACATGAAGAAGCTGATGTTATTTTGACATAACGGGTCATTTACATAGGACACAACAAGTCAGAAATAACTTTGATTGCAGATGACACTGATGTTTTAATGAAAGGTGCTGTGCCGAAATAGTAACGTCATTACTATTTCAGCACAGCCTTTATTAAGAGATCAATTTTGAGTACGCTTCGCGTCAAAATTGTTCTATTTCTGCTCTCCATTATTGAAACCAGAATCAAAATTGTCCAATGATAATGCAATCCCTTATAATATGGTGGAACCTGTATCTATATTCCAGCAACCATTAGAAAATATGAAGAAATATCTTCGCAGATCTATACCCCTTCTTCGTGCCGTAAGTGGATGCGATACTGTGGCATCTACTTATAGATTTGGTATATATATAGTCAATCTATGGCACTAAAATGTTTTCAACCTGACAGAAATTTGTAAGATAACTATTGACTCAGCGAAGGTAAAAAAGGCTTTAATGGATTGTTCCTTAATTGCCACGAGAAACGCCTCTGGTAAAAGTTTCATGCAAATCCGTTCATTACTCTATAACGAATCCTGCTGACCGACAGACAAAACAACACGACCAGGATGTGTAGTGTACATAACGCCAATGGAAGCAAACCAAATTATACTAAAACATAAACTAGGCTAGGCCCTACAGGTGTCTCACTTTGTCACTTTGATGACAATATACATTTATGTTGGCTTCTTACAGCCACTGACGGGTGCAGTGGTCCAGAGTTCAATACATCTTGCTAAAGATATATGCCTACTATTCGCTAATTTTAATAGCAAACATTTAAAACACTTTTGTGAGTTAAGCTCACAGCTCCCAGGTACAAATTACTAGTTTAGACAAAGTTTTCAATTTGTCTCATTCTGATAATATTGATAGGGCTACAATTTTATGATTTTTACAATGTAACTTTAGTCTAGTGATTGTAATGTAGTTTCTCATATATAAACACTAGAACATCTGGCGTGTTTTTGGCATGTTGCTGCTGTAGAATTTGTCTCGCTCCTATCTGCAGCAGACAATTTCAAATGAATAAATATACTGTTTGTTATATCAGTCAGTGTTTATATTATTGCGCATTCGAAGTACCAGTATATAGATACATAATCACTATCAAGCCTATGCTAGTGTGAAAGAGCTACGACGTCGCTTACGCTAATTATAATATTTCCACATACAATGACTCTTCACAAATAAGCCCATAGGAAGATTTACATGTTCATCACGATGTATTATATAATATTTAGTGGATCAGCAACTACATATTGCTAATTTCAAAGAAACATAGCTACTGTGATAACCATTATTATTTTGTCAGCTTTCAAATTTATTTTGGCGGCTATTTTGTATTTTTGACATATCTAAGTGTCAACTTTAAAACTGAAATGGATGGCAAAAACATATGCTTGGACACAAATATTACAATTCTATGATCTGAATTAGTTCAAAGTTCTGTATCTTTGTTTTCGGATTTCAAATTTTAGTTTGGCGGCCATTTTATTTTCTTTGAACAGCTATATCTGATTTTGAGCAGTAATTTAACCCTTGAAATGGATTATCGGATGCTCAAAACAAGAACGTTCTATGCGTATAGAACGTCCTTGCTCAAAACATATGTTCTGCCACCAAGTTCAGAATTATTAGCTCAAAAGTTCTGTATCTTTCATATTTAACCGCCATCTTTGCGGCCATCTTGGATTTTAAAAAGCGAAGAAGTAAACCCCCACCGGTTTTGGGTACTAAACAGTATATACTAGTCAAGGACAATTTTGCAAGGTCAGAGGCTGGCCCACGTATACAGACTATACCTCACGTCGGATCAGAGAAGTCGCTCCCCCTGATATGCCCACGCCCAATCTATGAAATGATTACATCGAGGCTCGGCGGATATTCTATGAGCTGGCTAAGAACATGGATTATCTCTTCTTCTTCGATTGTTGAATAATAGACCCCCCCCCCCCCTGCTTTGCACCCAACTGATCAGGGTTTATACCATTCGGAAGGCAGTGCAGTGCTTTTACCTGCGATTGTACCTCAAAGCACTCCTCTGGCTCCCGATGATCTACTCAAATTAAGTGTGGCAGTTGTAGTGAATATCTATGTTCAAGCAAGAGGCACAGTAAGGCGAATGGACTAAAGTGCACCCTTTTCTGCAACTGCAAAGTAGTTAGGCAGATTAGCATAACAATCGTGCAAATCCAGGGGAAAGTGCTAAAATTGGCAGGGAGTTAGGGTTTAGTACATAGAAAAGCATCTAGGGTGGACGCAAGTGGACCCACCAACATAGCGGCCATTTTGAACAAAGCCAAAATGCCCGCCATCCGGCTGCGTGAAAATGCAACTTTTGAGCCAATTGCCGTAGAATGCTGTGTAATACCTCTTTTAATAGGTTTTGGAGTATGAGGAATCCATTTAGCAAGGTCATCTATCAGTTTCAGTGAGCGAAGAAAAGTATGTTTATTCGTGTAACCGTGTAATCATTTTTATATTCTTCCCGACTAAAAATGTTCCAATGTGATCGACAAATAAAAGGTAACAAATAAGTAAAACAGACTCACCATATGCTTAACAATGTTTAATAACATACATTCATCTTCTTAGCTCAAGTAAGTAGACAAGGTCAAACTATATCATTAACCCTGTCATTAACCGGCCATGAATTAAAACAATAATGCAACAGGAACTGTCCATGAGTCATTGTTACAGCACGAGCCCTGGCAAAGGCACAGTGAGAAGAGGATTGCAAGAATAAATAATAGCTGTCACATGAACTGAATTAGTGTTTTGATATTATTGTCAAACAGATTATGCACCCTGTTCCCTTTCATCATACAAAATCTCATCCATCGGTTGCTAAGATTCTTATTTCAATAAAGTTATTGTGATTTAAACATTACATCGCTATTTACCTTGCATAGGCCAAACAAGCTGAAAAATGCATTTTGGCGGCCATCTTCTATCTGTGAACTCTAATGACAAAAACAATGCTATAAATGGACTGCTGGTGTGCATTACTATCAGACAAGTGGTATTACTTGACATTCTGAGTCAAATTGTTCAAAAGTTAGGTTTTATCATGCGGTAGCGCCCATATTGGCAGCCATTTTGGCGGCCATCTTGGATTTCTCAGTTAGGTCAAGGATAGTCGCTTGCTATCCGCTGTGATAATTATCATGGAGATCCTAATGATGTTATATCTACCGTAATTCTTAATACAAACCATGTAAATAATTACTAAAAGTGGTGTCACTTGACATTCTAGTCTCAATATATAAAATTAACGTTTTTTCTGTGAAATGGCGGCCATTTTGGCGGCCATCTTGAATCTGTGCACTCCGATTACAAATTAAATGCCAGAAATGGCCTGCTGATGTGCATTACTATCAGAAAAGTGGTATTACATGATATTCTAAGACAAATAGTTCAAAAGTTAGGTTGTATCATATGTTGTGGCCGTCTTGGCGGCCATCTTGGCGGCCATTTTGGATTTCTCGGTTAGCTCAAGAATTTTCGCTTGCTATCCGGCTGATATTTATTACAGAGGTCCTAATAATGTAAAATCCACCATAAAAAAAACTTTATCATTCCAAGCAGGGTTCGGCTAAAATATCAGCCTTGGCACCCTGACTATAAGGATATCATAACAAACACGTCTTCAAATAGGCCTGTACTTGATTTCCATTCCTTAAATATATTACTCTTTTGCATTTGGACACTCCTGAATTACTGGACAGGCCGCTCAACCCCGACGCAGAACCCTGTTAATTGATAGGTCGATCAGACCTAGATATAAAAATGACTGCTATGGTAGAGGCTCAAAGACTCACACCACAATGTGTATTACAAGTTACATAAAGCTGCCATAAATGTGGGAAAAGGTATACCCCCCCCCCTACACTGTTTATACCACGGTCTGGGAGAATGCATATAATTGATGAGTTTTATCTGTTGTGTTGAAATCTTGACGAACGACAGTGGTCCAGAAGGCATTCTCAAATACAGCTTGGGCAGTTTGATTCTAATGCTTTCCTGAGGAAATGCATCTACAAAACTTCAATGCTCTCAGGTTTGTAGAAGATGTTATTGTGGTGAAAAACAACAGGGTATCACCCATACCATGGTTTAGCCCAGATATATTCGCGTGTGAATTTGACATAGAGATACATATCCCAAATATAATCGGGTGTGAACTATGAGGGCTTAATGAAAGCACTTCCAATAGCAAACCATTCAGTTGTGGTTGGTCTCATGAACCCAGTATTCATCTTGACGTTGTTTGTGAGAGCACCGCGGGAAGGAAATTGACCTTTTGGTTGTTAGAAAAATAATAACGTTACGTTAGGATAGGATCACTTCTTTTATGCAAGATAAGACCTGTACTAATAGAGCTCGATGGAGAAAGTAGCGATATATACACAGGTTATTGGTAAATATATACGACGCAAGCATACGACTCAAGCCAGGAGTTTGGTATGTTTTTTGTAGTGCACATTGTAAAAAATTCATGCATTATGAGCATGGTCCAAATAGTATTATTGGCATATCGTTAAATTCATCTGCTTTGCAGAAGTGGACTCGCATCATGCACTGTGATGCACACCTGTAATTACCTTGTAAAATACATTTCTGATTTCTAAGAAGGTTTCACATAAAGATAATTGATGAGCCACATCCTGTTATTGTTCAGATACTCAAGATTCACAAAACATTTTTGATACATAAATTACATGCATTCATCCATTAATGTGAGAAGACCTCCCCGATGATTTTGCAAACAATGTCAAACATGTTGAAGTGGGGACGAAATTACATGAATTAAGGATGGCCTGGCGAGTTTCATAACGCCATCTCAAAGTTTTTTTTCGGATCGCAATTGTGTCTGGTGCTATCATAATTGCTGGATGTGCCATTTCGTGGACCATACATTGGCCCACCAAGGTTAATGTTATGATTTTTTCTAAAAAAAATATCAATTATTATGTACTTCATAAACAAAACCCGGCGACCTCTGCTTGGCGTACGATGGGTACTACAGCTACAGAATCAAATGGAGCAAGTCTTCAACAAAAACTAAAATACGCACATGACAGTCTTGCAATATAACAAGTCACGATGATGCTCTTTACAAATATACAGGAGTCTAGACATTATAGACGACATGATATGAACACATGCAACTTATGGAAAAGCAGATGTGACTATGGTATATCAGATGATTGAGCTTGCAGCTACTGGTCTTCAATGTGTGAACATAATGAGTGATGAATGACATGCATGACATGTTTGTACTTCTAATCCACACTATATGCGTCTCCCCCTCTCATTCACAGTGTCACAATGGACGCAACTATCAATGGTAGGACATTGACGGATATTGCAGAAACTGTACAGAAAAATACAGATATAGTTTCACAGCAGCTAGCAGTTCATGGTCTTATTAGTACAATAGCACATGTAAGAGCAGATACTCGGTTGCATAAAATGGTCAAATTGAGTAAAAAAATTGACTAAAATACAAATCTCTCCCGGCATCAACTGAGGTTGTTTAAAAATGTTCAGAGGACCCACATTCAAACAGCGATCTGACAAAGCTTCATCTAACAAAGTGTTGATGGGTACGTGATAAAGCAAGAAACTGACGCATACCATTCTCCTTGTGAGAATAGGGAAACATAGCACCACCAGATATTCTAGACCTTGCGAGGTGTAGCAAAAATTGCCTTGCATTATGTTTAACTGCCATAATGTCGGTTTATGTAGGAATCAGTGTAATAGATCTTCAATTTATCATTCTAGTCATGACGAGTAATTCAGTAATGTTAAAACATTGATGGAGCTGATAATTTACGGTGATTTGTCTCTACAAGTGAAATATGACGTCGTAAATGTTTGAAAAATCCTACAATATATCAATAACGTAATTTTTTTTTTTAAATAAATATTAGAAGGTATTTTTTTTGTTCATTGTATTCCTTAAACATGGAAACATATATATAGACACAAAGCTCATGGTGCTATCATTAATAATTTTCGAGATCACAACACGTAAATCAGAAGTCCTACCCTTATTGAAGCCGTATGCAACACGTACACAAAGCGTAGGAGACAAGGAATATTTTGTATTCAACACCGAATAGACTCAAACTCCAAGAGTTCCAAGCCGAAGTTTACATGCATGTCAATAAATCAATCAATT
The DNA here is from genome assembly GCA_964017125.1 of Flabesymbios commensalis. NCBI lineage: Eukaryota > Metazoa > Annelida > Polychaeta > Terebellida > Flabelligeridae > Flabesymbios > Flabesymbios commensalis. The sequence continues at coordinate 21,593,856 of OZ024905.1, read as the reverse complement.
AATTAATCACTAAGTTACTATAGAGCCTAAATCCTTAGAGGACCGAGTTCAGAGGCGTACAAATCCTTAGCATGATCATGTGTTATAATACAGACCAAAGCAAGTTCGTAAACAGAGAGCCGAAGACGCGGTGATAGAGAGAAGTCAAATCACCGAATAGACGTAAGGGTTCCCCAGGAAAAAGCGTAGTTGGAAAACTGCAAACGCTACAGATCGTTAAATTTGATATGTTTTTAGTTGAATTCTGGTGGCATCAAGAGTTGCTTTTCATGGGAGTCTGGATTGTGAGATTCAAGTACTTTTTGAAATGTTGCCACGCATAGGCCTACATGATGCCACACATAAACGCGGTCTAGTACAATCGTGTAAACATATAAGGCAACTATGTTTTTTCTTCTGTTTTAGATGAGCGCGCGCATTAGATTTAGGCAGCGCATTACCAAAGAAAACATGTTTTTTTCTGCCCAGCGCGCGCATTGGATTGTTGCCGATTTCCGAAAAAAACAGTTAATTTCGGGAGATAAAAAAAACAGTTTTCCAGCTATGTTTTTTTTGTTTTGTTTTTTGTCGCCCTCATAATTTTTTCTCAAGTATATCAAAAGTTTTTTTTATTTCGTCGCCCTCTTTAACTTTTCTAGAAATTTGTCCAATTTTTTTTTTATTTCGTCGCCCTCAATGACTTTTCCAAAAAAAGGTTCAATGTTTTTTTTCTTAATTTTTTTTTTATCGCCCTCCCTCTTTAGATTTTGGATTTTTTCTGATCTAAAACAGAGAAATTAAACATAGTGGCTTAAGCCTTACTGTTATTATAAGTATACTGCTAAACATATTAACGATAATATGATTTAATTGTAGTAACTTAGTGGCCCAGAAATAAACGTTACTGACGGCTCGTGGCTCGAGATTGCTAGGCTTACGGTTTTGTATGATTTGGTGGCCGAAACACACAATTCTGATGTTTATTTTTAATTGTCTGACCTATATTTTGTCGTAAAATCCAAGATGGACGTCATTTCACATATTTATAATTAAAATATTGACATCATTCTAAATACTAAGCACATGACATCATGTTAGAATATACCGTGCACAATGCACAGTGTTTTGAATGGCTTGTAGCCTAATCTGTCGTATTACTTAGTCTACTTTTTTAGATTTCCATTAACAAGTGTTGTTTTTTATATTATAGTTCAGATGCAGAAAAAACTTTTTTTTGAGTTTTGGCGGTAACCATTCTGAATTCGAAGGTCAAATAAAGGTCATTTTTATCTAAAAATAAGACAGATGTGCGTTAATGAACAACAAAAATATAGAAAAAATGTGGTTTCTGCGGCCATTTTTCGTTTTGCTTATTTGAAGGTGAGGAACGCCTGAGATCGAATGTTATCTGACAGATTCGAATTCAGCACACCCAAATTATGTAAAAACAAGCGGGAAAAAATTCTGCACTCAAAAGTCGAGCAAAGTTCAATGTTTCATATTTCAGGCCAGGCTAAGTACATACATTTTCAAAAAAGGCTGCAATAATATCTCATTTAAAAATATATATGACATGTACAAATCTAAATACCACTCACTTTAAGTATATATATCACATCTGGGTTCAGAAAACATAGGTCAAATATAGCTATGGCCAATAATTATGTTTTATTAAGTTGTTTCCAATGGCCATGTTGACTAGCTTGTTTTGTTGTCGATTTTGATTATTTTGTAATATAAAAAAATGTTTCAACGGATTCCTGATTTCTTATTTTGGAAAAACATGTCAAAAATAAGAAATACGGGAATTTCGTCTTTATATCTAGCCTAAATGGTAAATGTGCAGCACAAAAATTAAAAAAACTTTTGCAGTTCTAGTCTATGGACATGCTTACATCATATGGTCATATTAAAGGGCATAATCAAGCCATACATAAATACATGCATCCTCCATACATAATATAATAGATCAGAAGGGTTTTATTCAGATTCTGTGAAACTCAATGACCTCGACCTTCTTTGTTTTCACCGAGCTGACTAATACAATGAAGTATGGGGGAGGGTTCTTATATAACCTTGTTTTCACCGAGTGACGTCACTGCGTTTCACAGAATGAAGTATGGGAGAGGGGGATTTTATATAACCTTGTTTTCACCTTTTTTTCAGACTTACTAAATAGAGAATCTATAGTGACATTTCACAAAGCTCTGGACAATACACAGAAGAGGTGTATCAACGATATCTGCACACCTTTCACGGCTACATGTTTAACAGGACCGGCTGAGCCCGCTCCAAGTATAGCGTGGGTTTTAACTGCAGCAAACCCCGAAGACGGCAGTATAAATAATGATGTCGTTATACAAGACAGTGATACAAGATGGTTGTGTGATACAGACGTATGCAGTGCTAAAAGTGTCATACACATATATAAGGCAGATGTGGATACACCAAACGAAAATAAAAAAATTCAAAAATCTGTGTTTGTGAACAGCTTAACAGAGTATTCTTTGGAATGTGTTGTCACACAGACATTTCCTGGTCGCACTGGCAGCGTGACTCACACTAAAGAAGGTGGGTTATAGCAAGGATATAACATATGTGATTATAGTATGACAAACGATTATGATGTTTTTAAATCTGTTTTATCAGCTGACTTGTTATTGGGAAAAAAATGATCAAGATTTTAAAATGTAACACGTTTGCATTCATTTGCATGTTTATGGAAGCCATTTTAACTCTTTACGCGCTGAAAACGACTATAAATAGTTTTTATTCCGTTTTTATTAGCCGACTAAATCACTTGTCATTGGGAACGAAATGATCAAAATTTGCAAATGGTTGGTCTCAAATTAAACAAATATGCACCCAGTCGAAGTTGTGTCTCGCCAACGCGACCCACAGCTCCAAGTGGATAAAAATGACTCATACTTGTGTAATTCGAAACTAAAACTTTGCAATTGTCCATTTCAAACACTCGTTTTATTCCCAATGACAATGATTTAACCTGCTAATAAAACATTAAAAACGAGTACAATTGTATTCAGGGCTTTAAGGGTTAATCATACGCAAATATGTGCAGACGAAAACAAATACATATACTGTAAAAAAAACTCTCTTAAAATACACTTATGTTGTCAACAAAAACTCCTTTTAATTACACTTTTGGTATTTTATTAATACTTTATTTATTATTTAATTATTTTTACTGAAAGGCGCCAGAATACATATAGGCCGGCGATTTGTTTCATCATATATCTCAATACACATAATTTCACTTCAAGAATACAAAAATAACATAATTATGATGTCAACAATAAACTTTTACTTCATATCATTTTTATTTTCATGAACTTTTATTCTTATTCATATTATTTTCAACACACTGATTATACAATATGAGGAGCATAATAATATTTAATTACATTTATTATTATGTTTGGATATAATAAACCATTTATCCTGATCTGTATTTCATTATAATGGCATGCTTTACTACTCATATTTATTTGACATAATACTGCTTGAATAAAATACATATTTTGTGACAATTGAGGTTCTGCTTTCTTACGCAGTGTATGTGTTTTTTTGCAGTGTGTATCTTTGGACGTGGACAACAACTGACATTTGATTTTTCTATAATCATCACCACTATTGTACTCACCAGCTGCGTCACCTCGTGAGCTCAGTGATAGAAGAAACACATGTCATCATGTAGACCATTTGGATAATATACTGTTTTGAAAGGATTCGGTACAAGGGCCCTGGTGTATAAGTTAAACGCTTCCAAGCCGGAGCTCGCAGGTTTTCCCCGGCTCTGGCATTCAGGCTTACACAAATGCAATTGTTGTTCACCCCACCTATTATTCAAGATTCAACATTGGGGAAATTCTCAGTGATCGAGGAGTAGCGTGCTCAGCCTCAGATCGAGGGCTCTGTTGCTCTGCTCTGTTTCTGGAGGTATGCGATTAATCTCACTATCGATCCTCGGGAAGTTATTGTGGACCAGAATGGCCTAAGACGTTTTGTCAAGTTAAAAAAATCAAAAATCCGAAAAAAACAGGGAGTGAGTGGGTTGGTGACAATTTACTCATATGTGTTTAACTTGAGGCCGAACATCTGTAGACATCAGATTCTGGCGTCTAATGTCGATGCCGGCACTGTAAGAGTGAGAATGTTAATAGTAACCGTAGACCCATAACATATGTATTCATAAAGACCTAACTAAGACTTTACTGATGATTTCAAATTGAAAAAAAACACTTTGATTTTAATGGTTTATAAACAAATCAACGCTTTGAAGGTTAAAACGATCATAGTCGTGATTAACGACTAAAGGGTTAACACTTTGAGACTAACACATCTAATAAATGCAGTTGAAAATGATTTGGCCAAAATTGCAATATTATAGACTAAAACTCAACAAATATGGCTACTTTTCAACCACCGGAGGTTAAAACTTTAAAAACCTCGTGTAATCACCAGACCTACTCTACAAGAAGTCATTCTTCATTCTTTTTTGAATTACTTTTTTTAATTCTCACATTGCTCGGCTGCCCGTTTTACCCACTGTGATCGATTTTCCCAAATGCAAAAGTAGCTTATTCTTGATACCATGAGATATGATAATGCCTGGCTGGGTGTAATAAATGTAGATACATCTACATATGTTGTTGCATTAAAGAATTTAACAAAAGTCAAAACAAAACACTGGCGCAGCACTGCCTGAATGCCGGCCATCACCGAAAAAGCTCCTTGACAGCGTCTAGCACTGACTCACCCGTCTTCACTCTGCCGATGCGGCCCCATTGGAATCTGATTCACTTCAGGTACAAACAAAGCATACATGACACATTGATGCTGCTTCAATATCAATCCAAATTCAATGATGTGCGGCATTTGTATGTCAAGTCACGAGTGGTGATCGGCCCAGCCCAGATAAAGTGTACATTTTTTTTGAAAATATTTAGTAGCGAGCGCAGTGAGTGAGCGAAGCGAACGAGCGAAGTGAGCTAAATAGTAATGCTTCTATAGCTTATAGTCTATTTATTCAGAAATCATGTAAATTGAACAGTATCTCAGTATATGTCAAATTTTGGCATCCTTTACCAAAAATGCGCCATTTTGAATAAAAGTTTTCCAGATAATGATTTTGCAGCTGTGGACCAATTTACATCAATCATTGTTTTTGACACCTAAACCATATACGTAAAATATAGAAAGGATAACACCTTTTTTTAAAAGAATACAAATACAACTGGATACGAATCGGGAAGCAAAATTGGCTTTTGAAGTTTAGTTTATTTGAAGTGTTATTGTTTGTATAATTTTTTTCTTCCGCTGTCCAGAGTGGTTACGAAATGAATCAGGTTCGTAGCCAGAGGTATCCGGGGGGCATTGACCCTGGGAATTTTGACGAAAAAGGATACATTTCCTGCATTCAAGCCATATTTGAAGAAGAATAGGCAAACAATTTTTGTACAATTTTAATACCTATTTTAGAAGACTGGTATTTACTATATTGACAAACATATCCAGCACACCCACTCAATATACTTAATACCAATGTCCTTAAAGTTTATTTTTAAACAGTGTCCACTCAGTCTCAGGGCTCAGAACACCAGTAAATGTATTGGCAAACGTGCGAAGGACAATGACAAAAATAATAAGTCCTACCCCCGAATTATTAAATATTAGCCTCATTTGTCTTTGTGAGCACACTGCTTAACCCTGCCTTGGAATGTTTAAATCAAACTTCAAAATTGAACACTATTTGACAACATTAGCAAACAATAACAGACGATTACTTGCGAGATTCCGTTGCAGAAACCACAACCTTCCAGTTGAAATAGGATGTCATAGAGGTATACCCACAGAGCAAAGAAAGTATAACTGGTGTGAGAATGAGCTGGGGGACGAGTTTCATTTTATTATGAATTGTTCTAATTTTGAAACTTTTCGAAACCAGCTAATTAAAAGACATCATACAATTCGGTCATCAGCTTTTACATTTGATAAATTAATGAATAGTCAGAACATACTAGAATTGAAAAACTTATGTATATATATCAGTATTGTTCAAAAATCCATCAATGCATGTATATAATAACACTGTATAATATTGTCATTAAGCCCACCTGGCTTCATTTACATGTCTGTTAAATAACAGATACTATGAATAAATTATTGTCTATTGTCTATTGTCCTTGGATGCAGTGTGGCGACCAAATCCAGTGTCCGTTCCAGGTTGATGCCATAGTGCGTGTAGATTAGAGCTAATGATGACCAGTGATGCTGGCTCACATGGAATAGTCCATGGACACAGTCCATATTTTAGGTCCTGGTGTGCACTTTGGTATAAGCTCATGAAACTTTGCACACGGACTCCTTGAAATATACTTTGTGATACTTTTTGAAGGGGGACAAAAATCCTTCAACACAAGAGGTCTAATTTGCATAAATCCAAGATGGCCTCCATCTGATTTGCTTCTTATTACATTATGCCTCATAACTTTGGAACAAATGACGATGTAAACATGTTAACATGTGCAAGTAGCTATGTGATGACAGTAGAAACTGAATTTGCATAAAACAAAGATGGCCGCCATTTAATTTGTCGATTATCACATTATGCTTCATAACTTTGGAACAAAGGAAGATAGAAACACGTATAATGGGTCAAAATAATCAGGATTAAATGTACAATACTGTGTACGTACATGTTATGCTGATATCGAAGGCTTACTTTGCATAAATTAAAGATGGCCGCCATCTGAATGTCTCGTTATCACTTTATACCTGACAACTTTGTAACAAATAAAGATATAAACACATATGAAGAGTCATATACATCATAATTAAACGACTGAATTCGAAATACTGTGAAATTACTTATAGTATGATACAGAACCCGAATTTGCATAAATTCAAGATGACCGCCATCTTTTTTGTAGAATATCACATTTGGCCATATGCCTCATAATGTTGGAACAAATAAAGTTGTCAACAGGTATGACATGTCAAAATCATAATTACATTTGCAATACTTTGCAATTGTGTACATGATGATAACAAAAGCTTAGCATATATCCAATTACATATAACCGCCATCTGATTTCCAGTTGATCAATTTTTGAAAAATAATATAATAATAATAATAATAAAGACTTTATTTACCGAGGGTACAGGTATATACAACAACGTACAAAATCAATAAAAATTAAAAACATACATGCATGTATGTACCAACCCACTGAGCATAGCTCATCCGCCGTGGGGCCCTCATACATAAACATTAAAAACATACATTGATATATACATCTATTTAAATAATATAATGATATCTACATAACTCGTATCATTCATTTACTTATATAATATAAAACAGTAATAATAACATATATTTAAATTCGTGTACATGGTAAATCTGACAATATATCTGGGAGAAACATATAATTTTACAAACATCTACATGAGAAGTCATCATTTGAAGTAAAACAATTTACATGATTGAAGTGTATATATTGAAATAATTGACAAAAATAATATAAACATGGACATTTTTTTTTTTCATATATATTGAGGTATATTTATATAACTCATAATAGTACTTAACCTCATACTATTACTTGACTTATAAAATAATATCTAGTATTGAAATATATATATATATATATATATACAGTATATACATTGTAAAAAAAAAAATGACAATTACAAACACACATACATAAATTACATTAGGGAGTACAATTAAAGCACAATTGCAGACAACATATATTTACTTTCAAACACAATTATTACAAATCTGTTATTTATACTCTAACTATTTTTATTTCCGTTTTTTGTATTCGCGTACGAATTCTTTTAATGTTGTTGCTTTGCGTGCTTTGTCGGATAAAGAATTCCATATTTTTGGACCATTAAACCTCAGGCTTTTGTGATGAGCTGCTGATACATGGAGCTTATTGCTTGTCTTTGATCTTAAAGAATGATTTGTGTTTGTGCATGTTGCTTTAAATAAATTAGATATATAATCAGGGGTAAGGTTGTTTAGAGCTTTAAATGCCATTGTGGCCTGCTTTTCCTGAACAATTTTATCAAAAGTTTCCCATTCAAGTTGATCGAATAGAGGACTAGATGGGGAATACTTATCTGCATCCAAAATAAGGCGCGCGGCTTGTTTTTGCAATTTTATTATTGAATATATGTCGGTTTTGTTGCATTGTCCCCATATAGTGCAGCAATATTGTAGGTGTGGTTTTATATAGTAGTTATAATACAAAATACGCGTCTTTGTAGGTAAATAATGTCTTATTTTCCTGAAAATAGACAGCTTGAAAGCAATTGTTTGTTTAACTTTTTTCACTTGACTATGCCACGTTAAGTTATTATCGATAACCACACCTAGGAGTTTTTCTTGTTTGGTATTTTCTATTTGTGTGCCGTTGATATTTAGGTTGATGTCCATTTCATTTTCAGCTAAACGTGATTCTTTTGCTTTTGATAGAATTAACATGGCTTTGGTTTTTTCAAAGCTTAAAGCCATGCCATTTTCATAGCACCAGTTGTTCGTACTTACTGCTTCATTAGATAAATGTTCCTTGACAAATTGTATTTCTTTGCCACGGACAGTGATTGTTGAATCATCTGCAAATAATGATGTTTTACCAGATGCATTTTCTAATGGAAGGTCGTTAATATAAATTAAGAAAAGTAAGGGACCCAATATAGAGCCTTGTGGAACGCCATGTGTGTTGCATATTTCGCTTGAATATGTCGCATTAATTTTAACAGACTGTTTTCTATCAGAAAGGTAGGATTGAAACCAAAAAAGGGATTGTTCACCGAGTTGATATAATTTTAGTTTTTTAAGTAGAATAGTGTGATCTACTAGATCAAAAGCTTTGCATAAATCTAGAAAAAGAACTCCGCAATATTCATTGTTGTACATGGCACTAAGCCAATTATCAGTCATTTCAGTGAGTGCTGTTTCACAAGAATGTTTGGTCCGAAAACCTGATTGTCGAGGGGATAAAAGATTATTCACCAGAAAAAATTCGTACAATGAGTTGTGTACATGTTTTTCAAGAACTTTAGACAAAAGGGGCAAAATAGATATAGGTCTGTAGTTTTCTGGGTCGTCGGTTGAGTTTCTCTTGTGAAGTGGTGTATCTCTTGCCTTTTTCCAGATCGACGGAAAACAGCTGTTACGGATACTGTGATTACAAATGTCTGTTAATTGTTTCGTAATTACTGGGGCTGATATTTTAATAATCTTTGATGATATATTATCGATTCCTGTCGCTTTATTATTATCAAGGCTGATCAAAAATTTATAAACAAAATCCTCTGTTATGTATGGTATATTAAAAATATTTCCTTTTGGTAGTTTCGCTGAAATAAAAGCTTCCAGTTTCTTCAGATTTGGTGATAGACTTTTTTCTTTATTTAGATATTTTTCAGACACACTAGTAAAGTACTTGTTAAAAGTATTTGCTATATCAGCATCATCTGTAAATGTTTTGTTTTCATAAGTTATTGTTTTAATGTTGTTAGAAAAGTTTGATTTGTTGCTAAGTTCATTAAATACCTTAGACAATTTTTTCGGGTCGTTTTTGTAGAGTTGAATTGATTCCGAATAATATTCTTTCTTCGCATCTCGTATTAACTTTGTGACTTCATTTCTCCAATACTTATAATTGTGTTCATCTTTGTTTTTCTTTGCATTTTCTCGCTTCTTAATAGCTAGTAAGATGTTATTTGTTATCCACTCTGGTTGTTTTGGTCGTTTTATACGTTTGGTGACCAGTGGTAAATGTTTGTCTATTATTTTAGTAAAAGTAGAAATAAAACTTTGAAGATATTGATCTATTGAAATGTTTTCAGCACCGATAGTTAACCAGGGGGCGTTTTGTAAGTCCGACAAAAATGTTGCAGAATTGAAGTTATTGTATTTTCGATACGTTATGGTTTTATGGCGACCATCATTTTTGCTATAATCAATATTCGTCATTTTAAAAACAGCAAATACAGGGAAATGATCACTAATACTATACTTAATAGGAGAGCTGTATAAAACGGGGAGATCATCAGAGACGTAAATGTGGTCTATAAGAGTTTCACTGGTGTTTGTTACTCTCGTGGGCTCTTTAATTATCTGGTTTAACTGTATATTGGTTGTAAGGCTGATCCAAGATTCTTGAAGTTTATCTTTTTTGTCCGACATGATATCAATGTTAATATCTCCCATTAATATCGTTGGTTTATTTTCGGAATAAATTTTATACATAGATTCCTCCATATTAGATAACCAATGTTGTATAGAATCACTATCATTATTTGGTGGGCGATAGACTGAAGTCAGTAAAATAGATCTATTTGAATATTTGATTTCAATACATATAGTTTCAATAGGTCCTTCTAAGTCCTCTCTATGTTTGTATGAGATGCCTTCGCGGACATACATTATTAAACCACCTCCTTTTTTGTTTAACCTATCTTTCCTAACAAACGTGTAGCCATCAATACAGAGATATGAATCATTAATTGTTTCCGTTAAGAATGTCTCACTAAGACAATATACATCAAGTGATGGACAATCGTTGACTAAAAATAATTTTAATTGGTCAAGTTTGTTTATTAATCTATTTATATTGTGACAAGCCACTCGTAAGCCTTTTTTGAAATATGGAAAAAAAATTGTTGAGCTAACTAAAACACTGGGTATTTTGTGATGATCTTTATCAGAAGTTATTGAAATTGAGTCGCAATTCGCTACTCGTTGAATAGTAGATGAAGTACGATTATCAAAAGAATGATTAATGTCTGCAATTGTACTAGAAATTGTACTCACATGTGTCGGCTGCTTATATTGCGGTAAAAATCCAAGCTTTCACATTGAATACGCCTGGCAAGCTTTCCTTTACCAGAGTCAGTCAGATGGACCCCGTCGTTGCCAATATCACTTAAGGTTAATCCGGTGTCAACAAACAGTAGTCTATTGTTCATGTCACATTTATACTTGAGCAGGGTGTTAATCATTGTGACACGTCGTTGTCCTCTCTGGCTGCGTGTTGGTGGCACGGAGCAAACAATGAGAGGCGTCTGCACTGAGTAATCCAAGATAGAATCCATGGCGTCACTACAGTCGGCAAGACAGTCATTATCTGATTTGGTGCTAAGGGCATCATTTGTACCAAGGTGTATAACACCAACGTCATTGTCTTTAATCATATGGTGCACCCGTGAGTTCACATCTTCTATCTTGCAGCCGGCATTAACCCACACTGCATTGTCTGTTTTAGTGCTATCCAAGTGTCTATATAGATTCCGGGCATTAGAATCACCGACGAATGAGATCTTAGGCTTTGGGGTTTTCTTGATGCGCTCTTTTGTTTTTGGTAGTGTGGCCGGTGGTCGTGTCGGTGTGGCAGGTGGTCGTGTTGAACTTGCTTGTTGTTTCAGTTGCGCTAATTCTTCGCGTAGTGTGTTTGCAGCCTCTTCGCAGATGGTAATATAGTCTTGTAGATTTTTACAATGTTCACAGTTTGATGTCACACGGAGAGAAGAAGCGTCACTGTTGTATTCATGCACTGTGTTATTGGTAGTTACACTGTCAGCGTGTAACAAATCTAACGACGAATCACCTAGGCACTGTACATGTTGTAGCTTTGTCGCTCTACCAGAGGTGTTGACAGGCGATTGGTGTGGCATATCCTCGGTAGTGTTGATCGCTAAAGACTCCAATGTACTAATTTGCGACAGTTCATCACTTTGCTGGCTGTCAACGTCGTGTTTTACAACAGGTGAGAGAAGTGGTGATGGCTTTGCGCTTACAGGCTTATGACATGGAGTTGAACTATCCATAGGCTTTGCAGGATTGATCTTGGGCATAACTGATTTCTTCCTCTTTGGAGTAGCTTTTGCTTTGGGTATAGTTGGTGTGTTGGTTGTCACAGAGGCGGGGGATGATGCTTGTTGAGCAGCTGTGACATTTCGCGTAACATTCAAGGTTGAATTATTCCTTAACTCCGTCATCTCAATCACAGACTTATTAGCCTCATCAACCCATTCTTTAACACCAGCTTTCAAAATTGGAAAGTCACGATCTTTCCAATCATGGACTTGGTTGCCTTGCACTAACACTACTCCTGTCGAGTAGTAATTGATGACAATAGAGCCAGCAACTTTCAGCTGGGATCCGTCTGAGATCGCAGACACAGACGGGAAAGATGTGATGTCACCAGCCTCATACTTCTGAGCGTAGTGCTGTAAACAGACGTCCTTCCAAGCAGCAAGGTTGTGGGTGACAAACTGTAAGTCACACAGCTGATCCTCGTACTCCAGCACGCCAGAGTTGTCAATGTCGCTGGTGTGGCATATCATATCCAGATGTAGAGTTTCAGGTTGTTTCCACATTTTCTCTTGCTTTTTTTGTCGTTGTTTTCTTTTCTCTTGTCGTGTAATCGCAGGAAAACTGTACATAGCAGGTTCAGCCATATCTTGATATGATGTAGTATATATATATAAAGAGTGTTATCACACGTTGTTCTGTACAGTACAGTTAGTGATGTATTGACACCTTTCCAGCACCAGGTGAGAGTTCAGTACTAGAGGGTATGTACAGTAAGTCCAGCTTGCAGGTAAAGGTGTGAAACACAGGTAACTAGCTGACCTGACCTATATAGTACACTCTATAATAAAATATATAATCCACATATATTCACTTTTATGTATATGTTCCGGGATAACTGTTGTTATCAGCTTGATCTATATATATTCACAGTCAAAATGATATAAAAACTTTAAACATTTCGCGCTCTATTCTAGCATAAACTATCAAAATAGCAAGAGCTTGAACGTCTACACCCTACAGGTAGTCTCTCAACAACAGCCATATAAAAAACATAACTGATTTAAAACATATAAAAACATAACTGATTTACTTGAAGTCAACTTGGTGTAGATAGAATTAAATATTACCACCATATGATTTGCAGCTTGTCAATTTATAACAAAACATTGGAACAAATGAACTGATTTACTACTCATTGTTTACCATTTATTGGTTTTGATGGAATCTGTACTCATTTATAGTATAGCTCAACTGTTTTAAGGTCAATTATCTTGATAAATATGCAAATAAGTGTAAATTATAACCGGATATTAGTTATAAATAAACGCAATTGGACACCACCACAAGACTAGATAGTTACTTAAAGACGAAGACCATTCTATGCCTGTTCCTGATAAGTTATAGCTATTCCTCTGTTAGCTTTATCTCTGCAATCCGTGTGGTGCTTTGTGGATACAGTTTTGTTGGTACACAGTGGACTCTTTCTTTAATCAGTGTGATGTGATGAAATAAGAAATTAGTGTGACATAAGAACATTTACTCGCACATCTAGTACCAAACACATGGAGTCAATACTTTTAAATACTTTGATATAAGACGTCATCTCATTGTGAAATGCCGGTTAGCTCTGGTACATTCACATGTAGCTTGGCTAAACGAATAGGACATGTAAACCAACCACACTATACCATTTCAGATGGTTGAAACACAGTAGATGGATTCAAATCGCTTTGCTCCCAAGGAAAACGGGTAGGCCTAATACCGCCCTATGTAATTGTGTCTATGGACAAGTTGTTAAGTAACACTTAAAAATGAAGTCTTCTAAAGTTTTTACATTTTTGCCACTCCAGAAAATATGATGTTATACCCCAACCAAGCAGTTTGTGGAATAGTAGTAGTGCAGCGAGCTGATTCCTTTAAAATCTCTGAATGTGTATGTATCGACATAGTTCACCCACTAATGCTTATACAACCAAGCATGTTTAAGAATGACAAATCCACAACAGCATCATGTCATCTACATGCATAATAATGCGTGTACAACTATTTCTCTAAGGCTAGGAGCATGCAGAACGCACCTCGTATAAAATCTCTACGTGAAGTAGGCTGAAGGGAGAATAGAGTGCCAGGCAGTGAGTCAATATCATCATTCTTGCTGGAGATTAGGATGGTTTGACCGTTTCACGCAATGAAAAAAATCACCATCTTTCCTTTTGTTACTTAAATATTGGTTATTTAGTTACCACTGGCTTAGTAGAGCTCATTTTCATTTAGAAACTTTCTCATATGCAGGTCAGCTCATTGATAGTACACATACTATAGTATGTAGTAACTCAGGTGCGTATATATATATATATGCCTTCCCACGCTAATATCTGAGTTGCTCCTTTGAGGATCCAGACATTAACATGATAAACCTTTTACGAAATATTTTAATCTCTCCACAAAGACAATATTGGCATCGCCTTTATTAAGCCAAATGGAAACTCCAGTTGATAAGGCTATAACTAACCTGATCAATTATAACTTTACATCCATTTGCACGTACAGAAATGCCCAGAACGGACCAGCATCTCAATTAGAAGGGAAGGTCTTCCTGTTTATCGAGCCTAATCTGCTTTCAAATTATCTATACCTTTGAGCCACGGGCTTAGTATCGACTGCACTGTTGCACACACTTTTATAGTCTAGCGATCTGTACATTGTGTGTCGAGTACAGCTAATGTAAGATTTTCAAACGGAGTCTCACAAATATTTCGTGTAATTACAAACCTGTCTCCTTTACCAGTTTGAGCTCTACGGTACTGGAATAATATGTTATTGTTTCCAAATCACCTAATGACTCACTTATAAACAACTTAGAAAATTTCTATTGACTAAGGATTGAGAGAGAGAATATTTATTTACGTCGTCTATGCAAAATCATGGCAATATCGCGACAGAATGAAGCCCTACTCTTTTCGAATAATGATAAAACCAGTATCATAGACAGCGCTGCACACTTCAGGCTATTGAACAGTTTGGAACACTTATTATTCTCAACCCTAGTGACAAATATCCGATCCGACCAAGATTCAAACCCAGCACCTCTGAGTTTCAAACTTGCGGTTTGTCGGTCACATTTCAGTTTATGTGAAATAATTTTAAATATTTAGTATAAGTAACGTTACAGCCTACCATAATAAAACATTACATAATGATTAGTATTGAGCATTCTTATTTTAAATAAATGGGAACTATGGGGAAACATATTTGTTGCCAGATCTAAAATAATCTGATAACTAACGCTCTGGAGCAAACAATAATAAAGCTAAAGATTCAAAACAATCAGTCAATGTAGGTGGAACATGTGTTAAGAAGAAAACAAATCGCCCCAGTTAGTCCCGTATAGGGAGTTAAGTGGGACAAAGCCTGGGGCTAAATCGGACACCCCTATTTTTTTCAACATTGCGATTTATAGCTAAATCGTTCAAAAATTAATGTATGTCTCTATTAGTGCCTGATGCAAGGCGATTATAGATAAAATGTATTGTCTTAGTTACCACCGGTCTCCCCTGGACCTAATATGTTAATAAAAATGAATTTAGTAAATTATGTCCATGCACAATAATATATTTATAGTACCACGTCCTCATATATGCATAGCACATAATTATTATTTGGCACGTTTAATTGTTTCCGATCACACGTATTCCCTGTTTTACACTTTTTACGGATACGCTTTGAGAGGGCGTGTTCTGCATCCTATGAGGACTGGCTATTAAGTGTTTTCCTTTAATGCTACAGCGATCGATTTATTATATAGACTAGAAATAATAATGATTTTAGCATTGCTAAATCTGGGGAAACACTACATAAACAGCACTCGCAGGCGTGGGCAAGCATTACAAAGACGGGCACCAGCTTATAAAATGTTTCGCTTGTGTTTTAAGCCATCACGATATATCTACACAACATTATCAACATTTTAAAACATCGCATTATAATTGTTATTGTATGGTTTGTGCTAGCTTGGAGAATATATATGCTTTAGCATTATATCAGGTTTTATTTGCGCGACTGAGGGTACCACAATCGAAGTGATCAGCAGTCAAAACTACTATACAAGTTACTCCTTTTACTGCTCGGGTGCCAGCAAAAATCATCGAGATATACCAATATTGCGATACGATGACACAAGAAGGAAGGTAATTGTATGCACTGACTTTGGGAATTACCAATACATATTTGGAAATTTAAGTTTGTAACAATAACATTCAGTACAAAGACTAGCGTTGACGTTAATTAATAATAACATAACATTACATTAAAACAATTGAAATCTCGGTCACAAATGCTCGTACGACCAATAGATCAGTAGGCCCTACGTATATTTATTTCTTTTTTTTTGTGTTTATATGGTTCCACATAGGCCTAACCATACGTAGGAAATTGGTATTGTCACTATTTAATTCGTAAGAAAACCTTACTGTCGCTTCATGACCACTGACCTTACTTCCGTAAGGCTTTCGTACAAACGCCAGAAACGGTCCGTAATAACAACTCGGTAATTATCCGTACACATTTTCAGTTCCTAAAATGCTTGTCGTTTGTAGACATTGGTACGGTATAGAGCCAGCGTACGAATAAAATAACATATTATTTCAAGTGTGTCGTCCTGTCACACCTTGGCGATCACTGTCAACGACCGCGTAACGCACAGAAAAATATTAAAAATTATTGAAAACGTTGGCGATTGATAAACTTTTATGATTTAGAACGATTGTCCAGCGTTCATAAGCGCATGAGTAGCGTTAGAGTAACGTGATTGACGACAGAAGAACGCACATCGCATAATCCGTGATTATATCGCCAGCGATCACCAGCGACTGCCAGCGTGGGGGTAGCGCATGCGTAACGCATGTATAACGCACTCGACTGTGGAGCGACCGTCAACGTGTGCTCGACGTTCCGCAACGCACAGTTACGATCACATGATGTATCTTTAAAACCACAACGTTCTACTGCAGTATTATTGGTTTTAGTATATATCTAGCGGCAAATTTATCTTTTTAAATATTGTAACCAATGAGACAATTTGTTGAATTTTCAAACGAAATTTTTGTTAGACAGTTTAGCAGTATTTTGGTATAAGCTATTTTTATTTGAACAACTTCTCGTGTTAAAGGCCTATATTGCATAGATGTAAATTTTAAACATGTCATGTTATTATTGATCAGCTGATCACAAACTTTATAAATGCGCTGAACTTGTAGAAAGATTGATACATTTGAAGATATGTTGTGAATCATTTCCAATAATTTATTACTTTAACATGTTTAAGTGATTCACCAGGAAGTGTTATTTATATATATTATATATGTATAACGTTCCCCTAGCGTGTACAGCGACTGAGTAACGCTCCCCTAACGTGTACAACGATCGAGTAACGCTCCCCTAACGTGTACAACGATCGAGTAGCGACCACCCAACGCTCATCTAGCGTCTCCTCTTACACGATTGTGTGCGTTGAGAGTTTTGAACCTGTTAAAAACTCTCGACGTTCATGAGCGTTCATCTGCGATCAGCAACGATCGCTAAACGCACACGGCGATAGCATTACGATGATCCAGCGATGGTCAGCTTTCGCCAGCGTTCGGCTGATTTTTTCGTGCGTTACGCGATCGTTGATGCAGATCGTCAAGGTGTGACAGGCCCTTAGCTTCTTTTGATAATTAGACCTACGATGTTCGCAGATTTGTCAAAGCCAAAAATGTTCTTATGGAGCAGTTGTTATAGTGCTCGTATATATTTCTTAGGGTGTTCCTAAGACGATCGTACGTCAACCCTACGACGAGGGGTTTTCTAGAGGCGTTCGTAGAGGTCTTAGCCATGTTCAACACCTTTCTCCTTCCTACGAGCCTGGAAATGGAATACGAATGTTTTTTTCTACGGTTGTCTTGCGAAGCCCACAAGACTTGGGCCGACATATCACGAGCATCGTTGGTATATACGGCGTTCGTACGGGTCATTGTATAATAAATTATGTATGGTTTTATAAAATAAAAACTTGAATGACCAGCAGACACATACACAGATAAATGACATATACGTGTGCCATGTTCACTATGTGATAAGGGAGGGGGGCATGTTACGTTACACATCTGGTTTAACATAGACTTTATCCTGTGATCACTTATTACTACTCGTGTGTACAAATTCATGATAATGCAATCCCTATAGTCATTCTAATTACTCAGAGGAGGATATGAGGACTATTTGTTGTATATATAAGCTCAGTCAATAAATGAATGTATTTTATACGTTATTTATTTATTGGTAAGAACTAAAAGAAATATTAAAATTGTCTTATACTTATCTTGGAAAATATGAATGTGTATTACACAGTCGTGAAAATAAGTTGTGTCTATTAGTCATGTATTTATTATTTTGTATACGTTTTCTAATGCAGTTGTCGTTATCCCTTGTATTGTAGTGCACAACTATACTAATTGAAATGGTTCATCGCACATAGTGAATCATTGAAATCAGGCAGTGTAAAATTGATGAATGCATTTTGAATCGTAATTGATACAATAACTAGTAAAATATCCCTGTGTGGAATATTATAAACATGGAATATATGTATGGAATACGTATGGAATATACATAGGTATAGAATATAATTATAAACGAGTCTGAAATTATTGTATACATAATTATGTGTATGTAACTGAATTATGTTTCCAGGTTTTTTGACCAGACTTGTATTATCTCTGGAGCCATAGAAGGCAAAATGTATGCGTTACATTGTGATACTGATGCTGTTCTTGATATAGAACTACCAGAGTGTAGATCTGAGTATGAATATTACCGATGGACAGGTCCAACAGATGACGGTTGTCTGTTGACGAATAGAGAGTCGTGTTTGGGAGACATAGGGCGAATATGCATAGATGGACAGGCGTACAAATGAAATGAAATGAATCGGGCTTTAGGCCACCTTTGTGCACATATAGGCTAAACTGGGCCAGGAGAACCTCCTGAGGATGGTGAGATGATTGAGATGACACTGTCCTCCAGACACAGGATTCGAAATTCGAGCCCTGGCGGTCTGAGGCCGAGCACGCTACCTCTCGGTCACGGAGGCTCCCCACAATACTAACTTTCACACGTGGATGGGGAAGAAACAATTTTGTTTCTTTCAAACCGCCGAGGCCGGGAGCCGAACCCCGGACTCTGGCGTGAAAGGCAGCGGTGCTAACCACTACCCTAGGGCCCCCGCCCGACAGGCGTACAGAGAGGAATGTTGGAAACATTGTGTGACTGTAGGGTCTTATGTAATTCCGTGGGAATCTCGTATTAATTTTTGTAACCTACGTTTTTCTTGTTTAGAATTGTATGCTGATTCCAAAAAAAAGGGTGTCATTTTGTAGGTCACCTCAAGTTCATTTTTCGACCCCTAGAGGTCATGACCAGTAGATCTCATTTATTTATTTATTTATTCAAACACATGTCTTACTAGTTGTGTAACACATCAAAATGACCCAAATTGTTCAGGAAATATCATCAAATTAAAAAAAAAATAACATTTTAAAAAACCCTCGAAGGTCATTTCAAGGTCAACTATTGCAAAGTTTTCAAATATACATATTAGTCCATGGATCGGTCACTATGCATTCCCCCTCCCCCCAACTTATCACCCCACCAACTTTTTCAAGCTTTGATATGTCCAAAACATGAAATGAGATGTTACCAGTAAAAAAAAGGAACGAACTTTATATTTTGACCGCCTTTACAGGGGTACCCCTAAACCTGTCTGAAATAAGGGTGTAGGGTTACGTAAGCGTATGTCGTTGGTGTTCTTATTAACCAATCTGCACATGCAATATCCCATATACCAGATAATTAAATTCCCGTTCTAATAATACATCACACGTAGCAGTAGAGTAGATAGTCGTCTCTCCACATACGCTCGCAAAACAAACTAGTCAACATGGTCATTGTCATGGTCAACATATTAAATGGTAGTTATTGGACATATCCATATCTGGCCTATGTTTTCTGAACCCAGATATGTGTATGCTTTCAAATGTGTGTTATTTATATTGATATAAAAATATCATACATATTTTTTAATGAAAGAATATTGCAGCCTTTTATGAGAATAAGTCTAGTTAGCCTGGGTTGAAATCTGAAACATGCAACTTTGCTCGGGATTTTAGTGTATGCCTATACTTTTGTAGTCACATGTTTTCACATAATTTGCGTGTGCTGAATGTGAATCTGCCAGATAACGCTCTATATCTGGAGACCTTTACCTTCAAATTTGCAAAACACAAATATCCACCAAAATGTTAAGAAAACCCCATATTTGCTATAGTTTGTCGCAGATAAACACACAATTTGTGGTTTCTGCAAAATTTGTATTGGTTAATTTTTTCTTGTGTCTTGGGAAAGAAATGACCTTTATTTGCCCTTTACATCCAAGACATTCGCCGTTTTGATGTATTTACTGTTACTATAAGTATACTGTTAAACATGTTGACAATAATATGATGTTTTTGTGGTAACATAGTGGATTAGGACTAAACGTTACTGACGAGTAAATTTGAAAGAAAAAAGCCAAAATGGCCGCGAAATTCACCTTCATATGCACAAGAAAGAAAATGGCTATCAAAATGTAAATTTAACCTCTTTTTTTAATTTGATGCGTTTATTGTTCATCGTCTGACCTATAGTTTTTCATAAAATTCAAGATGGACGTCATTTTGCATATTTACTATTAATATAATGAGGTCATTCTCAATACTAAACACATCAAAGCATGTTAGAATATATAATCAAGAGGTGATTAGAAGATAAAAAAAAGCTTCATTATATTCATTTATTTTAAATTTTACAATGTGAAAACGCGTGCTTTTTGAGCAAAATGCAGTGCTTGATAATTTATAAATATAATTTAAATTTTATTTAGAATAAAATTTATATTTATTTAATTTTTATATTTATTTAGAATATAATTTATATTTATGGAACATTTAGTTGTGCTATTCGAACAGTTATATTGTAAATTTAGTTGTGTGGTATGCATGATAGTTTTCTGTGATCAGGTAATAGTCGTATTGAGAAGTTACACTCACTAAATTCTCATAGTCCAGGCTGTTAGGGGTTTCTCTGTGCACTTTTGGAAGAAATTACACTTTTTTGTCCAGATGATCAGTAACATGTACTCTTTCGATTCTGATATAGCGCAGTCAATTCTGACAAGATTAACACCTAATTAACATGTAATTAGTATCCGTAATTAGCATAATCTGGTAAAAATCCAGAGAAAATAATATCTCAAGAATCGGTGGGTCGATTTTAATAATTTCAAGTTCTGTTATATTTTTGATGGATAATTGACACAACAAAAATATCTTTGAGATCATTCATTGTCAAAGTTACGTGATGTGTAGAGGTCAAAGTCAAAATCGAGAAAAATTGTACAATTTCGGACATTAAATAGCGCATTTAAAATGTTTCAAATTATTCGAAATTACTTGATATATTATTAAAAAAACACATCATCTGTAACCTTTCATTTGAGTGTTAATTGGGTATTTATCTAATAACCGAGGGGCGTAATTGTTTGGACAAGTGGGCCACACGTAAGCTGTTTTTTTTCGCACATGTCTCGCATATGGATCAACGCTATGATTGTATAGTTATATTATTTTATTACAGTGTGTATTTTAATGTTGTACAAACTGTTATGCACTAGTATGTATCGTGTAAAGGTCAAGGTGAATCAATAACTTCAAGGTCAAAGTCAAGGTAATATTTAAAATATATTTGGAACTTATGTTACGGGCGTCTCTGACATGGAATTAATCAATTTAATGCCAATTTTAATTATATGATAAGGTTTATTTCAACGTGAAAGTATTTTTTATCTAAGCAATACAAAAATAGATTCGATACTTGTAGCACATACATGAATGGCAAAATAGCCCACATGGTGAACTTGCCAATTCAACGATACAAACGATGATGCAAAATATTGGTTATTCAATCAAGTAACATTATCCTACTCGGACCTTTCCCAACATTGTGCATATTTATACACTGCTGTAAAGCAAATATGACAGCTACTACAGACTCTGGAAAACAGCACTAAAACTGGAAATGCTGCTTAAATTTGGGCAGCGTTTAAATTGAGTCTTTGTGTTTCATTCTTGATAATTGTCATTATGCTCGGTGATTCTCGATTCATAATATTGATTTCTGATAAAGAAGTGCAAGGACAGTTATCAACGTTTTAAATCTCAAAATTTCACTAGTAATAACTGATTTACGCGAACAAAGTAAGCTTCAAGGATAATTGTGTACTAAGCAGCCTCGATGAAGAATGTGTCCTTACTGTGCATACTGACATTGCAGGGTGAGGAGAAGGGTCTGTATTGTTGATGAGTGGAAAAAAAACTATTCAAACATTTACATGTTAAAGCGCTCTATTGTTAATCCAACAAACCATCCAGAGAAACTACACAGCTAATGTTAAAATATTCGTTGATATGTTCAACAGCGTCTACCTCTCCTCCAATCCCCAGTAGGAGTTATAGCTGTTATTAAAGATGTACATTGCATTTCAGTTTCATGAAAGCACTGCCGATTAGCTTTTCAAGTATCAAAATACATACAAACATTTCCAAGACTGACATGAGAGGAACAGAAATCCATCTTAGTTGCCAGTTTGGATGATGGTACATGTGATCATAATTATCAAGACATTCCTCAACGAGTCGATGCTATTTTGATTAATTGGGATGCAATGGTTCACGCAACACCAACACACATTATATATAATGTATACCATTTCAATGAATATGTACCAATTATTGTCCTTTTCCCAATGTTGAGCGAGAGCTCTCTTATAAAAAGTGTGATGTTGTTGTTAGAGATACTGGGTGAAGTGCCAAGGCTACAACACTTTCTAACCAAGGATGGGTGTGCGGACCAAGATAATTAACACCCATAAAAAGACAATCTTCATAGAAACTGGGATATATTTCAGAGTAATTAAACCATCTTTTTGTTTTATCTTAGCTTCCCTAGTTGTAATCATTATTTGGAGAAAAGTATTCTTCCTATTTATGAAAAATAAACAGTGGTCAACTCCGACAAGATGCATGTAACGCTTGGCGTGGACACGACTTTCCGCTACATTGCAATACATAACATATGTCAGGATATGTCATCTCCCATGATGCGTGTTCTCTCCAAATTCCATGTTAATATGGGGATATGACAACACCTCTTTCATGGCAGGATAGGTAAAATGTCAGCATAATAGAAATGGTCAGCTAATTTCATCCCACCACATCCTTCTGCAGGCCAGTATGTAGCGCTTGGCTCAGTGTCCATTGATGACACCATAATCGTCGAAGAATTTTTTATGTCTCTTTATTCAAAACCGTGTCATCATTTAAGAATGCAAAACAATCTTATCCGGAGTGTTGTTTATTTCGCCGTCGCCATGTGCAGCACCCATAGAAAAAGATAACTACCCAGAAGGTGTCTTATGAATATGCTAGGTCCTTGGTCCAATCAATCTCGTATGGGTGTATAGAAAGTGAATCAGGTTAAAGACCTATCCTCAAGCAGTCGAGGTTGTGTGGGCGTAGTGTGATATTCAGTTTGTATAACCTGAATAGTCCTTGGGCCAGACCAAAATTTAGTACCAATTTGTGTGACTAAACTTTATTGTGATTTTCAGTTAGATACATATATGAGGGGTCTAAAAATGTATGATGGCCTTTTCAGAACGTTAGCTTAAGGGCTGTAATTTCAGTTTTAAAGAGGGGGGGGGGGTCTCAGAATAAAAAAAGTAAGTAATAATTATATCTTTTCATCTATTGGTCCTACAAAAATCCATAATACATCGTTTCTGATATAATTCGGGCCAAGGCATACGTTTTTGATGTTTTGGAAATGATTTAACCAATATTTCGCCGACAAATCCAAGATGGCCGCCAATTTCAAGCTGTATTTCTCAACTCCATGGCATAACTGGTTTATTTATCTCTATATAATGTTCGAACATTTGTAAGTAAATATTCTAGTTAGACAATCAAACTTGCATTAATTTAAACTATTTTTTGTATATCTTGTAAATATAAAAGCAGTTTAGTTATCCAACAGACGCGTGCTTCATAGCACTTGTTGTGAGAAACGAAAGCGTATCTCTATGAAATGTGTAACAATAAGGCATACATGTCTAATATTTGTCTATGTTATCTATTTTGTTCTTGGTGGAAACAAATAATAAATATTCATATGTTTTCAACAAAATTCAAAAGAAACACTAATAATTATAAATAAATTAATCATAGCATATGGTTCATTTCATTAGACGTTTTATATCAGATACACTGTAATCATGGTAATAGTGGTATGTTTTTTTGTGGTTGTTATCATAATTATGTGATTGAGCTAGACCAATATTTAGTACTATTCGGGGTGACTAGCAAAAACTACTCTGGATTGTTTTGTATGCCTTACACACGAACACAAATGTATGATGGCCTTTTCAGAACGGCCAAAATAAGGCCTATTATTTTATGTTAAACATTGGTTGATATTACCTATGCTTTTTTTGGTGGAATCAAATAATGAATATTTATGTTTTTTCCTGAATTAAAAAGAAACTGTAATTATAAATAAATTAATGATAGCAGGGTTCATTCCGGTAGTCGTTTTAGATTAGATACACTGTAATCATGGTAATACTAGTATATATATGGGGGGATGGGTTGCCCCTCGCGCCGAAGGTACCCGTAAGTGACCGCTGGAGTCTCTAGTGTAGGGTCGCAATGGCGGACGAGGGAAACTACCCAATAAAGCACAGCCTCCGCGCACGGCACGTCCTGTTTGACTCAGAGAGAGCGACCTACGGCACGTCCGTAGTTGCCGAGTGTAACGTCTGAAGTGCGGGAAAAGTACCAAGACCGCATGGGCTGAAATTGTGTGCGCCCGGCACCAAGGTTCGGAAACGAGGCAGTCGTCCACAGCTTCTCGCGTCCGGGAAGCCGGGGATAAATGCCACATAAACTTAACGAAGTAAGGATCCTACATTACCCCCGGGTGAGTGATATCGTAGGACCCATCTGACGTGTAGGAGACTGCTTCGTGCAAGTAGCGGGGTTGTAAAAATATGTAACCTCTTATAACTAAGCATAGTTTAAAAAATATAGCGTGTGTGGTTACAGTGTGGGTGGTTGAAATCGCAGCATTATACATGAATTGTCCCATCCTCTTAACACCAACTGTTCTTTATGTATGTATTCATATGCTGCAAGCTGCGATCAACCCATTTGTTTAATTAACACAAATTTCTATTCGTATTTTAGCAATTAACTTGCTAAAAAAATGTCTTTACATTTTATATATCTGTACGCAATGCTGCCAGGCCTGGCATATTCATTTACAATTTAAAAACATTGTTAATACAGTGCATGCGGTTGGGCCCGCCATAGATGTCGTTAGGCGCCACTATGGCGTGAACCATCTGCACGAACTGGGCAGGAGTCTTGATTATTCTTCCGACTCTAGTTTTTCGCACTGTTTGGTCGGTCGAAATTTTTTCGCGATTAGCGATATTCGCACGGTTGCTTTTGGTCGAGTCGATTACGGCGTCAGCAGCACCCGGGGTTTTACCCCGTAGATGTAAAGGTATGCGGGAATACGTTCGTAAACCACCGCCGTTCCCGTTAGCGCGGGATACGGCGGGGGCTCGCGAATGCGGCGCTATATAAGTATTGTCTCTGTTAGACAAGTTGACTTTAACATCTAGTTGCTTTGGGACTGTGGCCGATTTTTGACTGCTTCTGACTGCCGTCGACTTTTTCGTTTTAACACTCGTCCCATTGGACGTCGGAGTGTCCTCACTACCAGTTCTAGGTGAACCCTGTGGATTCCTACTAGATGTCCTAGTAGCCGTCGATCTCTGTGGTTTGTTTGGCGTTTTACGCTGTATTGTCGTACCTGTCGTAGGCTCGCACTCGAGATGTGCGGGTTTAACGCGATCTAAAGAGACCGTCTCAACCTTGCCTTTAACTAGGATTTTCATTACTCTGCCACTCCTCGCGACGACCTTATATGGTCCGTCGTAAGGGGCGGTCAGAGGCGGCGCAATTGCGATTCGGCGCAAGAATACATGAGTACATGTAGCTATTTCCTTGAATTGGAAAATGTTGTGTTGTTGTGTGTCACGTGGCGGACATAGATGGAGACGCGACATGGCCACGCGTAGCTTGTCTGAATAATTCTCCGAATCAGTGTTAGCGTCGACGGTGTACTGTTTAGTAAACTCTCCTGGAAGTCTAAGGGTTGTCCCGTATATCATTTCGGCAGCCGACCTGCCTAGTCTCTCTTTAACTGCGGAACGAACTCCTAAAAGCACAGCGGGTAACGTGATAGTCCACGGGTTCGGTGACTCGTGCGCCATAATGGCGGCTTTCAATTGACGGTGGAAACGTTCGACCATGCCATTCGACTGGGGGTGATAACTCGTGGTACGATTCCGAATAATCCCGAATTGATTACACAAACTATCCCACAATTTGGACTCGAATTGAGCGCCCCTATCAGTGGTGATAGTGGCTGGAGTACCATAACGTGCTATCCACCCACTGAAGAAAGCATCGGCGACCGTTTCGGCTCTAATATCTACCATAGGTATAGCTTCGGGCCAACGTGTAAAACGGTCGACGCAAGTCAGTAGATATCTAAAGCCATCAGCATAGGGTAAAGGTCCGACTATATCTATGTGGACATGATCAAATCGCTCGGTAGGTTCAGCGAACTTTCCGAAAAACTGGGGTGTTGTGACGTGAAACCTTAGCAGTCTGGCAACCCTTACAGGTACGACACCATCTAGCAATATCTATATTCATGCCGTGCCATACAAATCGGGTATTTATTAAAGGTGCCATGGGTGCGATGGGTGGCCTAAACCGTGTAAGTTTGAAAAAACTTTTCGGCGAAATTTCGCGGTAAGGTACGGCCGGTTGTGTCCCGTGGACACATCACACCAGATCAATTGATTATCGAACGATTTTAATAGTTTGAAATTCATAGTGGATGTAGTCGAGTGTCTCAAACACGTGAATTCCGCGTCATTAGCTTGGTCGAGACTTAACTCTTTATAGTCTATCGCTGGTCCATCATGTATCGCAGACACTGATGGTCGTGACAGCGCATCAGCGATGAAATTTGTTTCGCATTTTACATATCTAATATCGGTGGTGAATTCAGCGATGAAAGCTAAATGACGTGTTTGTCGTAGGGACGCGCGCTCAGTCACGGATGACAATACGAATGTCAACGGTTTGTGATCTGTATTAACGAAGAAATTTCGTCCTTCTAAATTGTGTCTGAAATGTTTAATTGTGGCGTATACCGCCAAAAGCTCACGATCGAACGCGCTGTAGCGTGTCTCTGCTGGGTTCAGCTTCTTGCTGAAAAACGAAAGTGGCTGCCACATACCATTTAAAAATTGCTGCAACACGCCACCGACGGCGACATCACTAGCGTCGTATGTGATGTTAATCTGAGCCGTAGAATCTGGATGCACCAGAAGCGTAGCGTTTGCCAATATTTGTTTTGACTCAGAAAATGCTGACTCTGCATTTTTATCAGAGTCGAAATTTGACTTCGGTCTTGTATGTCCTTCGCTGGCAGCTGTCAGTAAATTATTGAGTGGTGTCAACTTCGCAGCGCAATGCGGTATGAAACGGAGGTAGTAATTCACCATTCCCAGATATCTACGCAGTGCTCGTTGCTTTTCGGGCTTAACGAAATTAACAATCGCGTCAACGGCGCTGGGTAACGGCGAAATTCCTTCGGCACAAACGTGATGACCTAGAAAACTTAATTCAGTTGTACCGAACTGACACTTTTCAGGACCAATGATAATTCCGTATTCGGATAGTCGGGCAAAAAGAATTCGTAGATGTTTCCTATGCGTTTTATGATCTGGGCTGGTTACCAGTAGGTCATCCAAATGGACAAAAACAAAATCAAGTCCGCGTGTAACGTGGTCTATAAAGCGCTGAAAAGTTTGACCGGAATTTCTTAGACCAAACGGTGTTCTAGTGAAATTAAATAAGCCAAAAGGTGTAGTAACGGCAGTCTTGTGTACATCGGACGGTTCCACCGGAATTTGGTAATAAGCTCTGACCAAGTCGATCTTCGAAAAAATTGTCGATCCGGCTAAACGCTGCGTGAAATCTTGTATATGAGGAATCGGATAACGGTCCGGTAAGTCTGTGCGTTTAAACTACGGTAGTCCCCGCATGGTCTCCAATCACCGTTTTTCTTTGGCACCATGTGAAGCGCTGAGGACCACTCGCTGTCGCTGGGTTCAATGACCCCTAGTTTTATCATCTCATCAAACTCGCGTTTTGCGGTAACCAGCTTATCGGGTGCTAACCGTCGTGGTCGTGCAAACACTGGGTGTCCTTTAGTCACTATCTTATGTGTTATACAGTGTTCAACGTTCTCACCCTTTGTCGTAGGGCGTGTCAGTTCCGGGAACTGGCCGAGGAGTTTTGTGTACTCGTTCTGAACAGTGTCTACTCTGTTCAATGACAGTGGTTTAATCGATGACAGTGAAGCGGCAATAGCTAAACCTGTACGCATGTCCCGGGCTTCTCAAGTCTACGAGCAAATTATAGTGGTTTGAAAAATCAGCCCCGATTATGGGTTGCTGCACAATGCCACTATGAACGTCCACGGATATTTGTGCTTTAAGCCGACATCGACGACGCGTTTACAGTTGCCGTAAGTATGTATAGTACTGTTATTAGCTGCCACCAGGGGGAGACTGTCAGCGTCCGAAATCCCGTTAGCGCAAGATTTCGGCAAAAACACTGACACCTGCGCCCGTGTCAATCAAATATCTGCATTTACGTCCTTTATCTGCGACATAAAATAACTTAGAGTGAGATAACGCAATATTCGCTACTTCGCGCTGACCTAATGTGACATAGTACGAACAGGGTTCACTGCACAAGCGCGCCTTTTCACCGTAAGTTTGGTGGTAGTAGCAAACCTGTGCAGTGGCTGTGTCGGTCGGTTGCGCAACATTATTTTGCGGCGTTTGCGGCGGCGGTGTGAAAGTTCTAACATTTTGTTGTGCATTAGTACAATTATTTGATTGATTAACAAACTCAGGGGCCTGTGCATTCGGCGGCGGAACGAAAGGTGGAGCATTATTCTGTTCATTTCTATAATGACTAGGTTGGTTATTAACAAAACCTGAGGCCTGAACATTAGGAGCAAATGTAGGCGCAGGAGCATAGTTATTATTCACTCGTCCACGTCCTTTATTTCTTTTCCTCTCTGATGCAGTCACGGTTTCTAGTTTTTTAATTCGCCTAGACAAATCCTCCAACAAACCAACTAGCTTGGTGGTTTCTTCTACTTTAATTTCTGCGACCCCCGGCTTACTCTCTTCGACGTCCTCTTCAGCTGCCAGTGCCCGGTCGGCCAAAACGGCCAAACTTTCGAGGGTGGCACTGTCCGGTTGAGTCGCCAAATGAGCTCTGATTGAAGCGGGCATCTGTCGGATGAACGCTTGACGAATTACTGCTTTCCCCACCACGGCTCGTGGTCCGGAGCCAGCCGCCTTTTGTAGACGCCGTAGGAAGCGTGAGGGAATGTCAGTACCAATTCTTTCACCAGAGATCTCTTTGTTAACCCTTTCGGGTGTGGTCAAACCTCGTCTCTCTATCAAGATCGCTTTCAGGCTTTCGTATTTATGGGACCTGAAAGGCTGAAGTAGCACGTCCCTCACATCCGATGCGACCTCACCCGAAAGTGCAGCGCAGGTTAAGCTGTACCTCTCATCATCATCGTTGATCTGGTGAAGAGCAAACTGAGTCTCTATTTGGTTGAACCAGAGTTCAACATCCGAAGCGTAGAACGTGGCGATTCTGAACTTTGGTAAGTTCGTAGCACGTCTCTGGGACTGCCTACCGAGCGGTGAAGTACTCCTTGAGGAATCGCTCCTAGAGTGAGAACTCATACGTTTAGCTCGGGCAATTCGAGAGAAATCAGCTTTGAGGCGTTGATATTCTTCGTCTGCCTCTCGGAATCGAACCTCATTGTCCTCACTGTCTTGATGATAATCATCTTTAGGTCGAGCTCCCGCACCTTCTAGGGGCGTTGACATGAAGCCTTCACTGTCATATTGCTTCGACATTATGAAATAGTGTTTTGAAATTAGCTAACTAGTGAAGCATTTGAGATAGCTGGCCTATTGGCTCTGTGTCTATCTCAAATGTGTGTAAAATGGCATGTCATATTAACACATGCCAACTATTTTGACGCACCGTGCGCGGATAGGTTGTACGTTGCCGTCTTAATCAGATGAAAAATGTCTGTAATATGCTGAATCTTAGAAATGTAGACTGTAGAAAATGTTCATGCTATGTCGCATGTTGCGAGAAAAAGGGGTTGCAGATATTGTGGAAAATGCGTCGCTGAGGTTGCGCCTAAGTGCTGTGCACTAGTTCACAAAGGTATATATTTATTTTAGTGAAAACTGAAGGTCTATATTTGACATAAAACGTTTTCACTTATTCACACACATGCATAATGGTATAGTGAAAACCGTAGGTCGAAATTGTACATAAAAAATGCCAGATACAATTATGACATGCTATGCTAAGCTAGGATAATAGTATTTTGTAAAAATAATTTTCACACAAGTCGAAAAACACATGCAAATATTGGCAATGTTTGGCAATAGCGCAACTGTCAAATCGAATATTTCTGTATTTATGAAAAATTTAAACTTCAGAAATAAACTATCGTGAGAAAATTTCATTCTCAAACTGATAGACTAAATGTGACTGCGAATAAAAACAGTTACATTTATAATTTTAGAAAAATATTTAAAACGTGACTGACAGTAGTCTATGCTGATTGATGATATAGTATATCATTTCGCTGAAAAATGATGTCTGTGATGAACATTCCACGTTTTTTTTTTGATATAATGGCACGCTCATCACCGAGTCATTCTCATAAACGTCCGAATCAATCGCTCGCTTCGATTCATTGATTGACGTATAAATCGGCTGTCGTCGTAGCGGTTGTGTTTATTTCGTCTGTGTTGGGTGTGTGTATGATGTATTGTCGGTGCTGCTAACATGTGCGGCAGACAGCATGTGGCTGCCTGTCTGTGTCAGCATGCGTGGAACGGTGTGTACATAGAAACATGATCAGCCGCCCCGTCTCGCCTCACATTAGCATATTCATTACCTACTGCGTGCACAAATAAGGCGCTAAATAGGCTAGAGCGATTACAAACACCGAAGGGCGTTTTAAAGTGAAAAAAATCTCACACAATTAGTGTTATAATTTCGTTTTCGAAACAACTTATTTATATTTCCTCTCTTTCAATCGTTTTGAAAAGAAAATTTATAAATAATTTAAAATTTTTTTATTAAAACTATTCCGTGTATAGTTTTGAACACGTGAGGAATCAGCTCCACCAAATCAAAATGGCGGCCTAATTTATGCTAATGTGATGTGGCGACACAGGTTCACTGTCCAAATGCATGCCGGTTATGGCGGGACACGTGTTTGCCCACGGCAGGCGATCAGCTAAGTTAGGGGAACCAGCGTCCAAAATGGCGCTCACCTACCAAATACATGTACAATATTCAGCATTCTCTGAAATAACATATGATAATAGTAAAAAAATATTGACCTACGGTCCTGGAAATATTTTTAACAGATCAAATAAGACCGTTTATTGACATTCATTTGGGGAAACAATTTTATTTTGGCCCTAAACCTAATAAAGGTTACCCGAGTCGAAGCGATATTTATAATTTCTTGTCGATTTTGCTGAAAAATCGAAAAAATGACGAGGCTTTGCCTATGGACTCAAAAATCAAGTCACCCAATTATGGTAATCAACGATAAAAAATGAGTTTCCGAAAATACCCACTTCCTATTCGCCTACAGTGGCATTAATAGGATGAAAGCATTTAACAAACTCTTACATTGAAAAAATGGTAGACTAAGTCTATGAGAACAATTTTCAGGATTCTTCTAGAGAAACCGACATGGTCGCTATCTTGAAAAAGCGCCAAACACGTGGGATTTCGTCCAAAAATTAGAAATTTGCTCCGTTTTCGACGTAAAAAAACGTGCTTCTCCTCTAATAACTCTTTCTGACTAATTTAAACTGGCATATAAAGAATGACCTACAGTTTTCACGTACCTGATAAAAAAAATGCTATTGATTTTTTTCAAAAAATCCCTTAAAATTTAATCAAAACTATCCTTAAAAACAGCGGTTTTCAACTGGCGTCTAGGTGAAAACACTGTTGCGTTGACTATCAGTCGTCAGGGGTCACCAGTATGGGGATCACGACGGGACCACCAGTATGGGGGGATGGGTTGCCCCTCACGCTGAAGGCACCCGTAAGTGACCGTTGGAGTCTCTAGTGTAGGGTCGCAATGGCGGACGAGGGAAACTGCCCAATCTTCACCATTTCAACACAAACTTCCTTCCCCGTCGAGTCGACGGTTCCAAATAAATCATAAAACTCTTTCTCCACTTGTCATGTTTATTCGTTAGACATCAGGCAACAACAAAGCACAACCTCAGCGCACGGCACGTCCTGTTTGACTCAGAGAGAGCGACCTACGGCACGTCTGTAGTCGCCGAGTGTAACGTCTGAAGTGCGGGAAAAGTACCAAGACCGCATGGGCTGCAATTGTGTGCGCCCGGCACCAAGGTACGGAAACGAGGCAGTCGTCCACAGCTTCTTGCGTCAGGGAAGTCGGGGATAACTGCCACATAAACTTAACGAAGTAAGGATCCTACATATATTTCTTCCGTTGTTATCATGATTATATGGTGCTTATTTATCAATTTTATTAATTACTAGTATCAACATAGTATATACTTGAGTAGCTCGATATAGTAGTTTCAATAATATAACAATAATATATAGTTCTTTGATTTCAGCCTTATGTATTTAATCCATTTCACCTGTATACATTTGAATTCAGCAGTAATGATGATCGTAAACAATGTTCTTTTTTTCAGCTTGATCAATGCTTACGTTTTTAAAACAGAACATAAACCAACTGTTCTTTCTTAGTGTTAAATCAGAACTATAAGTTAAAATCAAATTAAGATGTCTATAAAATAAATGAAATAAACATGCTACCCAGATCATTACCAGCATTCAGCTCTGTAAAAAACCTACTGTATTATGATGTACAGTAAATATCGACATGAAGGCATACTACTTAGCTATGAGATCAAATCATGTGATACACTATATATATTTACACACAAGCTGTAAATTCAATGGTGGATATGTCCTTAATTGCTTTTGTCTTTGTTTAAAGCATGAACACGTTGCATGAACGAACTCTTCAATATATCACACAAATAATTTGGGTGTTTATTATTATAATTTATCATCATCTGTGTCATCATTGGAAGACGGGCTGAGTGCCTCTTCATCATCGTTGTAATACACATTTGTACAATCCTGCAAAGTACATGCATCTGTACATTTAAATCTATTTTCAATACATTGACACTGTGGCAGTTCAAAAATACGCTTACAAGTAGGCCTACAGTAACACGAGAGGAGATTTAGCACAGCATCTGGAGCAGAAGAACCAGACATCCATTCTAGTTTTTATCATAATTAACCATCCAAAATCCAGCCGCGATCATCAGGCATCATCAGGACGAGGAATATCAGGACAGGTAACCAAACTCCTGTGACATATGCCTGCATCCTGGTATATTGCTATCTCCGCATGATGCCCTTCTTATCCATGAAAATTTTGATATCACACGTTTTTGATTTCGGACAATATAAACGGCATGTGAGCTCTTGGAGTACGTCATAGAGACCTGGTGACACTGCCCAGTTGCTACCAAGATTTGCCAATGCATCTCTAAATTTGTGATTGTTTATGACTAGTGTCAAGGCATCAAGCCTAATACCTTGACCCGAAAAAGAACTTATGGTGTTGCATCCTGCGTAACAATGTAGCCCCATAAGTGTATCCCTATAAATGTAGTCCTATAAGGTATATCTATCAATATCTGTCGAACCCTAGTACCACTTTGCATATATAAATGACACTGTATGTTCGTGCTAAATGCAAGGCAAATAATGAAGATACCAGCCACAAGAACAACATCATTGTAGGTATAATATTCAGCGGCATGTTTTGCATGAAGCAGCATACGCGTATCTGCTTCTTCAGTTGTACCAGCTGAAAGATTAATTATATCGCAAGGATTTTTTGAAAAGGACTTGTCCAACTAGTTTGCAGTAGCTCTACAACGGACTGGGCGTCAGTTTCATCTTTTTTTAACACGTGATGGTTGAAGATCTGAATGAATATTATATGGAGTTTCGATTTCAATAACACTGCACAGCTGTTTTATGGCTGTACTCCTATATTCAGCATTGAGACAGTATTTACTCACTGCAGATGGTTTTGTGATGAAACCTTTGGTACCATCTGCAGTTTGGCGTATCTTTGTTAGTGGTTTCTTCAATAGTTTCGTCAACAGGTATTCGACCAAGAGGATTTCTTTGCCAATCTGAACGCTGAAGCCTCCACCTGTGAAATATTTGTAAATTTTCGGGTGTTTCTCTGGAAGTCTTGTCATCTGAGAATTGTATACCCTAATATATTTAGCATAATTTTGCCTGTCGTTTGCAAAACACCAAGACACCAAAACACAAATCGTATACAGAAGTAAATGTCAATTACATTCTCTGCATGAACGAAGTAATCTGAGCATGATTTACAAAAGGTCGATGCAGAACAACCAGAAGGCCGAATGAAAAGTTTTCGAATAGGTCTACATGAATGATTAAGTAGAATTCTACTCATGCTTTCATGGTGTTTTCATGAAGTACCTTGGTGGAGTCTCCTCACAATACTGAATGCTTTCAAGCGAGTGGGGAAGAAACATTTGTTTCTTCAAAACATGGATGACAAAATAGGTGAAGAACCTGTATCAAACAGTTTTAACCACCACACAAGGGTCCACACCCTACATAAGAAATGTTGATATGTGAGCTAAGGAAATGATGTTTTTGAAAAACGTAACGTGGTCTAAATAGACAAAATAGCCAAATGTGTGGTGCCAAATGTGTGGTGCCATGTATGTTTTTTTTCTAATGGCCGTAGATCATATAACAACCACAAGATAACATACTATTATTACCATGATAACAACGTATCTAATCTGAGACGTGAAATGAAAAATAAATGAACCCTGTTATCATTACTTTATAATTAGGGTTTCTTTTTAATTTGTGGAAAAATATAGATATCTATTATTTGATTCCACCAAGAAAAGAATAGATAATATAGACCAACATTGGACATATATGCCTTATTGTTACACACTTCATAGAGATATGGTTTCTGTCCTCACAGCCTTAAGTGTGTCTAACGTCTGTTAGATAACTAAACTGAATTTATAAAAAATTGCAAGATATACAATTAAATAGTTTAATTTATTGCTATATTAATTGCCCATAACTAGATTCTTTGCTTAAAAAAACTCGAACATCATAGATGTAAATAAACTTGTTATATGATAGAGTGAAGAAATAGAGCTTAAAATTGGCGGCCATCTTGGATTTGTCGGCGAAATATTGGTTAGATCATTTCCAAAACATCAAAAACGGATTCCTTGATCCAACTTATGTCAGAAACGATATGTTATGGATTTTTGTTGGACACATAGATGAAAAGATATGGTTAATATTTACTTTTTTGGTTCAGAGACCCCCCTCTCTTTAAAACTGAGAATACTGCCCTTAAGCTACCGTTCTGAAAGGGCGATTATACTTTTTTAGATCCCTCATATATGTATCTAACTGAAAATCGCAACAAAGTTTAGTCACTCCAATTGGTACTAAATCGTAAAAAATCGGACCCTGGCCCAAGGACTATAACACTGGCATGACAAATACTATAAGCCTTTCTCCACTCACCAGTGGGGATTCTCTCTTGCTGACCTGCTATCTCCATGGCTCGTTGTACATGTTGTGGATCCCAGAGATTTAAATATCGATAGGCCTATGTCAGAGGAAATCTCACACTTAATCAAAGTGAGACTGACAAATCAAAACCTACGAATTTAAAATTAGTTTTGACTTTTCCAGGCCAGTTTTGTTTGAGGTGTGTGTTCCGATTGTTAACGTGGCTTATTTTGCACTTCTAGTCCTTGGGCCAGGGCCGATTTTTTCCCTCTAAGAGTGGGTCCATGCTATGGACCTTTTGTTACCCCGCCACCCTCGTCCAAGACAAAGGAAAAAAACGTAGAAGTCAGACCTTTATGTTATATGAAATGGTGCACAAGATGTGGAACATCATTAGAAATGTTTTAAAATAAACTAAATGAAATAGACTGAATTATTCCTCAGATGACGAGTCATACATGAGGCATCTGTAGTATAGCCAACCCATGAGTAGCTCACTTGTCTAGATCATAATGATCCCGGTTTTAGAGATATAAATTATATTATGACATCAAATTAAAGCTGTTAGATTGGTGTATCACGTTTTTTTAATGTGAAATAATTAATTAATAATGAAGCATCTATTATCAGCTTTTTTGTTCAGAATTTTTAAACTTTGCTCACATATGACCCTGACTTAGCCGCATCACCTGACCTTGACCATTAATCATCTCAGGGATATTTTTATCGTTTAGGCTATACGTTAAATAAATGACAAAACTCAAGATTATTCAAATCAATCCACCCATTTTTGAGATATTATTTTTTCCGGATTTTTCGACGGTTTTGCTAATTATGGATACTAATTAGGTGTTAATTACGTGTAAATCGTGTCAGAATTGACTGCGCTATATCAGGATCGAAAGAGCACATGTTAATGATCACCTGGGCAAAAAATGGTAATTTCTTCCAAAAATGCATACACTCGCTCTATTTTGACCCTAACAGCCTGGACTATCAGATTTGATTCGAGCCTATGATAAACCTTTTGAATATTTGACTTTTACAAACACTCATATGTTTAGACAAATACGCTATTTGTACATTTCAGGATGGAGATGACAGCGGCGCCACGATGCCATACTACAATATCAATGAGCGTCATCAATATCAAAATGTGAAGTACAATAGCTGAAGGACAATTGTTTATATTCAATTTATATAATATTCAGTATTATCTGGCATTTTTTCCACTTACGATTTTTCTGTAATATTTGGTATCACGTGAATATAAAAATGCTAATGCAATTTAAATTTTTATGAATATATTTGTTTCATTTATTTGTATGCTATTTACACAATATCGTTTACAAAAGTTGTGATACCATTATTTTATTGATTATTTTATTAGACAATCATGATAATATGCATACATCGTTCTTTTAAAATAAAATGTATAGATGCAAGCTACTCTGCTTGTAAATACGTAGATGCACTTTTGTTATGGTGTCGTATGTGCGGTTTTATTGTCAGGGTATACACTTTCAAAACTGATACCCTTCGACATGTTCACATTTTGACAGTTTACAGCAAAATGATTATGCACAGCTCAGTTGTTCATTGCATTTTCTCCTACCATGTGGAATTCGGGGCACAGCTGTATGAATGACAGTGATAACAGACTCTTGTATTCTTGTATCATTTATCTTCTTGTATTCATATATTTAAAGTGAATTACACACTAAATGTATGTTATTGTATGTATAGCACTTAAAATAAACTATGTATATTATGACTGCAATGTTATATCGTTAAAGCCATTATAAGGCTAATTGTAATAATTACAATTTATTATATTTATTTTGTATTTGACCATGACCTGTGATTGGCAACACAAGGGGAGACCGGGACTAACTGGGACACTTTTATCATTTATCGCCCTGGAGCAGACGATAATAGAGTTGGAGATTCAAAACAATCATTTAAACTAGGTATGGTATTTATTATTGTGACAAGGGC
Organism: Flabesymbios commensalis; assembly: GCA_964017125.1. Lineage (NCBI taxonomy): Eukaryota > Metazoa > Annelida > Polychaeta > Terebellida > Flabelligeridae > Flabesymbios > Flabesymbios commensalis. The sequence goes on along the minus strand of OZ024905.1, from coordinate 21,555,999 downwards.
CTTTAATAAGTGACAACTATAACCTATACAGATTTTGAGAATTTTTAAGAAAACAAATAGTGTCCCAGTTTGCCCCGTATACCGGGCTAAGTGAGACAAGGCCAGGGGCTATCTGGGACACTCCTACAATTTCAGCAATTTCAGTTCTATAGAGATTTAACAAGATATACTGTATCCTACGATGATTCCAAATAGACATATATATGCCTTTTAAACACGAAGGTTTAAACTGCAATAAAATAATGCCAAAAATAACAGCTGAACCCCGATGCACTCTTGGCCTAGTGGGTTGATACTGAGAAACAACCACAGTGTGTCCATCCCCAATACATACAATATAAAGTAGGCCTAACACCTGTTAATTGAGTCGGGCAAACATATATTTTGGTCACATCATCACATGGCAGTACCCACAGGGGTTAAGTGGGACACAATGCTCTATTACAACTGGGACTAACTGGGACACATTGGGGCTAACTGGGACTGTCTCAGTTAGCCCCGCCAGAATTGTCCCAGTTAGCCCCCAGTTGACCTCCCACGAAAAATATGACCTGGCATGTGGCCATGGTACAGCATCGAGCATCTAATAATTGTAAATTAGGCAGTAAATATGAGTGTTTTCAGTGATATGTTTCAGTATAATACAACTAAAATAGTTTAAGTTTTATAAGATACGTAATTGAGACGTGAAAAATTACTTGAGAGGCGAAAAAATACATTTAGTTTTACCTGCTCACACAGATCTGCTAGTTCCACTGGGATTGTAGTTCAATTGGGGGGTATCCCTCCTTTCTTCAAAACGAGGCCACTGATAATGTCATATCATGGAATTCCCTGTTAGAGGCAAGTTAGCCCCGTGACTCAGTTAGCCCCGGTCTTCCCTACATTAAAGGGAGAATAGTATTTAATTTTAATTTTTCATCTTACATCTTACCGAGGTTTTACACGTCAGTTGTACTTTATAATTACCTTAAGCGTACCTTAGCTGATAACTGAAAAAAATAAATTCATCTAATGACGAAGTTATAAAGGGCAACATAAATTGAAAATGTGAAGCACAACAAAAACAAAACAGAAGTTTATTTAAGCTGTCGCTCGTTCTTACATGATAGATCTAATGTGGCAAATCCCTTACATCCGAATACATTAAGTGAAGAGTGCATGGTATAAACACAATAACGTTTTATTGTAATTATCTCTCGGTTCCGTTCGTTTATTGGTGAGATCATTATCATGGATGTATTTCAGCATATACGCTACCATTTTGCATAATATATGCTTATACATGCTCATTTTTTTGCATCGTGTTACAAAATTATTTTATATATTATAAAATAAAAAAGGCGAAAGTTTCATGGGTATATTTCAACCTACTTGGATCGATTCTCAGGATCCGAAAGTAGGGAAAAAGTTTGTTTTGACGTCACCTGGGAGGGGTTTTGCTGACGTCAGGTAGTGAGATTTCGCCTAATTGGCTTAGTACATGTAAATGCAGCAGTTCATGTACAGCGTATCTCTCTATGGTCAATCAAGATGAAAGTCGGACAAGCAACGCTGTATGTAGTTCAATCATTTCGATCAACTAAAATCACTTAAACCGGACATTAATAAGTTAAGACCCAAGCTTTAATTGATAAAATACTTATTAGGCTGAAATGCTATAAGTAAAAGCAATATTTTTAGAAATTTAATTTCACATATAAATTTCATATTTTCTTCAAATTCTAATTGATCATACCACCAAACACTCTGATTATCACACATAAACCTGACGGGTGAAAGCTAGACCCTCAAACTGAAATATCATTGGTTGCCAAAAGCGGGATGGTGAAAAGACAAAATCAATTAATGCAATTGGACTGATTTTTATTATTTTTTTTTGTGTTTTTAGCATCCAGATCGGACCAGAAATAATTTATGAACGGTTAGGATCTAAATTAAAATGATTCATTCACGCTTCTCAACATTGAAGAACATTTCTGTCTAATACTTTGGGTTCATAATTTTACAATTACATGACACATCTTTCAGGGGGAAATTTGGCGATATGGCACGTACGGTGTAAAAAAGGTATAACGTTTGATGATTGATTTAAGTTCAAACGACTATCAAGTAATACTTTTCGGAGGGTGTTCAACTTCATGCAGTGACATTTTTTTATATCTAAGATGACCGCCAAGACCCTATCCTACTATACCTTCTGAAGTATTGGTGGTAAAATTACAAATTTTGGTAATTTTTTATCGTTTAGTCCATGAGTAATGTCATAAATGATATATTGTTTAAGCTAACTTATTATGCAACACCAAAAGTTGACATTTAAGGGAAAAAATGATATAAAATGTTGAAAAGTGAACAAAATCGACAAAAAAAGTCACAAATATACACTTATTATAAAAATGTTGCGATTCATTTTGGAGCACTGGTGTAGGTTTTAGTATGTCTAGTCATTAATACTATGTGCTTGAAGTATTGTAGAATGGTTACTATATACTAGGATTGTGAATTAAAGTCAATTTTCGTCGGGACAGATGCAAAATGACTGATGTACAAATGATAGGCTAATGTTGTAGGGTGATAGTGCATGGTAGGTTATTGCGACTCACTCACCAGGTTTTCTGGGCATTTTCCAGGGGATTAAAAGCAAGAAATCCTCTAAAAAAATCAACTGATTTTTTAATGCATTGTATTAACACCAGGACAGCGCCGAACATAGGGGTTTATCAATGGGGAGCTCGTCGTATATAAAAATATATTTGAAACCATTTCGCAAATGCGCAAAGATAATGTTAAGCGAAATTTTCATTGGGCTTTTATCATTCAAACTCATATATAATATATAAGGTATATAATACAAGATTATATATCATAAAACAGATCGTATGCATACAAATCCAAATGGTTGTTATTCACGGTTCCCACAAAATTCTGGCAAGTGAATTCAATGACTAAATGTATGTTTTCCAGGACTTAAATGTCACTTTTTTCAGTCAAATATACTAGCTAGTAAGGGGGTCGCCATTCAATTACTAGGGGTGGGGAATTGAACAAACAGAACTGTACTTTTTTTCACACTCTGCCTCAAGCAAAATACTCATTTCAGTCTTTAAAAAAATGGTCTACAAAGTTGGATCCCAAAACTAGGCTTAGTAGCCTATTGATCTGAAGGTTTGGAGCCGAGCGAAGCAAGGCTTTGCAAACTTAGGCTTATTCAATATTTATTTACCACATGTACTTCAGACAATTATTTATATCACAAATTCCATGGATAACCGAATTCCATGCACCAAAGGGATTCTAGGACTTCTCCAGGACATTTTAATCAGAATTCTAGTGTTCCAGGACAATCTAAAAAAAAAACATTTTTCCAAGACTTTTCCATAAGATTCCAGGACAACCATGATGTTCCATGTTTTCTAGGATATGTGTGAACTTTTAATTCACCAGAGGTTGGAACAAAAGTAAAAAATATTGTGTGTGGTGATCCCATCATTAGTGGATACCTCGCTGGATTACAAGTGTACAATAAATTACAAAATGCAAAGGAGACCTGTAACAGGTTTATGACAAGCCGCGTCCATGCAGGCCACCCTTCAATAAAGTGGAATAATGTTTCTTAATAACTGCATACTGCTAATAGTCCATGGGCCAGATATGAACCCCCCCCCCCCCCCCTGGGGATTTTTGAAGACAGTGATTTTTGTTATATGATTATTCAATATCTGCTTGTTTGCACCCAAAATATTGGGGCATAAAGTCATCAAACATATGCACCCCCCCCCCCTGAATTTTAAGCGGTAAATTTAATTTCATAAAAGTCATGTTGTGTATATTTTATTTAACTGCAGGTATGTATTCTAATTATATTAGTTATGTTACAAGAAAATGCTATGTGAGACTAAAATAAAAAAAATTAATAATATAGGGTTCAATAATATATGTAATAACCCTTTAAATCCCAAATTCCACATATCCCTTGCTACGTTTACATAAAAATCTAATATGAAAACCCTCTCCAACCCCCTCCTCAATGGCAAAACATAATCTATTAGACACCATTGTGATGACAGAGACATAAAACATTACGTTTGTTACTGTTTGTAAATACGTAGATGCACTTTTGTTATGGTGTCATTTGCGCGGTTTTATTGTTATTGTACAACAAAATGAATATGCACAGCCAAGTTGTTCAATGCATTATTGCCTAAAATGTGGAACTCGGGGCACAGCTTTATGAATGACAGTATTATTGTATCTTTTATCTTCTGGTATACATATATTTTAAAGTGACTTTACACACTAAATGTAGGTTATTGTATGTATAGCACTTACAATAAACTATTTATATGACTGCAATGTTATATCGTTAAAACCATTATCTAGCTAATTTTAATAATTTGATTTATTATATTTATTTTTTATTTCACCATGACCTGTAATTGGCAACACTATATTATAGAGAAAAAAGTATTTAATTTTATTGTTTACATGTCAGTTGTACTTTATATTTACTTAAACGTACCTTAGCTCATATTTGAATAAATTAAAATCATATGATGTCAAATTAATAAAGAGCTACATCAATTGGGAATGTGAAGCACAACAAAAACAAAACAGAAGTTTATTTAAGCTGTCGCTTGCTGCTACATGATGGATCAGACGTTGAAAATCCCTTTATCCCTCAAAGTAGTAAAAAAAACAGTCAATATATGTTTTGGCATAATACTATTTTATGTAAAATGCATCCGAATACATTAAGTGATGAGTGCATGGTATATATATATTTTGAACAAAGTACCGTTTTATTGTAATATCTCTCCGTTCAGCTCGTTAATTGGTGAGATTATTATCATAGATGTATTTGTCTGAAAATTCTCAATATGTAGGCCTACGCTACCATTACGCATAACATATGCTGATGATTTTTTCGTTGCGTCGTGTTACAAAATTATTTCATATTGTAAAATATTAATGGCGAAAGCTTCATCGGTACATTTTAATCCATTTGGATCGATTCTCGGGATCTGAAAGCAAAGTTTGTTTTTAATGTCAGGGTGGATTTTGATGACGTCAGCTCGTCTAGTCGAGCATGTAAATACATGTACATGCAGCTGTTCATGTACATCGCATCTTCAAAATTTCGACTGTCAGTCAAGATGAAAGTCGGGCAACGATGTTGTATATATTTCATTTATTTCGCTCAACTGAAATCACTTAATAAATTGAGACTCCAGCTTCAATTGATAAAATTAACATTCGGCTAAATACAATAATTACAAGCATTTTTTGTAATTCAATATAAATTGAACATATACATCCTTCACATCATAATTGATCAAATTACAATTTTTGTGATTTTTCATTTTTTTGTTCCCAAAGACTGGAGTAAATGATATATTGACTTTTCATTAACTTTCTATGGCCCATTTTTCAAGAATTCCATGATTTCATAACCGAAAATAAAATGTACATTTAAAACTGTACAGCCTCCACCACTAAAGCGGCCCGATCTATACCCACTTTATTAAGCAGACCCGTGCCAAACGGGTGTCAGGGAGTTTCTCACTTTTCACATGTAAAATATTTTACAGTTAGGTGCGGTGTCAGTTTCATTGTGTGTCAAAAGTGTATACGTAATAAACACATTTTTCTCAAATAAATGTGAGGGATATTTGTGAAAAAATAAAAATTCTATGCCTTTTCCATGACTTTTTGCCAAATTTTCATTTTCCATTACTTTTCTAGGCCTGTATTTCATTTTCCATGACCGTGATTTCCCATGACCGTGGGAACCCTGTAGACTGAGAATTACAATCATGAGTGATTCGGATTAACGGTTCTCGAGATCACATGTTCACAAGAACTTGAAAAATTAAAAATCACCGTCATTTTCACGAAAATCTCTAAAACCTGACCAAAGCCGGTTCATATCGTAAACATGTGGCCTAGTTCAGTTCCTACATACAAAATCATGAGTGATTTGGATTAGCGGTTCAGAGGATATCGACATTTTCAATTAACAATAGACAGGGATATATCCTAACCAATCTAATAAACATGTCTGTCAAACTTTTCTCAATCTATTCAAGATTTTGCATATTTAATTAGCTAATTTGCATATTTCCAAAATGGCCGCCAAGAAAAAGTAATCGGCTATGAATACAGTCCCGGCAATCCAAGAAATGTGTTTTTTGGCCCTAAGCTCGGGTTTAGAGATCCCATAATGCCATTTTGACGACAAAATTATTTTTGGGGTCATATGAAGGTCATACGTCAGGTGACCATTGAAATACAATATCCCACCTTTACGTTTTAGTAAAAAGTGCACAAATTGACTTTTCTGGGATAAAATGATGATTTGAATGTCTGATGATATATATTTGATTTCTGGGAGTTACATCTCATACACAAAGCTATATTTATTAATACAAAATGGCTGCCATAATTCAAAATGGCCGCCAGCCGAATCTAAAATCAAGATATCTTTGCTTCTAGATATCATATTTAAGCGATATTAGTGTCTAGATTGTTTTTTTAGATCAAGGACTACAATATTAGCCATCATTATACTGTCAAATGATTTTTTTGAGGTTTTTGATGTCTTTTTGATCTCTATAGTTTGATATTTTGGCAAAATTGTGTTATATCATAGTTATATTTGAATAACTTCCTCCCAGTTGGAGGTTATCATCCGCACACTGTTCTGAATTCACATGGTAACGTGATATAAAGTAAAACCATATACATCACATGTATATGACAGCGATAAAAGAGGTAAATAGACATATCATTTACATTATAATACGGCACTGTTATTTTGTAGAGTATGTGAAACTACTACCCAGGGGGTAAACATCATTTTTTTCTGGAAAAATGACACGGCGTGTTGTAAAAGTTTGGCACCTGAAATGATATCTACATATATATAGGATAACAACCTAGGTGCACAACCTTGCAAATCGACTACTGGAAATTGGCAGGAAGCCAATAACAGCAGCCATCACCGAAAAATTTGAATTTGTTAATATATCGGTCAATATTTAAGATAATTCACTTTTAAAGTTGTCTAAACCTATCTTTTCAGGGTCAAGGATCCTTATAAAAGCAACTCTGAAGTGATTTTATGTCTTCTTAACAAAATAGTACACAAAACTATGCATTGATAGTGTGAAATTTGTGTTTTGCGCTAGATATTATTAATCACGTTTGATAAGAAAACATTTGATGTGATAACAATGGTAAGTTTATTGAATATGAGCTAACATAAGTATTAATCCTTGTAGTGTTACATCACTTGTTACAATAATCACTTTAAAACATTATTAGCCTAAAGGTACATGAAACACAAATCAGGAGCGCTGAAAAAAATACTGTCGAAGGAACTACTGTTTGCATGATGCACGCAACTACATTGCATAACGGTTGATGATTGTGTATGACCAGGTAAAATAGCTTCTTGTGAGCACATAATCCAACTTCGAAGGCTGTGATATAGCTATATATACTCAGATTCATCAAGTTTTGCTGCAAGAAAAACAGCTAGAGTAAGAGAAGAAAAATCCCCTGCTATGTAACTAAGTTAAACTAAGCAATGTGTACAACACAATGAGACCTTAATCAAAAATGATCATGATAATTGAATAACAATTGTCTTTCATACACTATAAAACTCTTTTTTTATTATTTATTTTTTAACCACACCCAAATTAAATGATCCTCTAACATGTCTAAGATATAGCTAATCCCTGCAAACAGTGGTTATTTTGATAGTATTATACTCAGTGTTATTTAATTTTGTTGTGTGCAACTTCAGGCTGACTACTAGTTGTCGTAGAATAATGCTTAACATCGCTCGGCACTAATGGTCATTTCAGTGATATTGTAGTACGATAAAAATTGATGTCCATTGATGACGCGAGGGTGACGATGAGATGATGCTGATGATGATGATGATGATGATGACGTGAGGGTGGGGTGATAGGGCATGGTGGGTTACTGTTCTGGGCATGCCTAGGGGATTTACCCTCAGACATGCTCAGCCGATTGAAGACTTGGGTTTTAATATGCAATTTGATGCTGAAACACCGAGGCATTTAGCACAGCTCTGCTATCCTCCGGTCGGCTAGTCACAATAGTTGAGGGTACCTCCATTCATCCCACGTGAGAGACCTAATGCTAAACACTATTGCCTGTAGTTTAGGCTCTGGTATGGCCAACATCAGTGCCTGCACTGATGCGGGAGCTGCATTGGCACCACTATTGAGTAGAGGAAACAGGCTACCCCGCTGGCAATCCACCACAAAATTATAGCCAGCCACATGTAGGCTGCAGCTTCCCTTGGATAAGCATTATAGGCTAGTGATTCTGCACCATGCGTTGCAACATGCAACAGACAAATCCCTAATGACCCTCCCCAGGCGGATGCGAAAAGTACTACTACTAGCAACGATCCCAGTACCCCTTAGGCTGACTATGTTATGAAGTGATTATAATACCAAATGCTATATCACTGCATGGGCTAATACTTATTTTATATCAAGTCTATGATCAATGCACATTATCATTTTTATGACATCGAATTTTCATGATGTTTTCTTATCAAAAGTGATTATTAATATAGGGTCATTATTTCCAAAACATATAAGAGTTGTGTGTACTGGTATACATATTTACAAGACATAACATCACTTCAGGATTGGTTTTATATTGATCTTTGACCCTGAAAATATTGGTCTAGACAACTTTAAAAGCAAATTATCTTAATTATTGACCGAGATATTGACAAATTCAAGTTTTTCGGTTATGGCCGTCATTATTGGCTTCCTGCCAATTTCCAGTAGTCGATTTTCAAGGTTGTGCACCTAGGTTGTGATCCTAAATATATGTAGATATTATTTCAGGTGCCCAAACTTTTACAACACGCCGTGTCAGTTTTCCAGAAAAAATAATGTTTACCCCCTGGGTAGTAGTTCTACAATACTGTACAAAATAACAGTGCCGTATTATAATGTAAATGATATGTCTATTTACCTCCTTTATCGCTGTCATATACATGTGATGTAGATGGTTTTACTTTATATCATGTTACCATGTGAATTCAGAACAGTGTGCGGATGATAACCTCGTTCTGGGAGGAAGTTACTCAAATATAACTATGATATAACACAATTTTTCCAAAATATCAAACTATCGTGATAAAAAAGCCATCAAAAACATATAAAAAAAACAATTGACAGCATAGTGATGTCTGACATTGTATTCCTTGATCCAAAAAAACCTACTCTAGACACTAAGATCGCTCAAATATGATATCTAAATATCTTGATTTTAGGTTTGGCTGGCGGCCATTTTGAATTATGGCGGCCATCTTGTATTATTAGATATAGTCTTGTGTTTGAGATGTAACTCTCTGAAATTAAATATATATTATCAGGCATTTAAATCATCATTTTATCCCAAAAAAGTCAATTTGTGCACTTTTTGCTAGAACGTAAAGATGGGATATTGTATTTCAACGGTCACGTGACCTATGACCTTCTAATGACCCCAAAAATATTATTGACGTCAGTATGGCATTATGGGATCTCAATACCCGAACCTAAAAACACTTTTCTGGGAGTGCCGGGACTGTATTCATAGCCGATTACTTTTTTTGGCGGCCATTTTGTAAATATGCAAATTAGCTAATTAAATATGCAAAATCTCGAATGGTATCTGGCAGATTTGAAATCTACGGGAAAAAATACAATAGAAACCGTTGAAAAAAGGTTGACAGACATGTTTATTAGATTTGTTAGGATATATCCCTGTCTAATTTGTATAACTCGTTGAAGTGAGACCTACTCATTTCGCTATCAGGCAGGTAATACAGAATCACGAGCGATTCGGTAAGGGCGGTTATTGAGATATATCGTGTACCCTGTGGCGGCGGCTGTCAGATGAACACATGAATCCCGGGGATGCATGATAATTGATGTTTATTCATAATATTCATGCTAAGATAAGAATAGTCAAATATGACGTTTTTATTAAGTTTTAAGAGCATACAATAGGCCTACTCAAAATACCTCAGACGTTGAAACGTACTCGCAACCTTCTGCCAGCATAATATTTTCAGAAAGCAACCAAACGACAGTGCAAAACCACTGGTTCTGAACCAGCCCAGGATAGTTTTAAAATTCGGGGATTTTTTTCAAAAAATGATACATCATTTTCTGCAAGGTACGTGATGGTTGTAGGTCATTAATAAAAAATGCCAGTGTAGTAGGGGGGCTTAATCAAATAATCGTTCACTTCGTTGCAAAAGTCTGAAATTTTTGTCACAAGCTGACATGACCAGGCTATTTCAGAATCTGCCGACAGACAAGCAACTTTTTCCTCTAGCGGCCATATTGGGCAATTTCAAAATGGCCGCCACTGCAATGCATTACGCATGCTAACTTTTTAACTAATCATCACAGAATCACATGTAATACCACTTTTCCAGAGTATTTGAGGGGGGGGATGACGATTATGACATCATTTTCCATCAAAACTTAAAATTTCAAGGTCAAATAACAACATCAAGGTCAAAATCGTTTAGAATTTGCCTACTACTGTTTCTCATTGGTCGATGTTTAAAAAGCTGAAGAAATTCTTATATTTCAGAATCCTGAATATTTCAGAATCTGCCGACAGACAAGCGATTTTTTTCCTCTAGCGGCCATATTGGGCAATTTCAAAATGGCCGCCACTGTAATGGATTACTCATGCTAACTTTTCTACTAATCATCAGAGAACCACATGTAATACCTCTTTTCTGGGGTATTTGAGGTCGAGGATCACGATTATGGAGTCATTTTCGATAAAAAGTTGAAAGGTCAAGGTCAAATAACAACACCAAGGTCAAAATCGTTTAAAATTTGTGTATTACTGTTTTTCTCATAGGCATATGTTTAAAAAGCTGAATAAATGCGTAGTTTTTAAATAATTTTATAAGTTTGGTAATGTTATGGGCCAGAGATCTTAAGTAGCGTGGGTTATTGGTCAGGTGATGATATACAATACAAATAAATATGGCTCTCCCTCTCAGTCCACTGTCCAAATACGCCACAGTATTGAGCTTGAAACTTCCCAACTAACGTAGGCTTACATAGGTATTGTATTAAGGCCACAATAATACTCATCTCAAACACCTGTCCTTATTGGCACATTCACCTCCGTGACCTCAGTGCATCGTATGATATACCCCCGTCATTGTACCCCCTCCTGTTGATCTCAGCCGCATGGATTTGTTTATGCCAAAGATTGAGGATGGTAATGTGGTAAGGCCTTCATATTATAGGACCCCTGGTCTGAGATAAGAGAAACAGTTTGGATAAAGCACGTTTGTGAACTCCTATAAACTAAAGAGGAGATTGATAACAACGTTATGACAACCTGGTCAGGTTATCATTATAGGATGAAAGAATAAGCGCCATCAAACCTCGAGCACGAATTGACATTTTACCACTCTTTCCTGACAAATCTATGTAATATCCTTCAATCCTTGTTGACGTCAAGTAGCCTACGTAATTTTGATAGGCTGACTTCATATTGAAGATAAATCTCATTTTATTTGTGGCTCTGGATGGGGAGTGGGTGATGTCTGAGGCTGGGGTGTTCACCTCTGGCAGAGCTGTGTCATGGTGGATGACTATCATATTAAGCGCACTCTGTATGATCATCAAGTTTCATTGGTGGCCCTCTATCTCCTTCAGCAGGGAGCATACTTATAGTCACAGGATAATACCGACTTAGTTGAATAATCATTTGAAAAGCAGTCGAGGAAGGGACGTATGTGTAAGTACTGTTCACTTATTATCGAGATGGAAATAATCATTTGTCGTTTGTGAACTCTCTGAGAGATGGTGATTTTGAGCTCAATGCCTTAGATGAATTGTGTCGCTGGTTTTTAGCGTTTGACCACACCATTTTTTCCAGATGGTTACCGAGCCATGTGAATGATTTAGTGATGTGGTTTTCTGTACATTCTGATAGTTTCGTGATCAACGGTCTATTTATAAATTTTATTTGATGGATCAGTCTCATCAACAGAGCAATCGGTAGTTACAAGCTGGTGGTGGTTGCTTATCAGATCTGTATGACGATACTGATTCTATTGCATTGTACATGCTAGCTGCACCTGATTTTCTGACATTCATTAATGAATTTGAAAGTGTACAAAATCATCGTAACTCATCAGATGTACATCACAAAGAATCTCTATAAGCTCTAGAACGACACTTTGTCATTGACGTCGCAAGTTTCATGAGAGTACTCATAGATCATTCAAGTCCATTCTTGGATGCTGTCCTTGTAGTAATTGAAACTGGTGATGTAATGGGAGCATGAAGTTACAGTCAAAGAGATTGGATGTGATCTGCATGAATAGTGTGTGCATGAAATAATCTACCAAGCACAATTCCAAGAATATAGGAATAATGATGCAAAATGCTACACTTCTTATGTTCATGTCTCTCCAGTCCCGAAATAATGGAAATATGTCAGATTTTTTAACCATTCCTTGCTGAGCGTGGTATGCTCATGCTCAGTCCATGTTCTGGATGTGGCTGCTTTAATTCACATCATACGTTCAGTTCGTGCAGCAACATTTAATGATTGCATGCACATGTATCTAGTGCCCTATCTGAAAAGCCAAATTCGAGAGAGTCTGAGGCCGAACACGCTACCTCTCAGTCATGGAGGCTTCAGTGCTCCGCACAATACTTACAAGTGATCTTTATGAGTGAGCGGGAAAGAAAGATTTGTTTCTTTGAAAGCTGAATTCCAGAGCGGGGGACGAGCTCGCGATCTCCCGACTTTTCAAGCAGACCGCTTTATAATCACTGCATCAGCCCCCCCCCCCCCGCCCAAATTTCTCCAACTGGGAGTACTCCAATTCCAAAGAGAGATTAACAAAAATGTCTGTGAAAAAAAACCGGATCATTTCTCTTGCTGTAGCCAGGTGTTGTCTGAAGCTATGGGTAGTGTCCTCATCCTGACAACTCAGTATCACTCTGTGCTGTCCAACAGAACATGTGCCATTTTAGATTTTCAGATACATTAAATGACTAAATTTAATTGCACTCTAGACAAACCTAGGTCTCTCAAGTCAGAGTCAAGTGCCTCTACATGTTATATGTATACATAGTAAGAGTTGTATTGTTGCATCTGTTAAAGAAGCAAGGCAGCAGCTTTTCACATAGAGCTCACACTCTCTTGAGAACATACCTTACACATGCACCTCTGTTTGAGCACGTCAAAAGATCATTCCTACATGATTCCTATATATGGAAGCAGGCAATCATGCCATCAGGGGGTACCAGACTTTTCCAGTTGGGGATAGGAATGTGATGGAAACAGGTGGTTGTAATTCAGGACGAAACTAGCTGTTGCTGGTAAGTCGGGTATACGGTGCACCTCCATAATTATGCATATGAATAACGAAACTGCTGACCAGTAATTAAACACATGATTGCACTGAAAACATCTCCAGTTTTATTTGGACTAGTCATGAAATATTATTAGTTTTTCATTTGTTTTTATTATTTCGTATTAATTCCATGACATACGATTTGTACAGTTCAATTCCCATCCATAAGGTACTACATAGTATCTATTATTTTTGTTATTGCATTGCCTTGTCAATTGTCCATGTAACAAAACGTGAACTTAGTAGTTTTTTTATCATGTCAAGCTTTGTACTTTGTGATAGTTTATCTGGTTATTTGAAAAGGCCTAATAATAGTGACAGTAATATTAGTCATTGCTGCTATTGAAGGCATGTGTATATTCTTGTTGCACTGGTTTGCAATTCATGTGCAGAGTTGACAGAATTAATTATTTTAAATATGCAAAAGTATTCAGATAAATAGTTGTGGAGTGAATTAAAAATCATCCATTCTTACTGTTTTAGTATTACGTATTAATGTAATAATGCGACATGTGTCTTAAAGTTTTGGAATTTCTTTTACTGCGTTAACATGTTTATCACCCTTGAAGAGCATTTCTAAAATTATTCTTATGGCGAAATAGACTAATAATTGATATTCAGAACTAACACAATGGAAGACGTATGTCAGAAAATTTGTGAGCGCTTTAAAATTTGCGGGAAATATAAATTATTTTAAATTTTTACACTTATATCGTCATATGACCTCTATTTGGTCACTTTAGATTGAAAATGACATCATAATTGTGATCCTTGGTCACAAATCCCTGAGAATAGAGATATTACAAGTTACTCTGTGATTTTTAGTTAAAAAGTTGTCTTGCGCAAGGTTTTTAGTGGCGGCCATTTTGAATCGTCCAATATGGCCGCTAGGGGGCACATTTCACTTGTCTGTCGGCATATTCTGAAATGTCTAGGTCATGTCAGCCTGTGACAAAAATTTCAGACTTTTGCAATGAAGTGAACGATTCGACCATTTTTTGAGGTTAAGCTCCCCTACTAGTGAGGTTAGTTAGAAAGAATATCTTATTTATTCTGGCATTTTTGCATACAGTTCACGACCTACAATCATCACAATTTCAAAGTATTTGTATGCGAAATAGCATGACCTTTACAATCATCACAATTTCAATGTATGTGCGTGTGACCGTGTCAATCCGTGCCCCAGTGTGACTGGGCCTTTACTGCGGATATCACCAATCTTATTTTTCAGAACGATATATGATCAAACATTGATTTATTGAACTGCAACAAAAATCAGCTGCGAAGAGGTTAATAACAATTAAACAAGATCATGTCATCATGTCACGCCCCGCACACGTACGTGATGGTAACGCACACATGCAGAAGAGGATGTGCGGGGGGAGGAGGGCTCGTCTCTCCTATTTTTGGGCCTAAATAGTCCAAAAATTCCACCCAACTTCGATCCACCGCCCCTTTCTTCATATATTGGATGCACCCCTGCAAATGATATTAAATGTACTGAATAAAAAAGAACTTGTGTGAGAAAGTAGTAAAAATGTAGGTCAAATGTCATAGCCCCCAAAAGGTACATATACAATATATGAAAGAAATTCCTTAGAGGTTTCATCGATATGCTACGGAAATGAGATTATTATATAGTCCACAGGCTATAAGACTCACATCCTACAGACGGTCGACTGGAGATTCACCAGCTTAAAAATGAGCCCTCGCCAACTCTTTTTATACACAGAACAGTGAGGGACTGAAACATTTTTAAAGTAGAAGTGAAGTTGTATCTTCACATGCAGCATTGAAAGCCAGACTGCTGCAATCTTCATAAGCTGCGTTGCGCTGCCCAGCCAAACCTCCAGAATCTCCCATCTGGAAAGTGTACTGTTAGTCATAAAGCTATTTTAAATTTGGCTCAGAGAGGTAGGTCAAATGTCATAACTTTCAAAAGGCACACCGTAGATAATGTGTGTGTAATAAGAAAGGCATTCCCCAAGGGGTTCCGACGATCTTTTCTGGGAAGGGAACTGTTTGTCCCAAAGCCATTTTGACTCAATAGATGTAGGTAAAAAAGTAGGTCAAGAGTCATAACCCACAAAAGCACATCCTCCGGAAAAGAGCAGTTCATAGATATAGGTCACAGGTGAACAGATTCTCCGGCCATTTTGGCTCAAGCAATGTAGGTCGAAAAGTAGGTTAGAGGTCATAGTACCCCCAAGAGGCATGCATGTCAAAATGTAGATAGGTCATAACCCCCAAAAGGCACATTCATATGCTCCTGAAGAGCTGTTTTGGTCAGATATAGGTCAACAGATGTAGGTCAGAGGTCGTAACGCCTAAATCTCATATGGGGGATATCTGCGTGCAAGAACCCCCAAAAAGATATGGTCCGGAAACGAGATTGTTAGTCCGTATCCAAGTTATTTTGGCTAAAGAGATATAGATCAAAGGTCATGACCCACAAAAGACACATATCTACAAGATGAGAGTGTGCAATATGAAGGTAATAGCCCAAGAGGTTTCAGAGATACAGGTCAAAGTTCATAACCCCAAAAGGCACATCTACACCCTCTGGGGGGGATAAGTATTTGCCGTATAAACAAATTACTCCAGAAACGGGATAATTAGTCTCTACTATTTTGACTTAGATATGCGAGTAAAAAAAGGTCAAAGGTCGAAACCCCCAAAAGGCACATCGATCTTACACCCCCATATGTAAGATTAATTTCATAACCTTGTAAATCATTCAACCAGCATATCTGTGGCGACGGCAACTGCAGACCAAATATTTTTGGGCCGATTTCGGCTGACGAGCTTTTGCTGTTTCCGCCCGGTCTGTACCACAGGGAAATCGCGCCACTATCTGCCATTCCAACTCGACTGCTCAGCGGGGACGGACGTTTAAGTCCACCTCATACTTTTGCCGGTCTATAGGGCGAGGTCACCACTGTCTTCCACAAGTAGCACTCCGTAATCTGACACTGTCTGGAACATCATGAATAAAGAAAGAAAGAAAGAATCATCCTTGTTTTAACTTCATTTTTCCACCCCTGCTGACCGGCAGGACTCTGAGAACATAGATTGAGCACGCTGGCATATTCCCCAGACCACCAAGCTCAACAATGGTGACTCGACGATTGATCGACACCCAACCTTCTGTTCTGACAATTCTGATAGATAACTGATCAGAATTCTAGCTAATTCTTCAACGCCAGACTATTAAAAAAATCTAGAGTCAGAAAATTCGTTCAACCTAACATTGAACGATGGATATTTTTTTTTAATTCGTAGGGGATATAGAATGAATCATCATTTTAATAATGAAGGTACGTAAGAATTTTGGGTCTCATGTACGATAAATTCCACTATGTTAGCTACAAAAAATGCAGGAAGAGAGGTTGTTCGTGTTTCGCTAAAAATAGCGAAAAATTCATTGAATTTTGCAGAAACGCTTGGTCTTCATATTTTTCAAGATGGCGGATTTCGCACAAAGCTATTAGTCTAGACAATTTCACGTTAGACGAAATAGTCTAACTCCCCAAAGTTATATTGAATTTCAAAAATTATTTTTCTAATTACGCCACTGTTGGCGACTGGGAGAATAATAGTTTGAAATTTTAGCAAAAAAATCGTTTTAACACCTTAATCCAGGGTGACGCGGTTTTCAATCCACACGACCGCCAAGATTTTTTCTCGAAAGGTTTCCAGCACGTAGAATCCGGATCCCGGAATGGCTGAATTTATATCTCGACTCATGCAATTTTTATAGAATATAGAGCCACTGGGATTTGTCTGCCTTTATGAATGAATAAAAGGTCTTAATTGGACTTTTTGGACAATAATGTTAGGACAAAAGGTCAGATGTAACTGAATTTAATCAGACAGTTTCTATTGCAGAGAAGCAGAATGCTATGTATTGGTAATACACTGGTCCATAGTTTAGCTACATTCGGCCAGCGGGCCTCACGCCACCCCCCAGATCGACGCGCACGCCACGTCCACATCACCCGATGTCTCGGCTCATTGGCATTCACATAAACTAACTAGCCATATTTTTTCATGGTGACTTGGAAATTTCCAACCACGTGTTTCGGCATCCTTATTGAATCGTCGGCATGTCCACTACAGCCAACGATAAATTAAACAAATTATGAATTCCTTTCGGAGACCTTTTGAATTTAAATCTGTCTTCATTTTTGAAAAAAAATAAATTTTTTTTCTCTTGCATCGCGCACAAATTATCGCGGTTCGTGCAAATACACGAACAAACTAAAAAAGAATACAATAAAATATTTTTATGAGCAGATTTGCGACGCCATTTTGCAGAAGTGGCGGTGCGCTCTACCCGCGAGCATTTGGCCTGTGATATGCTAATGAGCCGCCAAATTTTCACCGCCACGAACATGCCGGCATAATACAGTACCGACACGACTGTGATACGACGCAACACGAGTTGAGGAATAGATACAAAACGAACGATTGTGAAGCGGTTGCACAATTTCTCTTAAAGAAATTATATACAAATATAAAAAAAAAGTTTGTATGTGTTCCTTGCGGGAGCATTTGGAAATCGAAATACATACTATGCCACCTAAGTGGACTGCTGTCAGTCGAAGATAATTAAAATTTCTCCTTTGAAAAAAATATTTTTCAAAATTCGATTGGTTTGTGAACCATTCACTCATTTAAATCTAAAGAATCAATACAGCATGACTCCAGTACGAAAATTGGGACATAGCAATTTTGAAAATTTACATTAATAAATATACGACTCGACAGCTTTTTCGACTTGGGTATATTTCAATATATTGTTTTTCAACCTCTGGGGAAAAAAATTCCTCATAGATTGGAATGTTGTATTATAGACAATAGTTTAGAGCAGTATAATAGCAATTACTTGGCATTTGTAAGCCTACATGACATTTTTTAGACCCAATTTCGTACGTATTCCTGTATTATTGTGTTACAACAACACATTCACTCATCATTCAAATGTGTTAGACAAATTGTTAGTTATTCTCGTTAACTTCACTCGGCAACTCCACTGCTACAAAACATTTCATTGTTTCAACAGTATCCAGACTTACTAATATACTTCAGATATCTGTGTCAGAGTCTTTGCGGTGCTACTGCTGCTTGCGATAGAGAGTAATTGCCAACAATAACATGGCATATGGTGAATATGCATGTCATTTCAAACACTTTTAATTTCTACACAGTTAGCCTATAGGCCCGTAGACTTGATTGCTTCATTAGTTAAATAATTTTAGATACACAATTTCAAGATGGCCGGAAGAGGTGAAAGCAAGCGAGGGTTTTGCTTCGTCGACCCTAGATCAAAATGGTGCTCGACCCAAAGGCTCTTATTTTTCCCTGAGTGTCAATCGGCACTTACAGAGAATAAGGCGGAGTTTTAAAGGGGGAATGCTGAGTCGCTAGACAAAATAGAAGGAGCGAACTGTCAAGGAGCGAATCTTCAAGAAGCCCCTCTCCAGCTCGTCGTCGATCATCACAACGATCTAGAAATCTACCGAAATTCAAGATAGCAGCATCCCATCCGAACAATGTCGAACTGTGATTTATTCAGCTAGAGACTCAGCTTAATCTTCACGACATCACAGATGATGACGAAAGATATAGACTAACCTGTGCCACCCTGTCGGGCGAGGTCGCATCGAACGTTCGAGATATTCTACAACAACCCTTCCTCAGTCATAAGTAGGCTACAACTGATCGAGCACAGTCTTCAGAAGACGGCCGGTTTGAGAACGACGGCAGTCATCGGCAAGGCTGTTATACGCCAGCTGACTAGGCCTTTATCCGACAGATGCCAGCTTCCATTCGGGCCCACCTAGCCACAACACCAGACAGTAGGCCTACATCTTTGGAAAGTTTAGCTATATTTGACGACAGAGCTTTGGCCTCAGAAAACGACTAAAGAACAGTACGGTAGCGTGGGAGTTGCCGAGATTCGAGTGAACGACAGTGAGAGATTAATCGGGATCATGGAAGACATTTCTAGGCACCTTAAAAAGCTAGAAACTGCAGGCATCCAGAAAAAAAAAATTACCAACAAGCCGCCAACCAAAGAAACAGAACATCAAATAGACAGACATTTTTACCAAACGCAAATGCGAAACCCTTTACCCCCCGCATTGTTAAAACCAACAATAATGGTGATAATAATGGGCAGGATGTTTTTCCTGCAAATCAACAAGTCCCTCGCCCGACCGCTCTGCCGCCCAATTTACTGCAAAACAATACCGCACAGCCACCGGCTACAGACGATGCATTGATCTGTTATTATCATCAGAGATTTGGTGATAAGGCGTGTTTGTGCAGAGACCCCTGCATGTCTGCTTTAAACTGTTAATCCAGCGCAAGGTGCGTCTGGCGAGCCGAATGAGGGTTCAGACGCGACATGACTGCTTGGAAACTACCCTTCTTCAGTTATCTCCCTCTAGGCTATTATACGTCGCAGACAAACAGAATAGATGTAACTATTCGATTGATACAGGTGCGGCCGTCAGTGTTTTACCTCGGTCTTGCGCTAACGAGACCGTGGACACTGATAGTTTACCTTGTGTTGCAGCCAACAACTCGACAATTACAACCTACAGTACATGTAAACGAACAGTTGACGTGGGACTGAAAAGAGAATACTCTTGTCTACTCTTGGACATTTATTGTGACATGAGAACCGAACTGGCCATACAAGCCACCTTATCTTCGATTAAACCGTTGTCACTCAACCGTATAGACAGCACTCGTAACGAGTACACAGAATTGCTTAATCAGTTCTCGGAACTGACCCGTCCTACAACAGTGGCGAGACCGTAAAACACAGAACTGCACATAAAATACTGACCAAAGAACACCCCATTTTTGCGCGACCACGACGACTAGCCCTTGATAAATTATTTACCGCGAAACGCGAGTTTGACGAAATGATAAAATTAGCCGTCATCGAACCTAGCGACAGCGAATGGTCTTCAGCGCTTCATATGGTCTCTTAAAAAAGGTGACTGGAGAACATGTGGAGATTACATAAGTTTGAATGCTCAGACAGTATCCGATAGATACCCAATTCCTCATACACAAGATTTTACACAGCGTTTAGCTGGGTCTAAGGTTTTTTCCAAGATAGAATTGGTGCAAGCGTATTATCAGATACCGGTTGAACAGTCCGACATGCATAAAACAGCGGTTATAACGCTTTTCGGCCTTGTCAATTTTACTCGGACACCGTTTGGTTTACAAAATCCCGGTCAAACTTTCCATCGCTTTATAGACCACGTTACACGCGGAATAGATTTCGTTTTTGTATATTTGGACGATTTGCTAGTAACAACCCCCCGATCATAAGACACACAAGAAGCACTTACCGGTACAAATTCCATTTACACGACTTGCCAAATACGGGATTATAATCGGTCCAGAGAAATGCCAATTTGGAACGACCGAATTGAGTTTTTAGGACATTACGTTTGCTCCGAGGGCATCTCCCCCCTCCCCACGCCGTGGAAGCAATACTTAATTTCATTAAACCGGAGAAGCAAAGAGCACTGCGAAGATACCTGTGCATGGTGAACTATTACCGTCAATTTATTCCTCACTGTGCGGAGAAATTGTCGCCTTTGAATAATTTACTGACAGAGCCCAATGAAGGACAGAACAGGCTATCGCCTAAATCTAATTTCGACCTACATTGGACCGAGAACGCCAATTTAGCATTTACCAAATCCAAACAAATACTGGCGAACGCGACGTTATTGGTTCACTTGAACCTGTCGGTACCGCTAAAAATTACGTCTGCCGCTAGTGATTTTGCCGTTGGTGGAGTGTTGCAGCAGTGCATTGATAACGTCATTTTATAGCCAAAAGTTAGCACCCGCAGAGACACGTTACAATGCCTTTGATCGAGAACTTTTAGCAGTTTACGCCACAATTAGACATTTCAGACACAACCTGGAAGGACGTGAATTTTTCGTCAATACTGATCACAAGCCTTTGACTTATGTTATGAACTCAACGACACAATGCCTGTCTCTGCGACAGACTAGGCATTTAGCCTTTATAGCAGAATTCACGACCTATATTTGATCAGGGCTGGAGTAAAAGGAGAAACAAATTTTGTAGCCGACATTTTGTCGCGACCGACTGTATCAGCTATAGACTGAGATGCTGTAATCAAATATAAAAACTTGAGCGCCGATCAGGCCCTTGACACCGAATGTATACGTTTGAGATATTCTACATCCTCTAATGGAGTTTCGAGTGCTCAAAACCTTTGACGTCTGGTGCGACGTATCGACCGGACACACCAGACCGTACGTAACTAAAAAATTTTGCAGAAAAGTTTTTACAACACTTCACGGTTTAGGACACCCTTCTCACAGAGCCATGAAACCTCATATAAATTCTTGTTTTTGTGGCACGGGATGAATATGGTTGTCAAACCACTAAAGATTCACGTCATAATAAACCAATTTTCGGAAAGTTCGAGGAACCGACAGCCCAGCTAACACAGAACGTTCAGATAACCTTTTCCTCAAGGTTCGTTATGGGTTTGTTAACTGGTAATCTTATGCGAACGTTCTAAGAATATTCGTTCCCCACATAACCCTAGGCAAATGTTCAACGAACGTTTTGAGTAATCATTCCCTCAAGATTAGCTATGGGTTTGTGAACTGGTGATCTTATGTGAACGTTCTGGGAATATTCTCTCCCCACATAACCCTAGGCGAATGTTCGACGAACATTCGTAGTTTTTATGGTACAACTGAGGTCAATTAAACCCTGCGCATGCCAATCAATCAACTGGTAATCTTATGCGAACGTTTTAGGAATATGCGCTCTTCACATAACCCTAGGCGAATGTTCTACGAACGATTCGCATTTTTACTGAGCTGAAATCCCGCCCCCTCCTTCTTGACCCAACGTGACAGTCCCAGAATGCAGCGCGGTTCCGATTTAAAAGTGAGCAAGCCCAGAACAAGTATATTATGTGAATTTGAGGTGATAACTCAATTTTCAAGCTGTAAAAGCCACATATTCTTTCAAATATAAATCACAGACAAAAGAAGAAAGCTTACATTTGTGGAAGTGTGCTGAAGAAACGGCATATTTCAGGTGTTTGTGGAAAAAGCTACCAGCTGGACTATGGTTGGCCATCACCCTCATAAGTAAATAAACCTTCCGAGGATAATTAAAAACCTTCCGCGGATAATTAAAAACCTTCCGCGGACAGTTAAAAACCTTCCGCGAGAATTATAACCTTCGGCGGAGAATTAAAAACCTTCCGCGGAGAATTATAATCTTCCGCGGATAATTAAAAACCTTCTCCGGATAATTAAAAACCTTCTGCGGACAATTAAAAACCTTCCGCGGAGAATTAGAAATTAATTATCTGCGGAAGGTTTTAATTATCATGTCGCATTACAAAAAAAACACATGTGCTTTTTTTCTGCCCAGCGCATGCATTGAATTTTTGCCGATTTCCGAAAAAACAGATAGGCCTAATTTTGGGAGATGAAAAAAAATCGGAAAAAACAAGTACATTTCAGGAGATAAAAAAACATTTTTCCAACTATGTTTTTTTTGCTTGTATTTTTTAGTTGCCCTCTTTAACTCTATTTGAAATAGGTCAAAAGATTTCATCACCCTCATTAACATGATTAACTTTCCAAGAAATTTGTCAAATGTTTTTTTTATTTTGTCGCCCTCATTAACTTGTCCAAAAATAGGTTTGAACAATTTTTTTTCCTAAATGTTTTTTTTACCACCCTCCCTCATAAGATTTTGGATTTTTTCTGATCTAAAACAGAGAAGTAAAACACAGTGGCCTTAAGGATATGAGCGAAGCAAAGCTTCACAAATAGAAGTGTCATTATTTTAATGATTTTGGAGGACCTTTAATTATTTATTACAACAACATTTCCTCGGGACAATTATTTATTTTATCAATATGAAAACTCTGTCATGAATTCTCAATTCAAAAATACTTCAGCCCCTCACCTCCCCTGGAGATTGAATGGTGGCCGCCTAAGTAATATTTGAAAAAATAAGAATATTTATTTCTAATCACAGGGGTAATAACTTTAACTTGATAATCATGATGATATCTTGCTAGGGGGCATTCTTATTGTAGAGTACTGGAAAGGTGTATTGACACGTCGATGACTATGCCTCCGCTGTTAACGCCTCTCCCCCCCCCCCCATGTCTTTGACCTACACCGTACCTTCCCCCTGCCTAGAAATAATTGAGACCAAAGATGCCCTATATTTTTTTTGAAAAGACAGTCAAAATAAATAAAAGTATCCTTTTCATCTATCTGCCCCCCCCCCAAAATCCAAAGATGCTTTTAACAAACAAATAAATTAATATCTTACAGAGCTCCAGATATTTTTTTGGTTTTAGGAGTATTTCACTCATTGAACTGGGTGATGAGGAGTGAAATATGATGACAAAATATACAACGAGTATTTTTCATAAAACAACATGAAAGCTTCATTGATCATTTTTTTTCTTACACTAAGGTCACATAGTTCTGCTGAGTGCTCACGTAAAAAATAAAACAAATCGTTTCATTTTCCCTGTTTCTTTTTATTTTGATGGGTATTTTAATGGGTAATAATACTCCCCAGATTTTCTATCAATGAGTTTTTTACGCATATACGCATGTTATCTGGAGCACTAATCTTAGGTAAATTATTCTATTCTTCTATTCGTTTGACTCATCTGCCCCCCCCCACCCCATTCGAAAACAATTGAATCTGAAAAGACTACTGAAATGATTTTTTTGTAAATATTTGCTTCAACCCCCACTGCTTATTTTTTCAATTTTTTATGACCCCCCCTCCCACCCAACTGAAAACAATGGAATCCCAAGAGGTTATTGAGAAAAATAAATTGTAGAAAGTTGCCTTCACCCCCCCCCCCCCTCTTATTATTTCAATTTTGTTGTGATCCCCCCGCCATTCGACCCCCTTCCTTTTTTCAAATTTGTTTTGACTCCCTGTCTGCCCCCCTCCCCCTCTGGAAAAAAAAATCAAATGTCCCTTCCCGCCCGTAAAGAAAAGATATCCAGAGAGGCTATGGCGTGTGGGATGTTGTCGTAGTTACC
This sequence comes from Flabesymbios commensalis, assembly GCA_964017125.1. Classification (NCBI taxonomy): domain Eukaryota; kingdom Metazoa; phylum Annelida; class Polychaeta; order Terebellida; family Flabelligeridae; genus Flabesymbios; species Flabesymbios commensalis. The sequence continues at coordinate 21,531,429 of OZ024905.1, read as the reverse complement.
AATACGGTGAATTGAAGCTTACAACGAGGTTCCGTTATGGGTCATAACGGCCGACGAAGGACTCCTCCCAATCTTGCCATCAAACTCAAATAACTTCCTTCTCCGTCCGATCAATGGTATTAAATAAACTAGGAAACTGTCTTCTCTCTTGTCATGTTTAATTGATTACCATGCCATAACAACAATGCACAACCCTCCGCGCACGGCACGTCTTTATGAACTTGATGAGAGCGAGCTGCGGCACGTCCGCAGTCGCTGAGTATCACGCTTCAAGTGAGGGAAAAATACTACGGGCCGCACCACGCTGCACTGCGTGCACACGACACCACAGTATGACAACGAGGCGGTCATCTCCGTCAGGCTGCGTCCAGGAATCTGGGGATGACCGCCACATTGACTAAGCGATGTCAGGATCCTACATTACCCCGGCTGAGTGACAACGTAGGACCAAACTGACGTGTAGGAGACGGCTTCGTGCAAGTAGCGGGGTTGTCAATTATGTAACCTCTTATACTAAGCATATGATTCTTTAAAAAAAATATATATAGCGGGTGTGGTTACATTGTGGGCGGTTGAAAGCGCAGCATTATACGTGAATTGTCCGATCCTCTTACCTCCAACTGTCCTTGATATATTATTCACGCGCTGCCATCTGCTATCAACCCATTCATTTAATTAACAGAATTGCTATTAATGCTTTAGCAATTAACTTGCTAGAAGAAAATGTCTTTACATTTACATATCTGTACACAATTCTGCCAGGCCTGGCATATTTATTTACAAATTAACAACATTATGATTACGAGGTATGCGGCTGGGCCCGCCATAGACGTCATTGGGCGCGACTATGGCGTGAACCATTTGCACAAATCGAGCAGGAGTCTGGATTGTGGGTCCGACTCTAGTTTTTCGCACTGTTTGGTCAGTCGAAATTTTTTCGCGATTAGCGATATTCGCATGTTTGCTTTTTGTCGAGTCGATTGCAGCATCAGCAGCACCCGGGGTTTTACCCCGTAGATGTAAAGGTATGCGGGAATACGTTCGTAAACCACCGCCGTTCCCGTTAGCGCGGGACGCGGCAGGGGCTCGCGAATGCGGCGCTACGTAAGCATTGTCTCTGTTGGACAAGTTTACTTTAACATCTATTTGCTTTGGGACTGTGGCCGATTTTTGATTGCTTCTGACTGCCGTCGACTTTTTTGTATTTACTCTCGTCCCGTTGGACGTCGGAGTGTCCGCACTACCAGGTCTAGGTGGACCCTGTGGATTCCTACTAGATATCCTGGTAGCCGTCGACTTCCGTGAGTTGCTTGGCGTTTTACGCTGTGTTGTCGTACCTGTTGTAGGCTCGCACTCCATGTGAGCGGGTTTAACGCGATCTAAGGAGACCGTCTCAACCTTGCCTTTAACTAGGATTTTCATAACTCTGCCGCTCCTCGCGATGACCTTGTATGGTCCGTCGTGAGGGGCGGTCAGAGGCGGTGCAATTGCGATTCTGCGCAAGAATACATGAGTACATGTAGCGATTTCCTTGAATTGGAAAATGTTGTGTTGTTGTGTGTCACGTGGCAGACATAGACGGAGACGCGACATGGCTACGCGTAGCTTGTCTGAATAATTCTCCAAATCGGTGTTAGCGTCGACGTTGTACTGTTTAGTAAACTCTCCTGGGAGTCTAAGGGTTGTCCCGTAAATCATCTCAGCAGCTGACCTGCCCAGTCTCTCTTTCACGGCTGAACGAACGCCTAACAGTACGGCCGGTAACGTGATACTCCACGGATTCGGTGACTCGTGCGCCATAATGGCGGCTTTCAATTGACGGTGGAAACGCTCGACCATGCCATTCGACTGCGGGTGATAACTCGTGGTACGATTCCGAATAATCCCGAATTGGTTACATAAACTATCCCACAATTTGAATCGAATTGAGCGCCCCTATCAGTGGTGATAGTGGCCGGGGTACCGTAACGTGCTATCCACCCGCTGAAGAAGGCATCGGCGACCGTTTCGGCTCTAATATCTACCATAGGTATAGCTTCGGGCCAACGTGTAAAAGGGTCGACACAAGTCAGTAGATATCTAAAACCATCAGCATAAGGTAAAGGTCCGACTATGTCCACGTGGACATGATCGAATCGCTCGGTAGGTTCAGTGAACTTTCCGAAAACAGGAGTGTTATGACGTGAAACTTTAGCTGTCTGGCAACCCTTACAGGTACGACACCATCTAGCAATATCTATGTTCATGCCGTGCCATACAAATCGGGTATTAATCAAAGGTCTGGTGGCTCTATGCGATGGATGGCCTAAACCGTGTAAGTTTGAAAAAACTTTTCGGCGAAATTTCGTGGTAAGGTACGGCCGGTTGTGTCCCGTGGACACATCACACCAGATCAATTGATTATCAAATGATTTCAATAGTTTGAAATTCATAGTTGACGTAGTCGAATGTCTCAAACGTGTGAATTCCGCGTCATTAGCTTGATCGAGACTTAACGCTTTATAGTCTATCACTGGGCCATCGTGTATTGCTGACACTGATGGTCGTGACAGCGCATCAGCGACGAAATTTGTCTCTCCTTTTACATATCTAATATCGGTGGTGAATTCAGCAATGAACGCTAATTGACGTGTTTGTCGTAGGGATGCGCGCTCAGTGACGGATGACATTACGAATGTTAACGGTTTATGATCGGTATTAACGAAAAAATGTCGTCCTTCCAAATTGTGTCAGAAATGTTTAATTGTAGCGTATACTGCCAAAAGTTCACGATCGAACGCGCTATAGGGTGTCTCTGCTGGGTTCAGCTTCTTTCTGAAAAACGAAAGCGGCTGCCACATACCATTTAAAAATTGCTGCAAAACGCCCCTGCGAATCTGGGTGCACCAGAAGCGTAGCGTTTGCCAGTATCTGCTTCGACTCAGAAAATGCTGACTCTGCTTCTTCATTCCACTTCAAATCGAAATTTGCTTTTGGTGACAATCTGGTATGGCCTTCGTTGGCAGCAGTCAGTAAATTATTAAGTGGCGTCAGCTTGTCGGCGCAATGCGGTATGAAACGGTGGTAATAATTTACCATTCCCAGATACCTACGCAATGCTCGTTGCTTTTTGGGTTTAATGAAATTAACGATCGCGTCAACGGCGCTAGGTAACGGCGAAATTCCTTCGGCGCAAACGTGATGACCTAAGAAACTTAATTCAGACGTTCCGAACTGACACTTTTCAGGACCAATGATGATTCCGTACTCCGATAGTCGAGCAAAAAGAATTCGTAGATGTTTCTTGTGCGTTTTATGATCTGGGCTGGTTACCAGTAGGTCATCCAAATAAACAAAAACGAAATCAAGTCCGCGTGTCACGTGGTCTATAAATCGCTGAAACGTTTGACCTGAATTTCTCAGACCAAATGGGGTTCTAGTGAAATTAAACAAGCCGAAAGGTGTGGTAACCGCTGTCTTATGTACGTCGGAATTTGGTAATAAGCCCTGACTAAGTCTATCTTCGAGAAAATTTTCGATCCGGCTAACCGCTGCGTAAAATCGTGAATATGCGGAATCGGATAACGGTTCGGTACGGTCTGTGCATTCAAACTACGATAGTCCCCACATGGTCGCCAATCGCCGTTTTTCTTTGGCACCATGTGAAGCGCTGAGGACCACTCGCTGTCGCTGGGTTCAATGACCCCTAATTTAATCATATCATCAAATTCGCGTTTAGCGGTAACCAACTTATCGGGAGCCAAACGTCTTGGTCGAGCAAAAACCGGGTGAACTTTAGTCACAATCTTATGAGTTATGCCGTGTTTGACGGGCTCACCCTTTGTCGTAGGGCGTGTCAGTTCCGGGAACTGGCCGAGGAGTTTAGTATATTCGTTTTGAACTGTATCGACTCTGTTCAATGACAGAGGTTTAATCGAAGATAATGAAGCGGCAATGGCTAAGCCTGTACGCATGTCTCGAAGACATCTGCTTCTCAAGTCTACGAGCAAATTGTAGTGGATTAAAAAAGCAGCCCCGATTATGGGTTGCTGTACATCTGCCACTATGAACGTCCACGGATATTCGCGCTTCAAACCGACGTCAACGACGCGTTTACAATTTCCGTAAGTCTTTATTGTGCTATAATTAGCTGCCACCATGGGGAGACTGTCAGCGCCCGAAATCCCGTTAGCGCAAGATCTCGGCAAAACACTGACAGCTGCACCCGTGTCGATCAAATATCTGCATTTGTGTCCTTTATCTGCGACATATAATAACTTAGAGTGAGATAACTGTGGAGAACTAGCGTCCGCGGAGTCATGTCGCGTCTCAGTTATACCGCCAGATGCAAGAGTCGCAATCTTGCTCTGGCTTAGCAGTTTAAAGAAAATGCGCAGGGGCTTCTGCACGTGCGTGCCTTGTCACCGAAAGTCTGGTGAAAATAGCAGACAGGTGCATCAGCCGGATTCGAAGTCTTAACGGCGTCATTTCTCTGTGTGCTCGACGGCGGAACGAAAGGTCGAGCGGTTGTTTGCGAATTCGTCAGCGGAGCGGAAGGTCGAGCATTATGTTGAACGTCTCTATATTGGCTATGTTGATCACCAATGAAACCTGAGGCCTGTACATTAGGGACAAATGCAGGCGCGTGAGCGTAGTTATTAGCTCGTCCACGTCCTTTATTCCGTTTCCTTTCAGAAGTTGTTACTGTCTCTAATTTCTTGATGCGTTTGGATAGATCTTCTAACAAACCAACTAATTTGCTGGTCTCGTCGACTTTGATTTCTGCGACCCCCGGCTTACTCTCTTCAACGTCTTGTTCTGCAGCTGGCACTGTCGGGTTGCGTCGCCAAATGGGCTCTGATGGAAGCGGGCATCTGTCTTATGAGCGCTTGTCGAATCACCGCCTTTCCAACAACAGCTTTGGTGCCGAAACCTGCAGTCTTCTGCAGACGTCTCAGGAACCGCGAGGGAATGTCGCTTCCAATCTTCTCGCCAGAGATAACTTTATTGACCCTTTCAGGTGTTGTCAGTCCTCGCCTCTCAATTAGTATGGCTTTCAGGCTGTCATATTTATTTGACCTGAAAGGCTGCAGCAATACGTCTCTCACGTCTGATGCTATCTCCCCAGAAAGTGCAGCGCAGGTTAGGCTATAACGCTCGTCGTCATCTTCGATCTGGTGGAGGGCGAATTGCGTCTCGATTTGATTAAACCAGAGCTCCACATCAGAGGCGTAGAATGTTGCAATTCTAAATTTGGGCAGGTTCTTAGCTCGTTTCTGCGGCTGTCTACCAAGCGGTGAAGAACTCCGTGACGAGTCACTCTTCGAGTGGGAATGCAAACGTTTATCACGAGTAATCCGAGCAAAATCGGCTTTAAGGCGTTGATATTCCTCATCAGCTGCTCGGAATTGAACCTCATTGTCTTCACTGTCAGGATGATAGCTATCTTTTGGTCTAGCACCCGCACCTTCTAGAGGCGATGACATGAATCCTTCGCTGTCGTACTGCTTAGACATGATGAAATAGTGTTTGTGAAATTATTTAATTAATGAAGCACCTGGGGTAGCTGGCCTATTGGCTCTGTGCCTACCCCAAATGTGTTTAAAATGGCATGTCGTATTAACACATGCCAACTATTTTTTGACGCGCCGTGCGCGGACAGGTTGTGCAATGCCGTAAAAATCAGATGAAAAATGTCTGTAATATGTTGAAGTTAGAAGTGTAGACTTTAGCAAATGTTCATGCTATGGCGCATGATGCAAGAAACGGGGGTTGCAGATTAGTTGCAGAAATATGTGTCGTTGAAATTTCGCCTAAGTGCTGTTCACAAATTCACAAAAGGTATGTATCAATTAAAATGAGACATAAAACGTTTTCACTGAGTCACACACATGCAAAAGGGTAGCGTGAAAACCGTAGGTCGCAGTGGTACATAAAAACAATATGCCAGATATAACTTTGATAAGCTATGCTAAGCTATTATAATAGTTTTTGTAAATCGACCTGGGTGAAAAAAAATTTTTTTTACACAAGTCGAAAAACACATTCAAATATTTGCAATGTTTCGCGATAGCGCAACTGTCAAATCGAATATTTCTGTATTTATATAAAAATTTAAGCTTCAGAAATAACTATCATGAGAAAATTTCGTTCTCAAACTGATAGACTAAATGTGACTGCGAAGAAAAACAGTGACATTTGTGATTTAAGAATTTTATCTAAAACGTGACTGACAGTAGTCTATGTTGATAAATGATAAAGTGTATCATTTCGCTGAAAAATGATATCTGTGATGAACATTCCACGTTTTTTTTTTTATAATGGTACGTTCATCACTGAATCACTTCATAAACGTCCGAATCAATCGCTCGCATCGATTCATTGATTGACGTATAAACCGACTGTGTTCCATGGCGGTTGGTTTATGTCGCTTGTGTTGGGTGTGTGTGTGTATGATCGGCGCTCACAGCCTGTACGGCAGGTAGCGTGTGGCTTATAGTCTGTAACGGTAAGCAGTGAGCGATGCGTACATAGTATACAGTCAGCATCCCTGTCTCGCCTCACATTAGCATATTCATCAGCTACTGCGTGCCCTAATAAGGCGCTGAATAGCCTAGCACGATTACAAACACCAAAAGCGTTTCAAAGTGAATAAAAAACCTCACCAATTAGTGATATAATTTCGTTTTCGAAACGACTCATTTACACATTTTCTCCCCTAATCGTGATGAAAAAGGAAATTTACAAACAATTGAAAAAAAAAAAAAAAATTATTACAAACTGTCCTTGTAAAATTTGGAACACGTGACTAATAATCTCCACCAAATCAAAATGGCGGCTTACTTTATGCTAATGTGGTGCGGCGACACAGGTTCACTGTCCCGATGCATGCCGGGTATGGGGGGAACACGTGTGTGCCCACGGCGAGCTTTGAGCTAAGTTAGGGGAACCAGCGACCAAGATGGCGCTCACCTACCAAATACAAATATAATATTCAGCATTCTCTGAAATAACATATGATAATATTACAAAATATTGACCTACGGTCCTGGGAATATTTTTAGCAGACCAAATAAGACCGTTTATTGACATTCATTTAGGGAAACAATTTATTTTGGCCCTAAACCTATTAAAGGTTACCCGAGTCGAAGCCGTAGTCGATTTTTAGAAAAATCGTGAAAAAATTTGACGAAATTTCGTCTGTGGACTCTAAGATCGAGTTACCCAATTATGGTAATCAACGATAAAAATAAGTTATAAAAAATACCCCCCTCCTACTCGCCTACAGTGGCATTAGTAGGATGAAGGCATTAAACAAACTCTTACTATAAAAATGATAGACTATGTCTATAAGAGTAATTTTCTAGATTCTTCTAGAGAATCGGCAAGGCCGCCATCTTGAAAAGGCGCCAAACACGTGGAATTTCGACCAAAAATTTAGAAAATTACGCCGTTTTCGACGCAAAAAAACGTGCTTCTCGTCTGGTAACACTTTCTAACTAATTAATACTGGCATACATATATTTTGACCCACAGCTTTCACGTACCTTGTGAAAAAAATGCGGATGATTTTTTTCAAAAAATCCCCTAAAATTATGAAACTATCCTTGAAAACAGCAGTTTTCACCCGGTGTCTAGGTGAAAACGCTGTTGCGTGAACAATCAGTCGTCGAGGGCGTGGTGGGATGTTGTCGTAGTTACCAATACGGTGAATTGAAGCCTACACCGTGGTTCCGTTATGGGTCATAACGGCCGACGAAGGACTCCTCCCAATCTTGCCATCAAACTCAAATAACTTCCTTCTCCGTCCGATCAACGGTATTAAATAAACTAGGAAACTGTCTTCTCTCTTGTCATGTTTAATTGATTAACATGCTATAACAACAATGCACAACCCTCCGCGCACAGCACGTCTCTATGGACTTGATGAGAGCGAGCTGCGGCACGTCCGCAGTCGCTGAGTATCACGCTTCAAGTGAGGGAAAAATACTACGGGCCGCACCACGCTGCTCTGCGTGCACACGACACCACAGTATGACAACGAGGCGGTCATCTCCGTCAGGCTGCGTCCAGGAATCTGGGGATGACCGCCACATTGACTAAGCGATGTCAGGATCCTACAAGGCTACTACGTTAAATGGAAAAAAAAACCTTGAAATAAATAATTGTTAACCCCCCTCTCCCCCCATGTGCCCCCCCCCCTGACTGAATTTTTTAATCGACCTTGATTAGCCTTAAAAATATGTTTGTTTCGGATATCACATCAGCTAAAAAAGTCATGAGGAAGGGAGGTAATTTAACCCAGGTTACACTGCTATGTGCGACTATAGTCGCCCGAAATCAACAAAGCGCTGTCGCCGAGTAAATTCTTTTCAAAAAAAAAAGATTAATTTTTTTACTTTTGTTTTGTGGTGTCTTTCTGTTTGTTCGTAATATAATGGCTTTTAATATCAGTTGTTCATCAGATGTTTGTGCCAGATATTACTTAGTGGGAAACCACACATGCTGCAAATTTTATGCAGCAGTGTGAGGGTTGAAAAAATTTTCTGCCAGGCCATGAAAAAATGTATGTTTTGGATTTCGCAGTGGTTACTAACATCATGAGGGAGGGATGGTGATTTTTTTATAGCTTGCCAGACCAAAAAGTAACCAATAACAATATGTAACACTGTTTAAAACCCCCATTTTTTAATTTTCATTAGGACTGCTTGAAGAATTTGGGTTTTAGACGAAACCCAATCACTGAATTTTAACTGACTGACCAAATATTTTCGGAAAATGACTCTCAAAAAAGATTTTGAGATGAAAATAATACTGAGATGTGCAGGTGATTTTTTTAAGGTTTTAATGATATTCAAAATAAATGAACTTAATAATTTTTTGTTTGTGCAAAAATTGAAGTCAAGAAATAATTCACATTTTACAATCACATTAGGCCTACCCACCATGTGTAGGCCATGGTTTTTTAATTTCCTGGTTTACAGATTTTTTTGTCCAGATTGGACTATCGGAGATCGAAATAAAAATAAAATTGGGAGTTGTGTACTTTCACATCGGCCATTATTCACTTTCACATGGAGGCTCCGTCTATAAAACAAAATGTGACGTTTCAGGAGAAGATGCATTTTGAAAAATTTTGACTCGATCAAATTCAAAAAGGCCGACTATCGGCCATTATTACTATATTGTTACTATAAAAAAAAATGTGAGGTTTCGGGAGAGGATGCACCCTGAAATTTGTTAACTAGATCAAATTCAAAATGACCGTCAATCACCCTATATTTACCATTACTAGGACCATTACTAGGATACTGATTAAGATCATTAATTTCAATGGAGGTTTGCCATCTCTGACTGACTGTCCAGTTCTTATCTTTCTCTTAGATTGAGCCTCTTAGACCGAGCCTCAGAGACCTAGTTGTCTTGCGTCTTGATTTTTTACCTAGCCTAGGACTACATTATTAACACTACACAAAATCACTTCGATCAAATTTTAATTTGGAGCGGGAGCTCCTGGACTTATGTAGTCTTGTTTCTTTGTAGCTGTGGATTGCAGTATTACAATTGAACAGTAGGCCTACACAACACAGATAAAACAAGCTTCATTGTGTTTTATGTTTTTGTTCTCATGAGGCATGCGAAGAATCATAAAAGAACCTGAAGACAAGGGATATGCATGAGGCGCTAATCGAATTCTTTCGATATGCACCCCACAGACCTGGGGGCTCCAAGTACAAGGTAAATTACTGCTTGTTCTCTGTGTGCACTTCTGAAGATGAAAAGGCGTCTTTCTACATCATCCATGTATATGTAGGACCCTGACTTCGTTCAGTTAATGTGGCAGTTATCCCCGGCTTCTTGGACGCGGGAGGTTGTGGACGACCGCCTCGTTTCTGTACCTTGGTGACGGGTGCACACAATTGCAAACTGTGCGGCTTTGGTATTTTTCCCGCCCTTCAGGCGTTACACTCGGCGACTACAGACGTGCCGTAGTTCGCTCTCTCTAAGTCAGATAGGACGTGCCGTGCGCGGAGGTTGTGCTTTGTTGTTGCCAAATGTCAAACGAATAAACATGACAAGTGGAGAAAGAGTTTTATGATTTGTTTGGAACCGTCGACTCGACGGTGGAGGAAGTTTGAGTTTAAATGGTGAGATCGGGCAGATTCCCTCGTCGGCCATTGTGACCCCACACTAGAGGCTCCGACGGTCACTTACAGGTACTTTCGGCATGAGGGGCTCCCCTTCACCCCATATATATGCATCAATGTTAACTAGCGCTTGGCAAACTGTCATAACTATGTTACATTTTTTTGTTGACATACTTTATTAAAAAACAATTCAAGGGCTATACATTTCTGACAAAATAATACATGTGTAGGCCTATATGCAAACATTTATATATATGTAGTTAATGGTTTAAAATTTAATACCCAATTTAATGGTATTAAATTTTGTGTAATACAGTATAACCTGTTATGAGCAGCCACTCTTATTAGGAGGCAGCCTCCTATGGGAGGCCACTGGCACTTTGCCATCCCCCAAAATGGCATTTTGCATACAAATGAACATCTTATGAACAGCCACCCTGTGTTGAAAGGCCACTTTTCCTGTGTCACAAAGGTGGCTGCTCATAGCAGGTTCTACTGTAGTTCGTATTTTTATATTTTTCCTGCAATTCGGTATTTTTATCTCAATTAGTGCAGGGTAGCACATTTGTATCTCAATTCCATTAGCCTAGAGCCAAATTCAACTATCCATTTCTCAGGAACCCCCACTTTAGCCCTTAATATATTCCACTAGCTACAGAGCCCTACAGGATTTTTTACAGGAGTTTCCATGAGCCCCCATGCATGATCTTCCTTTCAAAATAATCTAAGTAGCATTTAAACAAAATCTAATCATGTTAAAATATGTTACTGCCTTTTTGCAAAACTGACTTTTGTTATTTTCATTGCAGAAAAAGAAATAAGGCAATGGCACGAGAGGGAATCAGACAGAGGAATTTGTATAACATGTACAAGAAATGTTTATAATAAAAAAATAATCATATTCACTGATAGTTTTTTCTTTCCGAAAAAATATTGAAAAATACCTAACGTTCCCATAGCCTAACAAAAACGCCACAAAAGAACGTTCCCATAACATTCTCAAAGAACATTCATATAACGGTACTAGGAACGTTCTCTTAATGTTCTCCTAACGTTCGCAGAATGTTGAGAGAACGTTCCCTTTATGTTCCATTAAAGTTGTTTCCTAACGTTCACACTTAACGTACTGGAAACGTCCTCCTGACGTTCGCAGAATGTTGAGAGAACGTTCCCTTTATGTTCCATTAAAGTTTTTTTCTAACGTTCATAACTAACGTACTGGGAACGTTCTCCTAACGTTCGCAGAATGTTGAGAGAACGTTCCCTTTATGTCCCATTGAAGTTTTTTGCTAACATTCACACCTAACGTTTGCAGAATGTTGAGAGAACGTTCCCTTTATGTTCCAATTAGGTTTTTCTCCTAACGTTCATATAACCCAACAAAAACTCCACAAGTGAACGTTCTCATAACATTCCCAGAGAACGTTCATATAACCTTACGGGGAATGTTCTCCTAACGTTATTAGAACGTTAAATTGTTAGCTGGGAGAGAGGTTCGATCATGTACACGTCGACCTAGTCGGGCCCTGACCTTATTCCGATAGTTTCAAATATTTATTGACATGTGTCGACCGTTTTACACGTTGGCCTGAAGCCATACCATTTTTCGACATTAGAGCAGAAACCGTCGCCGATGCCTTTTCCAGCGGGTGGGTGGCTCGTTTCGGAATCCCTGCCACAGTCACTACGAACAGAAGTGCCCAGTTCGAATCAAGGTTATGGGACACCTTGTGTAATCAATTCGGTATCACTAGAAGCCATACAACCAGTCATCACCCCCCAGTCGAACCTTTCATCGACAGCTCAAAGCCACAATTATGGCACATGAATCACCGAACCCGTGGAAAACAAGCTACCGTCAGTTTTACTCGGCATCCGATCTGCAGTCAAGGAAACGTTAGGCAGATCGGCCGCCGAGATGACTTACAGAATGACACTACGTTTGCCCGGTAACTTTACAGAGAATATTACAGTCGTCGCTAATACTGACTTAGAAAATTACTCAGACAAGTTGCACGTAGCCGTGTCGTGTCTCCTGCTAAGCCCCCGCGCGACACGAATCAAAGAGACATGTACCAATATAAGGAGCTAGACACACGTATTTTTGCGGCGCATCGCCATAGCACCACCACTGACTGCCCCTTACGACGCACCGTATAAGGTCCTAACAAGGAGCGGCCGAGTGTTCAAAGGCAAGGTTGAGACGGTGACTGCAGACCGTGTCAAACCAGCGCACATTGAGCGTAAGCCTGAAAACGATTACACTAAACAGCACAAAGCGACACCGACGTCAAAACCTACGGCTTCGAAGCCTCCAGCGAAAACTAGTGTAGGCCTACCTCAGACGGCATGTAGCACTACCACGCCGAAGACCTCCAGGACCGGAGTTGATACGAAAAAATATTTGCTCGCACCGTCTACGATGTAGACAAAGGAAACGATTCCAGCGACCAATCAGCGATCAGACACAGTCGCACTCTACAGGGCGTCGCATGCCAGGACGGCCATTCCTTCTCGCGCTAACGGGAAAAACGAAGGTCTCCGGACATATTCCTTTATATTTGAGAAACAAAGTGCCTGCTCTAGTTCCACAAAAAAACATGCGCCAACAATAAAAGAGATAATAATGCCGATCAAAACGGTAAAGTACCGGCGAATAAGCCATTTAAGCAAACATGTGTTGGACGACAGATCCACACTCGTGCCCGATTGATGCAGATGGTTCACGCGGTTATAGCACCTAATGATATATACTGTGAACCCAGCACACGCATCATATAAATAATTTGTGAATATAAATCAAGCCAGGCCTGGCATAGCTAAATCACACATTGTGTAAAATAATGAGACGTTTTGTAATGTAAATTAGTAACTATATCGAAAATGTATAAATCAAAACTAAGTCAGTTGAATGAGATATGAGTTTTGGGCATGACTGTTTTAAAATGAGGACAATTGCTAAGAGGATCGGAATTAAATAAACTTATATGGAGTTGGTCATAGCCGCACTCATCAATGTCCGCCAACACTCCAGGCTGTAAACCCACTCCGACTATTAATGTTATTTTGTTATATTGTTATATATATGTACGATTCGGTGCTACTCGGTCGATCCGTAGATAACCGTACTTGAGCGATTTCTGTCGTTACCGTAGCCACAAGCATAGTTTTTTAGATACACCTTGTCACTCAGCCCGGGGGTAATGTGGCGACTGCAACTGCAGACCGAATTTGTTTTGGCCGATTTCGGACTGTTTCCGCCCGGCCTGTACCACGAGGGAAATCGCGCCACTATCTGCCTATTCCAACTAGACTGCTCAGCAGGGGACGAACGTTTAAGTCCACCTCACACTTTTGCCGGCCTATAGGGCCAGGTCGTCACTCTCTGCCGCAAGTAGCACTCCGCAATCGGACAGTGTCTGGAACATCATGAATAAAGAAAAAAAAAATCATCTTTGTTTAAACTTTATTTTCCCACCCCTGCTGACCGTGCAGGACATAGATGCAGAACATAGATTGAGCACGATGGCATTTTCTCCAGACCATCAAGCTCAACATATCTATACTTTACATATCTACTTTCTGATTATGTCTGCAGCAGACATCATCAGAAAGTAGACTGTCTGCTCGTAAGCATGGGCCTAGTGAATTTCAGATGTGAAAACACACACGTCAGTGGGTTATTGTGGTAGATTCTGTACTGAAGAACTTTTTGGCAATTTGTGGCTTAAATGATATTCTGCATCCTATGGTTAGTAGTGTGGGTTCAAGGTCAACTAAATTGCTAGAGTAAAATGTGCTCAACAGCTAACACCCACCAGCTTGTTTTCAAGCCGCAGTAAGCACCATATACTTATGATATTCAATTATTAATTTTTTTATCAAATAATCTATTAATATTTTGTCAGTGATAATCACTGACAACTTTGCAATAAATAAATAAAATACGACTAGCATTTCTTATCAATTATTTAATGAAGTTTGAAAACATATTTTATTGTCAGTGTCCTATTGATTAATTGGTGTAATATCGAACAGATTCAAGAGATGACAATAATTTGATCACTTATGCGATTAATGTGCACTGACAGCCCAAAATACATAATTGACCATATTGTCAGGAATTTACTCTATTTCTAAAAAAAATAAAAATTGAAATAATAATTTATTCATAGTGAGTCTCTAATAAAAGCAGCTACATTCATTTTCCCTAAGAATTATAAATGCTTTAGGAGCTAACAGAACATCCAAGAAGAGACTAATTTTAAATGTTGAGCGTGATAATGCCTGGTAATTTGCATGTTAGTAGGGTGAATAGTCTGTACTTATCACATTACACTCGATGGATTATCTTCTTACAGTACCATGTATGTCCACCTAACAAAATATCATGCTATATGAAGTACTGGATTAATAGCCAAAAATACAAGGCACATCATAAATACCATACAGAACATTATATTTGCATATTTTAGCATTTAATTCTGTTCATATAGAAAATGTTTCAATGATGATGAAGACTAGTAGGAAATAGTTCAAAATTGTTTTTAGAATTCATGCACAATGGTTAAACCAAAATGAAGCATTATCAATTTTAAGCTTATAGTTTAATCCAGATTGACTTCTTCTTCACTAGAACACGACATAGAGCAATGTCATAAAAATAAATTATTTAGTCAGAATTCTATATCACGAACACATCCTTTTTTTCTCCTTTCACATTTTCGCCATCTCTTGATCACTATAACTGGAAGGGGACTACAGCAACACATATTTCGCCAGGCTACATAAGAAAATGTTGGCACCAGCTCATCTTCTGTTTGAAATAAGGATCATAAATTGTCTTGATTGTTAGTTGTTTTATATTCTGAATCCCCTTGAATAATTGATATGGTTTTGCACAAATAGCCTTAATTGGACACAGAGGCACAATCTTCAAAAATTCCAGACGGAATGCTAAAGTCAATGTATGTATAACATGTCATGTATTTAACAATACATGTAAAAAGATAACAGGTTCACGACAAATAATATCCGAATATACCGTCTGGAATAATTATCTGCGTCACGAATCTTGTTGTTCTTCTACTACCTCCGCATCATTTGTCAC
This sequence comes from Flabesymbios commensalis, assembly GCA_964017125.1. Taxonomy (NCBI): domain Eukaryota; kingdom Metazoa; phylum Annelida; class Polychaeta; order Terebellida; family Flabelligeridae; genus Flabesymbios; species Flabesymbios commensalis. The sequence goes on along the minus strand of OZ024905.1, from coordinate 21,516,192 downwards.
TGCAGCACTCTCAGGTACAGATTGCACAGCAGGTTCTGCATCCACTCCATTCTGCTCGGTGTCTTTTGACACGTTTTGCTCTTGTTTTTTTTTCTCTGCAGCTTCTTTTTTCCCACTTTGTTCCTTTTTGTAAGCTGTAAAAATATTTTAACCATAAACTGTTAATAAAAAATGTGCACTGTATAGCTATTTCATTATTATTATTTCATGTATAGCTGCTCATTACTAAAGTTCCCTAATATACCATAAACTTTTTACAAGATGAAGATTTGAAGACCTTTCTTAAAGCTCACAATGAAATCATAGATGCAAAACTGAATGCAAATTATTTCTAGTCCAATCACTGCTCACCCAATATTTCAGATAAGTTTTAAAGTTGTCCGATCTGTACAGTTCTAAAGAGGAAACCTCATTTCCCTTACTTTTAAACTTAAGTTAAAACAGCGAAAAGAGTTCATTGACTCATACCATTAACCTTCTGAATGCAGAGCTAGTTGAATACACATATTTCTGATGACCTGAACTAAATTGAACAATACTACATAAGTCCAGGAGCTCCCGCTCCGAATTAGAATTTGATTTAAGCAATTTTGTATAGGGTTATTAATGTAGTCCTAGTCTAGGTCAAAAATCAAGACGCAAGACAACTAGGTCTAAGAAGCCCAGTCTAAGAGTAAGATAAGAACTAGACAGTCTGTCAGAGATTGCAAACCTCCATTGAAATTAATGATCCTAATCAGTATCCCAGTAATGGTCTACCTATCTGGCACGGTTTACCCGATATCAGGCCAATCGAGTTAACTAATAGCTGATTTACGGTCATTTTGAATTCGATATAAATTAGTTAAAAACTTAGGGTGCATCCTCCCCCGAAAACTCAAATTTTGTTTTATAGTAATGGACTAACATCTAACACAGTTTGCAAAATATTGGGCATGTGAAAGTAAATAATGGCCGATAGGGGGCCATTTTGAATTTGATCGAGTCAGAATTTTTCAAGATGCATCCTCAGCTGAAATCTCACATTTCATTCTATAGTAATCATCCAGCTATCTAGCACGGTTTACCAAATATCGGCCATGTGAAAGTGAATAATGGCCTAAAGGCGGCCATTTTGAATTTGATCAAGTCGAAATTTTCCAAGATGCATCCTCAGCTGAAATCTCACATTTCATTCTATAGTAATGGTCTAGCCATCCATCTAGCACGGTTTACCAAATTTCGCCCATGTGAAAGTGAATAATTGCCGATAGGAGGCCATTTTGAATTTGATCAAGTCAAAATTTTTCAAGATGCATCCTCTCCTGAAATCTCACATTTTGTTTTATAGTAATGGTCTAGCCATCTAGTACGGTTACCAAAAAGCGGCTATGTGAAAGTGAATAATGGCCGATAGGCGGCCATTTTGAATTTGATCATGTCATTTTTTTTCAAGATGCATCCTCTCTTATAATCTCACATTTTGTTTTATAGTAATGGTCCAGCTATCTAACACGGTTTACCAAATATCAGCAATGTGAAAGTAAATAGTGGCCGATAGGCGGCCATTTTGAATTTGATTGAGTCAAAAGTTTTTAAAAGGCATCCTCTCTCGAAACGTCACATTTTGCTTTATAGTAATGGTCTAGCTATCTAGCACGGTTTACCTGATATCAAGCCTATCGAGGTAAATAATGCTGATAGTCGGCCATTTTGAATTCGTAAGTTAAAAATTTTCAGGGTGCATCTTCCCCCAAAAACTCACACTTTGTTTTATAGTAATCAGGTAATGGTCTAGCCATCTAGCACGGTTTACCAAATATCAGCCATGTGAAAATGGATAATGGCCGAAAAGGCGGCTATTTTAAATTTGATCAAGTCAAATTTTTTCAAGATGCATCCTCATCTGAAATCTCACATTTCGTTTTACAGTAATGGTCTAGCCATCTAGCACGGTTGACCAAATAACGGCCATGTGAAAGTGAATAATGGCCGATAAGCGGCCATTTTGAATTTCATCGAGTCAAATTATTTCAAGATGCATCCTCTCCTGAAATCACACATTTTGTTTTATAGTAATGGTCTAGCCATCTAGCACGGTTTACCAAATAACGGCCATGTGAAAGTGAATAATGGCCGACTGGCGGCCATTTTGAACTTGGAAGAGTTGAATTTTTTCAAAATGCATCCTCTCCTGAAGCCTTACAAATTGTTTTATAGTAATGGTGCAGATATCTTGAGCGGTTTTCATGATATACCACAATATCAGGCCTATCGAGGTGAATAATGGCTGATAGGCGACCATTTTGAATTTTATCAACTTCAAATTTTTCAAGATGCATCCTCTCCTGAAACCTTACAATTTATTTGATATTAATGGTGTAGCTATCTTGAGCGGTTTTCATGATATTCCGCATTATCAGGCCTGTCGAGGTGAATAATGGCCGATAGGCGGCCTTTTTAATTTTATCGACTTGAAAGTTTTCAAGATGAATCCTCTCCTGAAACCTCACAATTTGTTTTATAGTAATGGTGTAGCTATCTTGAGCGGTTTTCATGATATTCCGCAAAATCTTTCAGTCGGATTTACCGATGTTATAAATTGGGTCAAAGTGCTGGGTCAACTTCAAGGTCAAGGTTCAAAAACCTGAAAAGGCACAACTAGGGACCTTAGAGAACATGTATGTGCAATATGACTGTCATCGGCCCAGTACTTTTCGAGATCTGCTCCGGAAACGAAGGGCGCGTCAAAACGTCTAAATAGGTCATAGTTCTGAACCAGAAGTAGGTCAAAGTTCAAATAGCCCAAAAGGCACAACTAGACCCCCTAGGGGTATTGTGTGTAAAATTTGAAGACAATCGGACAAGTACTTTCAGAGATATGCTCCGGAAACGAATTGTTTACGGACGGCCCAACGCCGTAACATCATCATTTTCTCCTCTGCAACCTTGCGTATTGAATTCAGATTAAAAATATTTTAACCTGTCTATTAGCCACCTGGAAGTAACCCACATACCAAAAATTGTTATCCTAGCTAATTTTCTTACAAAGTTATAGGCAAAAGAAGAGGCCAAAAAAAACGGAGGTAGAATCCATAGCTCCCTCCGTCTCACCTACGGTGACGGCGGGAGCTAATAAGTACAGATTAGTCTTGAGATATATCACATTAGATAAGAACACACAGTAATGACAAGCAACATATTACACTATGTAAATATATTTCATGTAAAGGTAATAGATCCAAATGCGGCTAATATTACCTTGCAGAGTGAGCTTCAGTGGTTCCACAAATTTATCAAATTCCATTTCCCCCATTGCTTCAAGGACATCTGCGCCGCTGATAGTTTTCCTTTTGTGGTGCATTGCTAGGGTGTTAGCGCTAAGGATAAATAAAGTATGATACACATGCATCAGATTAAAGTGAAAAAAACACACGATTAGTGATACATGAAGATTGAGCAAATGACAAATCATGAGACCAAAGGTTTTTTACATTTCGGAGGATCCACCCCTCCAAATGTAGGTTTCAATATTATAGGTACCACAACATATAATCCATGCACAATTTTTGTGGTTTGAAATGTGGAGCACACGCTGATTAATTACCCTGGTGTGAGCCGTAGTAATGCTGACTTTTCTGATTTAGGTTAACATTAATATAAAACAGAAATATAGTAATAGAAAATTATTTCTAAAAATGAGACAACTCCTGCCCAACTTTAAGGAGTCCCATTACCAAACAACCATTAATTTATTTTTACTGACAAATTACTGACAAAAAAAATGATTTTTTTCAGTATTAGGAGTAATCTTTCATTTTTACAAAAAGCAACACATTTTAATACCATGGCTTACGAGTGCGGCATCCCCAATTTGGCAATATATATAAGTAAAAAAAAAATTTTAGTTCTATTCCTACTACACGTATTTCAATTCTGAATAAAACACCTCCCAAGCGATTAAAAATTTAAAAAAATATCTTTTTGGGGACTAAAATAGCATTTCATAAAATAAAAATACCAACAAGAGCACACTCGACAATAGCCCGCCGCCATTATTGAACTTAAAGTCATTATTGCGGCCACAAGGTCAAATTATTGACGTAAAATGCGAAAAATGACAATAAATCGGCCATTTTGAATTTTTTCCCAGCCTTTATTTAACTTGTCCGACAACTGGTTATTAGTAACATGCATCACAAACTTGAAAAGGATACATGAAAAACTTTTCAAGTTATCGCGCCCACAAGGTCAAATTATTGACGTAAAATGCGAAAAATCTCAATAAATCTGCTATTTTGAATTTTTTTCCAGCCATTATTGAACTTGCACAAGAACTACTTATTATTAACATGCATAACAAATTTGAAGAGGATACGTGAAAATCTTTTCAAGTTATCGCGCCCACAAGGTCAAATTATTCACGTAAAATGTGAAAAATCACAATAAATCAGCCATTTCGAATTTTTTTACAGCCAATATTGAACTTGTCCAAGAACTACTTATTAGTAACATGCATAACAAATTTGAAGAGGATACGTGAAAAACTTTTCAAGTCATCGCGCCCACAAGGTCAAATTATTGACATAAAATGCAAAAAAATTGCAATAAATCGGCCATTTTTTTCTGCCATTATTGAACTTGTCCAAGAACTACTTATTAGTAACATAACAGTATTTTTTTCATTTGTCACCCACTTTAAAGCTGCATAACTGTTTTGTTTATTTCGATTAAAATAACCTAAAACGTCCAAAACAATCATTGCTATTGTTTTAAAGGCCTTATAAATGCACTAAAACCGGCTAAATGTAGCGGAATAAGTTCACCATGCGGTACACCATCAAGTATTATGAAGTAGTGATTGGGTGTGTGTACAATATTCATGTAATAACGGTGAGGTTATGGGCCAATATAATGTTACATTGGCCAGCACGAAACCGATAGCAAACACATACGTTGAACTGAATCGGCATAAAGCTGGGCCAGTACCGCAGACGATGGGCCGCCATTATTCTGCCATTGGATCAATGCCTCGTGTTAGCTGAGATACAAAGCCCTCATAACCAGCTGCAGATCTAGATGCTGGATACTGGGTCAAATCGGTTACAGTAAAGTCTGATGTTTTTAAATATTATTTTATTTTACCACATAGCGCGATGTATATCACTGTATGTGATGATTTACGATAAAATAAAATAACGTCTGATATTGTCTAGTAGCATTTTGACTATATTTTGAAATGTCCATGAGATACCTAATAAAAAAATGCAAATGTTTTTCAAGAAAATCACGAAAATCCAAAGAGCGAAAACGATGATTTACATCACTGAATTTGATGTCAATTCCAGTACAATTTCTCACGGTCTGGGGAGAGCGTCTTAATGGCGGGCCAAAGGCTCTGATGCTGGACCACACTTAAAAGCACCTTACCGAAATAGAGTTCTATTTTTCAAGTGAGCGACATTCTCCATACCGGTACCTATATTAAACATGATATTACATGCAGATATCCTCCATATCACACAAAGTAATAACTTCTAGATATGTCGAACTGATATGAGACAATACATGTTGTACTGTGAAATGTATCTATGATCACTTAAAAAATAACAATAATTTTAAAAGTCTTCCTCTCTTTTTTCTATGATGACCGTTATCTGCCACTTGGTACTTTTAATGTCCTGATTATATAGACAGTATGTCTTACTCCGCTGTAATCAGGCTTGTTTTGGTGGGGCAACAATTTAAAAAAACAACAAACTTAAATCCCTAATAACTCAGTAACCGGAGCAGTAAATTAAAAAAATAAAACACCATTCTGCATGGATTAATCGTTTGAATAAAAAAAAAAAATAAAACATTAGTCTGTTGGGGTTGTTGAAGGCGGTGTGATAATAGTTCAAAGGGACATGAAACCTTTCCAATTATTAGAAGGGCAGCATGGCGCTGCGCCATGGTAAAAGATAGCGATCTAGATGAAATTCTGTTAATGACCAAAGTTGAGCAGCAAATATGCAGCCATTTTCTAGTAAATTGAGTAATTACCATTTTAATCGCGTATTGTTACGAGATTCTCTGTACTCTACTGAGTTTTGAAATTTCTTAATTTAATAGTCACGCAAATACTCAGCTTATCTATAGCACTAGTTACCTCTCGATGAAAGTATTTAAAGAATTAGAAAGCATACTCACCAAGATGTGGCATAAAGGACAAAAATGCTAGCTGCCTTTGACATAGCAAGTTTAGCATCTTTTGACACATTCACACCATCCGGGAGCTGAAAAGATTATGTATATATAAGTCTCTTTTGTCTTGACCCTTAAAAACTTGAATTTAAATACATATTACATTCTGTAATTTACTACATATAAAAGCTAGAAGTGTTTTTTTTTAATAGAAAACAAGAGATACACAAACACTCCATCCCTTGTTTTGATTGAGATATGGTTGGCAGATATTACGCATATTACAGTAAATAATGGCTCAATCGATCATATTGAATTTCATTCAGTTGAAATTTTTGAAAGCATATCACTCCCTGAAAGGTCACACTTTGAATTCAGGCATATTATTCAATTAATAAATAATGACAGATGGTCGGTCATTTTAAATTTGGTCCAGTTGAATTTGATTAAGCCCCAGCAAACATAAAACATTTGTATAACATTTGTACAACGTCGCTCCAACGTCTCTGACGTCAGTCCAACATTGTACAAATGCTTTAAAAATGTTTTGTGTTTACTGGGGCTTTTATCTTTCCATGGAATCTCACATTTTTTATATAGTAATGGACTTATGGTCCAGATAGTATGCCAGCAATATGTAACGTTGCTAGCATACACATCAAACACGGGTGCTGGTCTGGTCTACCTTCTGTAACAACAGCGGCTCATGTCACAACAGACCGTCTCACGCAGCCACATGTCACGTGCTTAGACAGTATCGCTACGTGCTAACAACACACTGCTCCACGGACCAGGCAAGCAAAGTTGAAGGCTAAGCCTTATTTGTGCACTGAAAATACCCACTGTTAACTCCCCTGATCTGTATATAAAAAAACGATCATAAAAAACTTGAATATTTTCTGACTTGTCTTGTGTCTAATTAACACCCAGGAGGTTTATTAGAATAAATATGGTAGGTCAAAGGTTGTAACCCCAAAAGGCACATCTACACCCCCCTTAGTAATGTGTGTGCAAAATTAAAGTAATCGCCCCATGGGCAAATGATGGGTTCCCGCCAAATGCTCTGTAAAAAACATCCTTCAATCCCTTCAGGTTCTGTGACCTTGAATTGTATACAGGTGGGAAATAGATTAATTTGTGCAACACAGCTACCTAGAAACAGGGATTGACACTAACCGATTTCAGGTAGTAGCCCAAAGGGCCAGTAACTTCAGATAATTACTGGCCCTTAGCCTTATCGTTCTAGTCCTTAGTGTACACAGTATCAAGGGGAGTGTAGTTTTTTGTTGCCCCCAGGGCCAGTATATCAGGTGATTTACTGGCCCTTAGTGATTTTCACTGGCCTCGGGCCAGTGTTAGTGTCGAGCCCTGTAGAAATGAGCCATGTACCAAATATTATCACAGTCTGTTGTCTTCTTCCCCGGTATATCAGTTTATAGATCTATGCAAGCAGTTATACCAGGCCGTCTGGACGGCCAAGCCTGATTTCAGACCTCCTGCCAGTTCACCGCCTTCAGTGACAGGAGTCCACCTAATTACACTTTTTTAACAATTTACATAACATGTAGTATTTACATTTGTATGTCACAGAACAGAAACATACCGTTACAGTACAATATGCTATGCAATTACTTAGCCAGAAAAATGTTGCCAGATCCCACCAAATTGCATTACTGGAGGCTCCCAGACCTCCATCGTGGCCCAGCAATAAGTATATCTGGACTCCCTTTTATTGTTTCCTGGCTAAGTCCTTTTTATATTACATGAATAATAAAAACTCACAGTATCTTTAATAATCCGAGTTATCACAGTATTAGGTAAATTCAAATCCTCAGGTTTTTCTGCCATGACTTAAATTCTGAAAATATAAAATTTGAAATAAATGAATGTCAAATATAGTACTACACATTTATTTCAAGTGAAAAATAATATTCAATAAATTAATAATATTTACAATGTATGTCAGCAAAAATGTTGTAAAATGGCATTAAGATTAATCCTGTCAAGTCATGATATTATGCAGCTTCATAACATGAAACTTCATAACCAAGCAACATGTACAACCTGCATGCCATAAACTACAGGTCAGTAGGGCTAGACAATTGAAGCTTAGCAATTGCCCAGCAGGCCACCATCTAGAATTCTTTACTTGTCTCCTCTCAAAATCGGATGACCAGGGCAATTGGGCAAATGATAGTGTCAAGCCCTGATCAGGTCTTTAATTTTAAAAGTGTCGGAGAGACGGACTGACGGGTGCGCCTGGTGACGACAATAAGCATTGGCCAAAATTTCGGCTGCGGCCTAAAAAACCAGAATTCCGCGAAAACAAAGGAGTCTTAACTCTTTAGGGCACATGGGGTCAAAACTTTGTGGGTTTTTTTGAACGTTGAGAAAAATCATGTGGAATCATTGTACAATTTTGAACCATATTGCCCCACTCCAATGCGCTGAAGAACCATTATTTTTCCTGACATTAAAACTAATCAGTAACAGGCCGTCAAGTGAGGACAGGTCCCCAAAAAATAGGAAAATAGGATATGGTCCTTTGAAAAAATTGGACTAAAATAGGACAAAATAGCTAAATAATAGGACTAAAATAGGAGTTTATTGTTCTAAAGATGCCCTTGCAACACCCCTCACAGCCATCCCGCTCAACCACTTTAGTCAGCACCAAGTGTAAGAGTAAGATCAAGAACTAGACAGTCACTCAGAGATGGCAAACCTCCATCGAAATCTTAATTTGAATCTTGATCGTAATCTGGATCATCCCCACAATTTTATTAATTTGTCCTTGGCCGGAGACACACCTGTGATAAAAAATTCATGCAAATCTGTGAGATCCGAATTCAATCCAGATCATCCCCAAAAACTAACTGTCTGTTCCTTGGCTTGACACACACCCCAGGTATTTTTTTTAACTTTTTAAGTAATCTGACGGAAAGTCAGAAAGACAACAAACCAACTCAACCAAAAACATAACCTTCCTGGTAGAAGCAAAATGTCAGTCTAGAATCACTACTACCTGTTTTAGAGTACGAAGTGACTCGCACGCCGGCATACCGGCGTGCTAGATTATAGACTAGTGCGCCGGCATACCGGCGTGCAAGTGTATAGCGGTATATATCTAGAACGCCGGTATGCCGGTGCACTAGTCTATTATCTAGCACGCCGGCATGCCGGCGTGCGAGTCACTTCGTTTAGAGTAATGGTCTAGAAAACCACCATGGTATGTCAGATATTATGCATATTAGTACCTATAATGGCAGGAAGTCAACCCTTTTAAATTCGATCAGGATTTTTTTCAGGGCAGGGCCCTTCCTGAAATTTCCCATTTTGCTTCATAGTAGTGGTCTGGCTATCTACAAGATCTAGCATGATTTACCAGATATATTAAGCATGTTAAACTAAAGGGACTAGCCCAGGTCTAAAATCATCAAAAATTGGTGATTTAATTTTGGCTTCTTAATATGACCATATGATGTAAACATGTCCATAGACTAGAACTGCAAAAGTTTTTTTAATTTTTGTGCTGCGCATTTACCAGTTAGGCCAGATATAGAGACAAAATTCCCGTATTTCTTATTTTTGGCATGGTTGTCTTATCTATAATCGACAACGGAAACAAGCAAGCTTTGCGTTATTGGAGTGATGATTAGACGTCATGATGATGAGACACACACACCCTGAAAACGATGGGCCTAAAACAGGAGATTAATGGCCTAACAGTAACAAATAAAGAATCTCTGGTTGAACGACTTAGGCTTAAAATTAGCCTATATTTTCACATATTATCGCCCACGTCATGCCACATGAATCGAACTTCTTCGAGGATTCATAGTCATACGACAACATGCACATGATATTGGTAGAATATAGTTGCTGCACAAGAATAGGCCATAACATTACATTATTTAGCATATTATCAACAAAAATACCAAGATTTCTTTTTTATGGTGGTTTGTTTTGGATAGAATTTACCAATGTTTTGAATCTACCAAAACTGCGGGAAAATGGAGTTCATCTAAAAAGCGCAATATGCCGGATCATCACGTAAATGATATTTCTAAATTCCGTTTTATATGATAATATTATTAATTGTTTAATATATAGGCTTTACCTATACAGCCTGTAATGATTATGTAGTATGTGCAGTACATCAAGTCACTCTAGTAACTTGTTAACTGAACAATTACAGTGTGATAGCTAGCTTGTTCCAGGGATTGTAGGGGAGAGTGGGGCACCTTGACCATAGGGACACCATGAACCATTTGACTTTTCCACTCGCCAGATATCCCGTCAATATGAACACCTGGTGGTGTGTAAAGGGCACATTTAATCACCTCATCAAATTTTCTGCTATTTATAAAAAATATCAACAAGAAAGTGAATTTACGGGGTGATTTTAATTTCTTCTAATTCTTATTGAAACATAGTATTAAATAACCATTTTCTTTTCAAAGAAACACTTTCAAGTCCAATTTTGAGTATGAACTACTATTTCACATTTGTTTTGGCAAGAAAAAAATTGTCAGCCGTTTTATCTTGAGGAATTTTGATGGGGCACGTTGAACCATGAAAAGTGGGGCACGTTGAACCATAGTTGAATGTAAAATTTAGGAGTGGGGCACCTTGAACATAAGGGCACGTTGAGCCACTTGATTTTTCAATAAAAGTCCGGTGTTGTACGAACACAAATCATCTGACACCCAAATCAAAATAAACACAAATATCAACATGACATACACTATGCCGGTGCTCAACTTATGATAACCCTCAGGTTGTTAGAGCGTTGGTTGGGGTATTTTAATACCCTGTTGGCTTTGAAAAGAACTCTAAAACAGCGCAAGTAACTCGATTCCACAATCAAGCTAATCCGCTGCTATTTCTGAATCTTTATTATTCCAATTCTACCGTACAGTTTTCGGAACCTGGCAATCAAATCAATTCAAATATTTTCATAGCTCTCTTGGCTTCTACTTGACAGGCTAATGTATGTGACTGGCAACGGATTGGTAAGTGCATCAACACCAGGGTTCAATTCAGATCAAATCAGATCGTATTAGATCAACCATTGAGCAACGAAGCATGGAATGAGTACCGTCCTCTAGCAATTACTGCAACAGTCGACATTTCTAATGTCGCGCTGTATAAGCCAGTAGCAGCGTAGATTTAACCAACCATGCACACAGCTCAATGCAAAAAAAATTGAAATTAATTATTTTTTCAACAGACGGGCCACTAGCCCTTTCATTTCAAGCGATTCTTAGACATTCATAATCATATGGAAGTCTAATTAAGCTGCAAAATTCTTTTCAACTGCTTTTCATATTCAGAGAATAAAATTATAGTTCGAGATGGAGATCAGAGATACGAGGATAGCAAATGGCTTATTTCAACACCTCTTTCTTTAAACGACCCTTGGAATCCCAAGATCATCAAATTCAATTTCAGCTTTCTAGGTTCCAGTCCTGCTTTCCACCCAGACATTTTGTATACAGAAGGAATTGGTAGGCTAAAAAGGACTCACTAACAAGAGATCCTAATGTCATTATCTCACTCTCAGCACCCTTCGGGTGCTAGGGTTCCACACAAACACAAATCATATATAACTAGGCAATAGAGATGGCAATATTGCTGCTTATGTGTCATTTCAAAACCTTTATTTTACTTTTAAGCGTGGTTCAAGGTACCCCGACTCATGGTTCAAGGTGCCCCGTAAGTGGGGCAGGTTGAACCTTTAATTTTTTTTTTAACTGAAATTTGATTTTATCTTAAGTGAGAGATTAAGTTCAAGTTATTTTATGCCAGGATGTTACCATTTTCTACAGCTGTCATTTGCCATACAAAAAATAATTCAGTTTCATTCTGACTTGAGAGGGGGTTGAAAAATAGAAAAACTGGATCAAGGTACCCCACTCTCCCCTACCCCTGACCTGTGAGACAATTAGGAGTGGACGATAATAAAGCCTATAGTCTATGACACAATTATCTGTAGCGCATGCTTTTTGTAGATTTCTCTGTCAATTCTGAACCGATTGTCTTGAAATTTTGCACAGGACATTTCCCAGTCATGTCTTAATCGGTGAAAAAATCGTAAAGTTTAAAGGAGAATTGCAAAAGTTAGACCATTTGACATGTAGTGAATTGAAAAAATGACGTCCCTCCATAAACCCATTACACTAATTCTGGAATTTTAGGCCCCCTATCACATGACAAATGGTCTAACTTTTGAAATATTGAATATAATTTTTTACCGATGTTAGGACATGACTTAGAAATGTCCTGTGCAAAATTCCAAGGAAATCGGTTCAGAATTGACGGAGAAATCGACAAAAAATATGCGCTCCAGATAATCCTGTCCTAGAGTATATACATGTGAAAACCTAATGGCGGGGGGGGCACAAGACCCAAGAGGAAAAAACGACAAACGTTAGCTAAACGTTCTCCTAACGCTTCTTCGTGAGCAATTTGCAGCCCAGCAAAAACAAATGTTGGCCCAATGTTGTTTCGATGTTGGTCCATCATTTGCGACACTGTTGTATATTTGAAAGAACATAGGGCCTAATTAAAGAACATCCAAGCTGGGGACTCTTGTGCAAAGCAGAGTGAATCAGCATAATATAATTACATGCAAAATCACAAGCGATTTGGACCAGCAGTTCTTGAGATCACATGTTCACAAGCACTCTAAAAAATCAAAATGGCCGCCATTTTTGTTAAACCAGCGAAACGGTAGTTTTGTCAAGTTGAGAGGGGGATATAAAATTATTTTGTCTACTTTGGAATATTTAGTGATCGGAAATAAAAGAAATATTATATTAATAATCATCATTGTAGCCTACGCATGGTTTTTGTCCAACTTACCCAGCCTTGGCCCATCTTGCCCTAGAGATGGGGCAAATTGTGCAATATCAGATAATTCAGTTTGTTTGCTTTAAAGTTTAAAATAATAATCAATATGGATTACCACTTTTGTAAGCTATGATAGGTAATGAAAACTGCAGTTATGAATAATTATTGACCACAAAATACATCTGAAAAATATTGAAGCAATTTTCCTCACTCTCTTCTACTTTACTGGGAGACCAGTCCACCAATCAACTGTCTACCAATCAATGGCATCCCACCAGCCCTCAAGGATCGTGCCGCCCAACGAAAATCCTGACAAAGCGTCACCCTCCGTAAGTGTCACTAGGAAAGATCAGGGAAGTAGGCATATCTTTGATCTAGCCTTGTGAGTAGGCCTATGGTTTATGTCTAGAGCAAGTCGGCTCTTATTATCTCCAAGCACCTTTAGGCCTATATGCTCAAGAAGAGCAAAACAATGAAAAACTATATCGGCCTATATCGTACTTGCAATTTGTGTCCAGCATACTTGAGAAAGTGATGGCTTCGCTTCTCAAATAGCTATGCAATCATGTGAAAATGTAAAATGTTTGGATTTAATATTAGGCTACACGTGAAGCTATAATTTCACAATGTTGGGAGTCAGATAAAAACACTTTGATCGACTGTAATTTATACGATATGAATAAAAAATGATTTGTTAAACATCCTCCATGTCCCATTTTAGGAGAGTAATGTTTTAAGCTTTCTGATTTTTTTGAAATTGTCATTTTATTTACCAAGCTAATGATGTTTTTTATGGATTTACAGGCCTATGCATAGGACAGATTTATTTAAAATTTTTAAAATTTTAAAATTTCATGGTTAATGATTGGTCATAACATTTTTGTCTTTTAGATCGACCCCTTTTATAATCATATTTCATGTATTTGAAAAGAAAAGTAAATAACTCAACAATTTTATTATTTCCTTCTAAAGATAGTTTTTTTTATAATTTACTAGCCCTGATCTATGACACAAAAGTTCTTTACTGGCTTTAGGAGAAGTATGTAAGGTCTCAGATGTACCACATCGTCAAAGACGTTGCGAGTTTAATTACAACGTCATTGCAAAAGGACCGATTTTTTAATGGGCTGCATATTGCAAAACTGAGAGCCTCTACACAACTAAACTCGGTCTCGGTTTAAATCTTTGCTAGACATCGTGAACATCACCAAAATACACAGGCATTATTCAGAAGATGTTCGTGGCTGTTGTAGTGACTAAAAGGAATGGATTTTCTTCAGTGTTGACTTTTTCAAAGAAAAAAAACAAATCAACACAGGGCTCCAGATAACATGCGTATATGAGTAAAATACGCATGTAAAAACAGCAAATACTCATTAATAGAAAATCTGAGGAGTAATATTTCTCATAAAAACTATTAAATTACCCATCAAAGTAAAAACAACCCAGAAAAATGAAACGATTGTTGTATTTTTTACGTGAAGAGAACTATGTGACTGTAAGAAAAAAAGATGTAAATAAAGCTTTCATGTTGTTGTATGAAAAATACTCCTCGTTTATTTTTTTATCATATTTCACTCCTCATCACCCATTTCAATGAGTGAAATACTCCTCAAACCAAAAAATTATCTGGAGCTCTGTCAACATCGGACCCTTCATCCAGATCCTCAGCAGGCAGGTTTTATCGTCAATCGCAATCGAATTAGTATCATGGTTGTCCCAAATTGTATCAACATTTCGAGATACACACTTATCTGGTACATCTCTTTCAAATCGAGGGTTTGTTAAAGATAATATAGATTTAGGATGATATAAGCCTAGATAACACAAATTTAAACATTGAAACTTTTCTAAGTTTAGGGCACTTGAGACAGTCCCATTAAAAAGAACAGAAACTAAAGTGTAAATTAAAATAACCCCATTGAAAAAATCAGACAGACTATCAGATAACACTAATTTCAGAAAGAAATGTATTCCAATTATTATTCATGTTTGGCTATTTTTTTGGGTGTAAAACTTTATAAATTTAATGTTCTTCACAACCCATCTAGCTCCCAACAATATGATAAGCCCCACTATGGCTTCATGTTTAATATTGAATCGCAACATTTTACGTGAATGTATAGCTTTAATCCAAACACTATCAAAGGCTCCTTTGACATCAAGGAGCGCAACATACGTCACACCATTATTAATTGCTATTAATGGGATGTAGTCAAACTTGAACTCTTCATCTCCTACTGGTCACAACTTTCATCATGAAGACTAAAGGGACATACAATCATGTACTATAACTTGCAGGGGAAAATGTTTATCTTTATACTTGTAATTTATACAATATGAATAAGAAATGTGTGGTAAAAATGCTCTATATTAACCCTTTCACCGCGGAATTATGACGTAATAAATTGCCTGAGCGCTGAATTATATAATTTTTTTAACTAAAACAGTAAATAATGATGTCGCCAAAAGGTGACATCCGGGGTCTGCCAGGGGGTCGTCCTTTGGCGACATCCGCGGTGAAAGGGTTGAAATGAGGGGTCCCATTTAAAGATATTTATAGCTGACTGATTTGACTATTATCTCTTATCGTCCACCAAGCTAGAGATGTTTTGTATGGATTTGCAGGCCTATGCACAGAATATAAATTTATTTGTTGTGAATGGTGCTGATCTAGAATATACTTTTTTTTTAAATCTTATGGTGAATGATGCTGCATTGGAGTAAATATCTTAAAAAAACATAAATTAAGCGAGTATTAAAACAAATCATCGGAATAAAAAAGTCAGCTAACTATCAGCTAAAACTAATTCCTGACAAGAATATACTAAACTTATTGTTTAAGTTGGGCTATTTTATTAGGTGTCACACTTTGTAATTTTTTTGTTCTTCACAACACATCTAGCTCCCAACATTATGATAAACCCCACTATAGCTTCAGATGTAATATTGAATCTAATCATTTTACGAGAATGTATAGATTTACCACGCATCAATGGCCCAAAACTCCATCTTAGAGCCGTCACAGTCTGCTCACAAATAATATCACAGTACGGAGACTGACCTTCTTAGAGTTCAAAATGACATACTGCAGGCCATAAATAGGAAGAAATTTGTGATGCTACTACTATTTAAAAAAAACACGTGAACTCTATCAGCCTTTTTCAAGTATTGTTGCATAATTATTATTTTATGCACACATCTCAACATTTTTATATCAATAGCTGGATAACAAACGTTTTATTCAAAATAATTTAGCCCTCCACCCCTCCACATTGCCAGATATGAAGTGAAGCGTCCCCTAGCATTGTTCTCTGCCCAAAGAAAAAATTCTGACTAACGGGCCTTCTGACAAAAAAGCCTAACTGATTTTCTGACTAGCGGGTCTTCTGATTACCGGGCCTTCTGACTAAAGGGCCTTCTGACTAACGGGCCTTCTGACTAGAAGGGTGTCACCGTCTGCCCATGCTCATTTAAACATGAGTCTGATGACTGGATCACTGGATGAGATCGAGACTGACTGAATTTGAACATCTATCGTTTTTGCCAAGTGCATCGTCCAAGTTTGACAACATCAAAGCCCTCTAGGGAATGCTTTTAAACTATTCTTTTTGAGCAGAAAAATTTGTGGATATACTCAAGGCAATATATGTAGGTTTTTTGTTGGTACAAGTAATTTTTTGAGATACACAGATTTTGTTAATACATAAACACTCCTAAGTTAAAGCATGGATCAAATAGTAGCTAGTGAATATTGTGTTTTCTCAAGACTCTTAGGAGATAAAGGAAGATTCCAACTTAAGCTAGTTAATTAAAGCTACACGTAACGGTATGTACTTAACATTTGTCATTCTGAGGCACCATGGACGTTTATGTGCTATAAAAATATTTGAAGCTAAACCAAAAGGAAAAATAAGTGTTCATGGTGTCCAGGTCTCCCCTATTGGACCAATTATGTAAGAAATATTCCAAAAACACAGTATAAGGCCCATTCTGACCTCAGAGATTATATCTCTGATACCACACGCTCATTTCGCGGTATGCACGCATGGCGATTGACCAGATTTATCAGCCGTTAGTGAGCGTTACCACGTGATTTTATAACCATTCCTATAACCACGGAACTATTTTGGTACTCACTTCGACTCATTACTTATCTTTTTTTCAATATTTAATTTGATCTTAGAGTTTGCTACAGGTAAGGGCTATTTATTCTGTTTAGTAGTGGATAAAATGAACCAGCACAAATCGCATGTCATTCAGTAATTTATATTTGCCAGTGTTTTGAAGCCGATTGTAAATTCTGTCAGAAAAACGTAAACATGGACCTTCTAACAGCAGCGCGTAGGCAGAAAAAGTAATCCATTGAATGTTTTCCATTTCCATGTGAATAGAAAATCATATGTGGCGGAGTAGGGGTGTTTTATATTTGCCATATATTTTCAGGACACTAAAGCGTGTTTATAAGCCTACAGTTGTTATATCAACAAAACTGCTCAAAATGAGCAGTTTTTGTCCAAACATGGCGTGTGGTTACAGAGAGAGAGCGGGGTTGACCTGAGCGACATCTATGTGTGGAGAATGTATAAGGCCCTATTTAGTACTTGGCTCATTACAGTGCATACCGTTGCCAATATTGCCAGTAATAGCCGTTTAGAAGCTAGTAGGCCTACAGTACTGTTTCAATAGCCTATTATATGCTACATGCACGTTTACTGAGGTATTATGTCGGATGTTTGGACCTACATTTTCTACGTACATTGTGAATTTTTTTCAGCATTTCATTAATTTTCTAGTAGATGTCTATTCAATATAGAGTAGGCCCTAAGTGTAGGCCTAAGCCTCTACATCAGAGTTTCGAGATCTAGTCTACCGATGCTCTCTCATATGTAACACTCATGTCACCATCCTGGATCACTATAGTATGTAGAGTACTTTTTAAGAACTTTTAAAAATTACTTTGCTATCAATCTGGCTGAAGCAAGGTTGATTGGTATGAGGTAATTCAATGTGAAAATGTTTATTCAGGCTTGGAACATATTTAAACATCTTTTTATGTTAGTGGCAAATGGCATCGCTCCTATTAAAACAATGCGTCTTAAAAAGAGATCTGACCCCTGGATGGATGATCAAATTTTGCTAGCCATTCGTGATAGAGATAATGCATTGCAAAATACCATAAGATATATTGTCAATTGCGTAATAAAGTTCAATATAAGGTCTGGAAGACCAAACAATTTTTTTTCAAGGACAAAATTGAACAATGCAGAAATTCTTCTTCAGATCACTGGAAGACATAAAAAAATGTAGGTATTCCTAAAAAAATAGTCAGCTGCCAGCAACATTGAAAAATAGTGGCAAACACTTCAACCATTAATAGTACTAGTTGTTTACAATCAGATTAAATCTTAAATGACATTTCAAAATCTTTTTTTACGATTTACGGTCAGGCTTTCGTAGTTCTTATTCAACCGATACCTGTCTTACATATCTAACAGACCATATCCGCTTTCGAATGGACAAGGGTTTTTATACCAGCATGGTGATGATAGATTTACAAAAAGTTTCGACACTGTGGATTACAGAACCCTGTTTCATAAACTAAAAACACTTAGATTCCATGATCTATCAGTGTCATGGCTAGAATCTTACCTGACGAATGGAAATCAGAAGACTGAAATCAACGGTACTTTTTATGATCACGGAGTGGTTCCTTGCAGAGTACCGCAGAAATCTATTCTAGGACCATTACTTTTTTCTCATTTATGTCAATGATATGGAAGCTGCAGTTTCTTGCCATCTTATTTTATATGCAGATGAGCCTGCCCTTTTGGTTTCAGGCAGGGACGTAGGCCCAATTGAGAAAAGGCTTGGTAATGAACTCTCTTCCCTTTAATGAATGGCTAATCGATAATAGGCTCTCCATTCATTTAGGGAAGGCAGAATGTATTCTTTTCAAAACTAAAAAAAGACTTCGCATCATTTCAAAAATAAAAGTCACTTGTGGTGAGACAAATGTAACTGCCAAAACATCTGTGCGACAGGCTTATCTGGGGATTGATCTAGACCAATCGCTAGATGGTAAGCTTAATGCTTAAGCCATTCTTAATAAAGGTAATTCGCGACTAAAATTTCTTTGGAGGCAAGGTCAATTTTTTTTAATCAATACTCAAAGAGACTTTTTGCTTCATTCCTTATTCTATGTCATTTGATTATGCTTGTGGTTCGTTTCAGTTAGAAAATCTCATCCTAACTTTTAGTGATTTACCATGAAAAAGTTAAGATTATCTTAAGATGATCGTAACTTTTTAATGATAAATAACCTGAACTAGGTCAAAGTTAAGATGAAATTTTCTTAGTGAAACAAGCCCCTGCTCTGCTTGGTATGGTGGTCTGAAGATTACCCTAAAATTACAAAATAAAACAATCTGATTTGTCCTTGATCGCCCTTCTAGATCGCACATTGGGATTGCCGAATTTAAAAAGCTACACTGGATTCCTGTCTTGGAGCGTGCCAAACAAATTAACCTTTGTAAGGTATGCAGTGTGGTACATGATTCGGCACCTAAGTATATTAAAATGGAACTTTCCAAGATTAGTGATCGAGCAGCATTCCATCTCTTCCAGACATAGTGTGCAGTCCCTTGTCTTACTTACTATATGTCTTATTATGTAATAGTGGACCCAATAAGGCCTCTCCGTCTTCTAGGATCACATCACCTTTTTGGTCTTCTAATTTACCTAATTTTCCGATTCCGGCTCCTACATTCAGTGTCGCTTTGTAGTTGTATAAGATTTCTTGATTTTTCCATGATTTGTCTAGCCTCCTGTGAAATGTGTTTAGTGTTGGTGCCTCCACTACTTCCTTCGGTAGGGAATTCCAGGGGTTTATTATTCTGCTTGAAGTAGTTTTTAATCTTAAATTTTTTTGCGCTCACTTAGAATTCTAAAGTCATGGTCTCTTAGGCTCCTGTGTTCCCTTTTCTTCATTAGGTCTAATTTAGGGGCTACTTCTGGATCATAGAGTTTATTTATTAACTTGTATGTTTCTATCATATCCGCTCTTTCACGTCTGTATGCTAATGTTGGTTGATCTAGGACTCTGCAGTCTGTCTTCATAATTTTTATCTTTTATCCCCGGCAGGTATTTTGTTGCTCTTCTATGCACGGGTTCATATGAAGAGCGAAAACAAACGAGAACAACAGAACAAGCGAAAACAAACTTATATATGAAGATACACGGCATAAAAGATCTATAAGTGTTGCACCGTCATCGTCTAGGCAGTTTAATATCCTCCTTCTATATTATCCGAATTATATTTCACAGATTAATGTAGAAAAATAAGTTTTATAAGATAAAATGACAGGGCGAAAACAAACTGGCGAATGGTGCACATGCATAGACCAAAGTCAGTAGGCCTACAGCAAAAACAACTCGGCGATGTATGAACAGCGAAAACAAACAGTCAGCATGGTCAGTCTTGGCTGTCCACACACCCAACACGCATATAGCCGATGACGGCGATAGGACTGGCGATGTATGAACAGCGAAAACAAACAGGTCTGCCTGTCCAGTAACAGAATACGCCGAGATAAGGGATAGATGGTCAAGCGAAAACAAATATAATTTAATAATTAGACATTTAATATACTTCTGATGTAACTTAGTGTAATGTATTAATTTCAAGATCAAATTTGTATGTAAACTAATACGGTAGGCCTACTAGTACGGTACAATAAATAACTAAAAAAACACATTGCCATAACTGCATTTTATTTTATTATATTCAAATAATGCAGGAATAGTAACGTTAATATATTATATACAAAATATATCATAAATAAATATCTGACATTATTAGGCCTATAGATGGAAGTGACATTACATACATGCCATGTATATATTTCTTATAACAAGTGATGAATTGCATTCAAATCAGTATGAAAATTAGTCGGTCACATTTACTTTTAAATTTTATACTCGGCATGGAGGAACAGTCCATAATAAACGGTGGCATGCAGAATGTGCTATCGCCCAACTTTAAGCGTGTTGAAGTGGTGCTGCTAATTACCTCACCGTTACGCCTGTGTGAACACACCCTTGTCACTGCATAATATATACTGTGTAACCTGTATCCCATCCGCTATCTTACTACTTTTAATCAACTGTTATTGTCATCCCTCTTACATTTTATTTGTGTCGTCTAATAAAAAGCTACAGGCGACGAAAGGGTGTATGTTTAGATAATCGTTAAACGTCAATCACCCGTCCTTGTCGCCGCTACTAGGTCTATTTGTTTTTTTAAACGTGGGCTCCAAACCGAGGTTGCATAGTCAAGATGTAACTTCACCAATGATTTATATAGTGGTTTGAACGTTTTTGCTCTTAGGAACTTGTAAGATCTCCTGATTAGTCGATCGATCGTGCCATCATGATTGCTGTTTTTACTTTTGAGTTGATGTGTTCATTGGCCATCAAAAGTAACTCCTATGTTCTTTTCTGCTGTTGCTTCCGCTAGAGGGTGTTTTTTTGTTTTTAGGTGATAACGAGAAATCTAACGGTTCCTCTAAGAAGTTTTTTTACAATCACAAAAGTACTCTGTTATAATCTCTTCCCTTGAACAAGACAAATATATATTTTTTTTACCTATTATACATTTTCTGTGAATTCCTTTTTTGCATAGGGGCCTATGCCTGTTGACTAGGCAATGTGTCTCCCGTTTTTTTATCATTATCCTAATATTTCCAAGAGAAAAAAATTAAAAGAAGTAAAAAGAGAACAGCATCCTGTCGCTCTCCTAGCAATACTCCGAGTCCACCTCACCAGCGACCCAAATTAGACACGAAGAATAAAATAGCTGAACTGTTACCGGTCCCCGAAGAAGAGACCAGCGGTGATATTATGGATAAAACGGCTCTCATCGAGGCATTTGTGGCCGCTCTCAGTGACCCTCATGTTACCGCTGCACTAAACACAACTATTAAATCACATTTATCACAAAAGTGTGTTATATTCACACCCGCTTTTTGTTCACACTACATGGACACAGGAATCCGTTTTGATAGTCGAACTATTTTGGTTATGTTCTTTTTTCAAACCTTTATCATCCATTTCATCATTTCACGGCTGATATGTTGGGATAGGTGTGGTCGCGTGGTTGCGTGCTGCGATGTTTCTTTAAAATGTTATAATGCTTGATGAGAGTATTCTGCGGAGTTTCGGTGGTATGCCTCGTAATTCGTTGGCCCATATTTTAAATGTTAATAACACTGATACGAGTGTTGATCAAGAAATAAACTTAATTCAGCATTCAACGTATTATGATATTGATCAACTAGTGAATTTATTAAAAAACAAGTCTGATCAATTTTCAATCCTCAGTTTAAATATTCAATCCATTAATGCGAAATTTGATCAACTGCGTATTATTTTAGAAGGTTTAGAGAGGCAAAACTGTGAGTTTAGTGCGATTTGTCTACAGGAGACTTGGTTGTCCGAGGCTTCCGATATTTCTTTGTTAGCTTTGGCAAATTATAATCTTATTTCTCAAGGTAAAATATGCTCTTCACATGGAGGTTTAGCGATATATATTTTTAAAAAGTATGATCACAAAACCCTAACTTTATACAATCATTCTGATATATGGGAAGGTCAGTTTGTTGAAATTTATGGTGTTACCTTGCGTAAAAATATTGTTATAGGTAATATTTATAGGCCACCCAAGGCTTTAGTAAATAATTACCGCAATTTTAAAAAACAATTAATAACCATTTTTGAACATTTACATAGTATAAATCTTGAAGCAGTGATTGCGGGGGACATGAATATTGATCCCCTTAAAATAAACAAGAGAAACGTATTTAATGAATATTTTAATAGCATGATTAGTCATGGTTTTCCCCCCTGCATTACCCTACCTACAAGATTTTCTAAACGAAGTGCTACATTAATTGACAATTTTTCGCCAAAATTTTCAGAAAAATATGCGATACTTCATCCGGCATTTTATTCAGTGCCATTTCTGACCATTTACCATATTTCGTGTGTCTCAGCACAAAAAATTCTATAAATCAAGTAGCAAAAAGTATCGAAATAAAACCTACTAGGGAGTCTTTGGATAACTATCGACATGAAATTAGCAACGGAAAAATGTATAATTTGCTTGACAAAAATATTAATGCAGACCCAAACAACAACTACAACATTGTCCACGATACCATACACAAAGCCAGAACTCGACACCTAAGCACGAAGAAAGTGAAATTCAATAAGCACAAACACAAGAAGAATGACTGGATTACATTAGGAATCATTAAATCAATCGAATTTCGCGACAATCTCTACAAGACACTCAAAAGTACACAGATTGACACACCAGAACATGCAAACATAAAAACAAATTTTCAAACATACAACAAAATAATGAAGAAGAACATCCGTTTAGCAAAAAAATTGTACTACCATCAGTTATTTAAGAAAAATAAATTTGATATGAAAAACACATGGAGAATAAATAAAGAAGCTTTGGGTAAACTTAAGAATAAAAAGAAATTCCCTGATCATTTTAAATTTGAAGGAAAGCTTATAACAGATAAATATGTAATAGCAAACAATTTCAATGATTTTTTCATAAATATAGGTCCAACTCTTTCTTCGAAAATTAAACCTGATTCTACAGCCAGCTACAAAGATTTTTTGAAAAACAAAACAAATCATGTATTTAATTTCCAAACTATTGATCGAACAATTGTTCTGAAAACAATTAATGACCTACCAAATAAAGCAAGTTGTGGCTTCGATAATTTATCTCTTAAACTAATAAAATCAAATAAATTCGACATTCTAGATTCTCTGACTTTAATCATAAACAGGCCCCCTTTTATTTATCATTTATATTAATGATATATCTAATGCCAGCAATTTTTTTAAAGCTATTCTTTATGCAGATGATAGTACTTTAATTACTACACTAGATATGTCCGATGTCAATATAAATTATGAGTTGTCCAAAATAAGCAATTGGCTCAAATTGAATATGTTATCCATTAATGTTTCGAAATCAAAATTTATTGTATTCCATATGCCGCAGAAAGGTTTTAACATACCATCTTTAAATATTAAAAACACTAACATAGAACGGGTTACAGAACCTAATTTCTTGGGCATCATCATCCATCAACTCCTAAAATGGGACTTTCATATCAATAAAATTACTCTGTAAATTTCATCTGCAACTGGCATCATTTACAAATTAAAAAATCTATTCCCCCAAAATATCCTTTTAACTCATTACAACACATTAATTTTACCACACATACATTACGGCATTTTATTATGGGGTTATAACCTAAATAGAATATGTATTTTGCCAAAAAAGGCCATCTGGGCAATAACACTTAGCAATTATATATCCCACACCGAACCAATTTTCAAACGTCTGGGAATATTAAAAATTGAAGATATATTTTTAATAAATCAATTAAAGTTTTGCTTCAGGCTATTAAATAATAATTTACCGGTATATTTTAAATCGATACAAGTTTCCAGGTACCACGAAACTCATTCATATAATACCCGTAACAAAGAAAACGTTCACAGAAATAGAGTTTTTCATGTTTTTGCAGAAAAATGTATTCGTTTTTCAGTGCCGTCTTTACTGAATTCAACTAATTAAAACATAATTAACAAAATAAACACCCATAGTTACGCATCATTTGTGAAATATGCGAAATAGCAATTTTTAGATAATTATTCAAATCACTGCTCTAGATACCTATGTGTTATGTTTGACAACAAAATCGTTAAATTATGTAAGTTGTATACCTTTAAGGGTGTGTATGCGTGCGTACGTATATATATGCCTATATGTATGCATTTCTGCGTGTACATACGTGTATAGATATATTTTTCAATCACCTGGCATATCATTCGGGACTGCGCATAATATGTGTATATGGACCTGTATATGTATATATGTATGTATGTACGTATGTATGCGTATGTATATAGATGTGTTACAAATGTGTATATATGGGTAAAACCAAAAATTGGGGTAATTTTGTAGCATCAAAAATGGCAGTGAGGTGACCATCAAAGTGGAGGAAAACTACTTCATGGGTTTGGTTCACTGATCCCAATAGAGCATTAAAAAGCCATTGGCTGCTCTAGAATTTTTTTTTTTGCTTTTAAAACGTCATTTTAAAAAAGTTGCAGCATTCCACTTACTACTTCGTTACGAAATCCAAACAATTTCCAAAATTTTGTTACTTTGTTTAGCTTGACATCACACTTTTAAACGTGATATCGTTATTGAAGCATAATACTAAACAATCGTACCTAAAAACTGCTAGAAAATTTAAGAAAATTTGATGGGATAAACAGAAATCCTTACTCCAACTCCGTTACCAAGCCAAAAAATATTCAACTCCGTTACCAAATGTTTGGCTCGACATAAATATAAACTGTATATTTTCTTATCATAACATCGATCATAAATGGTTGCTCTATTTATATGGGGACAACGAGGCATGTTTTAAAAGACTATATCATCATTCATTATGACTGTAAAACCCATAAAATTTGACAATTCACCACTTCGTTCCCTTTTCTTGGTAACGGAGTAGAGTGGAACGGAGTAGTGAAATTAAAAGTATTCTTTGGATTAATGAAATGATAAGGGCAATAATTCAAAGATATATCATACGGGTGGAGATAGTAACCATAGCAATTGTTATAGGCATGCAAGCATAAAACCAAACTCATTTTTATACCCACAAGGCTAGGAATGGAGTACTAAAAACAAAAGTATATTTTCTAACAGGTAATACCTGTTTCGAATAACTTGTCACTCAACAATATAAATTCTTTCAAGGCGAAAAACTCGTATAAGGCCCTTCAGTGTGTCAAACTACACTTGATATAATTTTAGTTCATGATTATTCACTTGATGGGGTATGCTAAAATGATGGTAGCGGAGTAGAGTGCAAATGTTGGGACATGTATATTCATCAAAATTATTTACATCGATATCAATTTTAAGTCGAATTTTGATCATTAATTAGTTGAAGTGAACAATGTCTAGCCATGAAATGTAATTGTTAGAATTATATTGTGATTTTGTATCTTACAGTGAAGTTTCAAATAGTGGAATTTTCTCTGGGGATATGTCTTTTTCCACGTTTCCATGGCATAGAGCTCTTATAAAACCATATATATATATATATATTTTACAAATAATCTAAACATTATTAAGTAGTAATGCCTAAACGTGAAGTTGCACCATTTATTTTTAGTATTAATATATTTAAGTCAAAATGCGGACGTTTTAAGTCCTGTGGACACTAATTTTATGTAAAATTACCCCAATTTTTGGTTTTACCCATAGGCTATATATAGGTGTAGAGCCTATGTAGGCCCTATAGCCTATATATAAGTTATCTTATTTTTTAAGCTAATCGCAGCATGGATTGCGTGACCGGACCTCTCCTACCATAGACGCCACTCTCATCACATCCATTTCTCATCTGATTCCCATGTCCTTCTTTCATTTACAATATAACTATAGCCACAATTATTAAATATATGTTTTGCAATTTTTTTCATATATAACCTCCACGAAAGCGACGTCTTTTGGAGGCCTCCTGCACCAGGAAACAATAACACTTTTTATTTTGAAATTGTACTGATCTATGTTTTTGTTTTCTGTTTCAAATAAACGCATCTTCTTCTTCTTAAAAATAATATTCACCATGTAGGCTGGTCCATGCTATGTTCATGTACACATGGTTTGCTGAATAAGCAATAATAAAAAAATTGTATCAACTCATACATTATGGACCTAACGGTGTACCATACCTTTATGGGCTGCTATAATTTAGTCAAGATCAATTTATATTGCCTAATAAATATGTAGATTCTAGACTAGTCTATGCCGTTTATGTTAAATTTTCTTTGTGCAATAATTTGTGAAAAAATATTTTAAAGCTTTCAAATAGAGATTTTAATCTAAATTGTTAGGCTTTCTGATCATTGATTTTACTTTAACGCCATCTGGCGAGCTCGGCAATCAGTTTTCGGTCGGCATGCGCACATGCCCGATGAGTGTCCTCTTCCTCTTAGCAGAAATTTGTGATTTCTGATTGTTTGGAAGAACGTATAAATAAATCAGCAAGATTTGCGGTACAGATTCGCATTAAAATAAGAACATATCCTTAATTTGATTTTGTATTTTATGATTTATTTATTGTGCATGTTTATGGTTTGCCCGATTTATGTTAATTGGTGCAAGTGCAACCATACGATGTCGATGATTGATTTGCAATGTTTTCCACAGATTTCTATCATCACTGCCGTAGGCGGAGTAGGGCCTACAGTCTGTTTCACCAGAACCCGGGAGTAGCCTTTTTCCAATTTGCCCAGTCGCTCTTTAAAATGTTTTAACAAAATTTTCCTCAGATTATTTATTCATCTTCCCCCAACATCCCTGAAAATTTGGTGGATTTTTTTTGTGTATTAGCGAAGTTAGACCATTTGGCATGTAATAAATTTTCAAAATTACTGCTCTCTTTAACACCATTGCAGTGAAACAAGAATCCTATTACATGTCAAATGGTCTAACTTCCAAAATACACAACAAAATTGCACCAAATTTTCAGGGATGTTAGGGGAACATCAAAAAATGATCCGAGAAAAATTTTGCTACAATTTTTTTAAGAGCGACCAAGCAAAATAGAAAAAGGCTACTCCCAGGTTCTGGTGAAACAGACTGTAGTCTATCAATCATGATTCATTCCATCCACCAATCGCCATGTCCACCAGTCCATGGTTCACGCGCAGACATGCAGAAAGGCTATGTAGTCCACAGTGACCACTGAAACAAGTTTCGGAGAGGACGACACAGCCACAGTTACCTGTTCCCGTTGCTAGATGTATTATAGACTAATAGACAAGCCACAATTCGGGAATCTCACATTTTGGACAGTGATCTGTACCGAACTCCCTCATGGCGGCCAGTAATCATTATAGTGTACAGGGAGTTCAGTACACAATCATCAATGACATCAGCGTGAGATTCCGAGCTTTCTATATCTATGATATCGACAACGGAAACAGGCAAGCTTTGGACACGGCCGGTAGATCTACAGGTGTAGGCCTAGCCCTAGGCCTTATGTTGATAGGGAAGCTATCTCAATCGACGTACGTCCTTGATCGTAGTACCTCGGTACGTCACTGCAAGTACTTCCACTGACATTTGAATATCTTCCTGTAAGATTGTAATAAGCTTTCCCATTGGTTAAACCGAATCTTAGGCGTTGTTCTTTAAAAAATGGGTGACGTCATTTGGATTCCCCAAAACAACCCAACACGTTGTAGTGCTTATTTTGTGAATACAGCAGCAACTTTGTTCAGTTGGTAAGATCAATTACTGTCTACATATAGTGTGAGATCTAAAGCAAATATCGGACTTGATTTCAATTGGAAGCTATGGCATATTAATTAGAAAAATGTATTTTTAGTTGATAATGCTCACACCAAATCACAGTACTACAATCAAAGTACCCCAGCAAGGGACGTCAATCAAAGTACCCAATGGTACTTTAATGGACGTACTACACACAGAGGTGGAATTTAACGCTTGCCCTTGGCGAGCAAAATATTGGCAGGACGAGTGTTAATGTACCAACAAGTCATCCTGCCGGCGATCTCATAAAAATTCCGAGACAAGTGGACTTATTTTTCATATCGCCCTGCTTGTTTGGTTTAGCTAGCCCCACATACAGGCTGCCCGGGCCTTTCGACGATATATCGATTGATCAGATCCCGCCATTAGTCTAGTTGCTTTTTGCTCAGAGTGTGTATCACTGTTGTATTTTGCAGACGGCCCCGACTTCAACTTGTCCTGCCTATTAACGCGCATTTTGATTAGTTTTAAGGTGCTGGTCAGAGACCTCTGCGCCAATCATATTCTCTCTAGTAAGATCTGTTGCATCAGGTTGCAGCTGCCGGTCGTCCTCCATCTTGAATCTCGCATGGTAACCACTGTTAACACACAGAATTTATACCCAAACAGCCAAAGTTACATCAACTTGTAGCGCATGTTTTTCGCCGATTTCTCGGCCAATTTTTAACTAATTTTCATGAAATTTTGCAAGGACTATTTGCGAGTCAACCGCCAAATAGTGAAATTTTCATAAAAAAATATCTCATAGTTCAAAAGTTACACCATTTGTCTGATTTGACATGTAGTAATTTTCTAATTCTATTTACAACGTACCAATCTGTTGAGAATTGACTAAGAAATCGGCGTGAAACATGCGCTGCACGTTAGGCCCTAATGTGACTTTGGCCCAGTTTGGATTTGATTTATAAATCGTTTTTGTACTACAAGCGCAATGTGGAAATTCGGAACACGAGTTTCCATGGCTAGTGTTTGAGGTTCTGCATGATAATATTCCATCCAAACTTTGACTTTGAGTAGTTACTCCAGCAGACATCCATTGTGGAGTATCAGGCTGAAGGGGGGGGGGTAGAGGCTGGCAGACCTACTCTCAATGCCGAATAATCATACCTACCGGAATAAAAATACCTATCGGAAGATCTTCCAAAATAAATAAGAGTACTCACGGAATAAAAGTACCTACTGGACAACTGTAAAATTAATGGTATAAATTGTATGACAAAAGAATGCATATTTTCTCAAAATTGGGACTACAGTAGATCCTGTCTACCCTGATGACATCGCAAGGCTCTGACAAACTGACCGCCATGTTTTAGCGGGCTTGGCTCTACTGTGATCACCAGAGCGCGCTAGCTGACTAGGGCCAACACCGTTACCGTCTTATCGGTAGGCGGAGTCGCTGTCTTTTTAACACGGGCAGCTGTGGAAAAATGGTCGTCAGTGCGGCCGAGCTTCACGCAATGTGAGTAGCTTGGCTTAGCCGGGTAGATCCTGTCACCAACGACCTTGCTTCTGCCAGACAAAAAAGTTGTTGGTGGCTGAAAGTCGCTGGTCACAGGAATGGGTTTTTGCTGTACAAATTGCGGGTGCGGCGCCTGGCTCAATGTCGGGCTAATGACGGCGACATTCACCCACCATTAACTGGTAGTCATTGTGTATCAAAGCACGCGGTTGCAGCAACATTTCAATGCCTGTTCCAATATCACTGATTATGTCGGTGTTTTTTCAGAATGGCCACTAGCTACGCTAATCACGCTAACAGAGCACACGTTATATAAGCCCAGGTATCTTCTGACCCTTTACAGACATGAGGCGTTGAATATATTCACATTAAATGTGTCGCTATAGGACAGGAAATGTAGCCCTATGAGCGCTACAGTTGTGGTCATGTTACACCTGCTTACTTGGTCTAATGGATTGAAATCGTTTTTACACGATCGTTGGGGTTCAAAAAAGTCAAATCGTGATATAATTGAAACGTGTTATACATGACAGAATTGATCATATAGCGATCAAAAATTATAATAGTGGTCATATTTGCATGTTTCTAAGACGTATTACAGCTATGTTAATTGGTCCCACTCGGTCGGACGTACACCGTCGCCAACAGACAAGAAGTTGAATCAATGCTGGTTTAACGTTGGTCCACCGTCTACGACGCCAGACCAACGTTAAACGTCTTGTGTCTGCTGGGTATATGTGGCCGGACCACGCGATGTCCCGACGCGATGTTGTTCCAATGTTGGCCAACCCTGCATCAACGTCTCGTGCCAGCTGTATAGTCACCCAGTTTACATGAGGCATTGACCCAATGTTGTTTCAATGTGGGCTGACGTCGAAGACAGTTGGCCAACATTAAAACAACATTGGGTCAATGTCTTGTGTTTGCTGGTCTGTGACGACGCCTCTCATGTCTGGAGATGGGTGTACTGTGTATAACGTAATTATGACGACGCCGCTGCGGCTCTGTCTACAGCCAAACACACAACTGAATAGCAGTTAACATTTAGTGTGCTATAGACTATATTATTTGTATAATTGATCATGGCGTATCTTCTTACTACATTCCCGGAACAATTTATTACGATTGTATTTTAAAACATGTTTAATTAGCGTTATGCAAAATAAACAATTTTATATACTTTTCGAACAATGCGAGCATTACATTGATTCATAGGGCATATCTTTAGTTGATCATTGGACATGAAGGGTTGGATGATTTCCTACCGTCTGAGGCAGATAGGCCTCTTGCGACAACAGCCTGATCTTCCAGCGTTATACCTCTCTGTTAACCATGATATCCACACAGTCAGATCTGACATGCATGTGGTTTGCTCCTCAATGCTTCCAAAAGTCGTATGACAAAAAAAGTTGAGGTCGTTGGACACAAGTAATATGATGACCTTCTGCCAGATATTTGAGGTCGCAAGTCGCGTTAGACAAAAAGTCGTTGATCACAGGTCGTTAACTATAGAAAAATGTTCCTTGCAAAAAAAAAAGTCGTTGGAGGCAAAAGGTCATTGATGACAGGGTCGTTGATGACAGGATCTACTGTATTATTTGGCGTTATTACTTTTTAACAGTATTACATGTCGAATCAAAATTCAATAGTTTGATGTACATAGCAAACAGCTAACCCAGTGTTGAATACAGAATGAAAAAAGAGGGAGCCATGTTGCCCATACCGTATTGAAAAAAGGGGCCAACATTTAAATTATAGGCCAATACTAAAATACCCCTACGCCCCCCCTCCCTCCCGGGCTCACCAAATAATTAAAATAGATAGTAGCCGGCAGGGCTACCATTATTGAAATTGTAATAGCCACCAAAAATGCACTTGGCGCTAGACACACACTAGGCATACTGGAGAAGCCAGTTGAGGGTGAAAGTACCTCTTCTCATTAAAATTGTCAAATTCCTAAGCTGTGGGAAATTTTTTTGTTGCAGTAGAGTTAGAGTTGGATGCAGAAGTGGAATATCAGTTATTATTAAGAGTTGAGATGTGTCTCGAAGATTAACTAAGCGGTAAACCTAGGCCTATAGCACACATTCAACTATCAAGAATTTAAATTATTGGGACAATTTTAATGTTGACCAGTAAATAGATCATGTAGATGATCCACCCCCTGCTACATTGTTGTTAATTAAATCAAAGTTAGAATAACAGTCCACATAAAACGAAAGGCATGGATAAGAATGGATAGCAGATCTGCTAATTTATACTGTCGATCAGTACAGGTCTGTAGTAAGCTGTGAAGGTCTATCAGGTCAGTAGGCCTAGGCCTGCCTGCTTTCAAAACACACAGGTCTGCCTTCAGCTTGATACTCCACTGTATTTCAGACTTCTGACTATCATAACAAAACAGAACGTGACCCACACGAACTGCAGCCAGGCAGCAGATTTCTGCAATCGAGTGATCATTCACATACACTTAATAGTGATACAGTGCATGTGATTGTCTCCCAGAATCATCCAGAAGTTAGCTGTTTCCTGATTGGTCCGCGTCGGGCACATGGGGCAGCCATGTGCACAAAAGACAAAATGCAGAGATATCATATGTCTGACTCTGGGCTCTCGATGATTGGAAGGCACGGGTGCCTGCTTCCAGGGCTGGTTATCACAAACAAAAAAATCCAAAAAGACTATGTTTACCGCTACACGCCACAGTGGCCCACCAGGATTTCTCACAGTGCTGTAATTCGGCAAATTGTGCGCTAATGGCGCAATCCTGCGGCCTGTATCATGTGTATGTTAGTAACCATTTTATTTGTGTAAATCTATTAGCATTTCCGCTTGATTTGACAAAAAAATGGATGCAAAAAAACAAACTTGCAATGTGAAAATGAAAAGCAAAAAAACTGCTAATTGGCCTGTGAAAAATCAATAAACGTACCGTTTGTAATAAGCCTATACCGGGAGGATATCCATACAAAACAAAATAAACGTACTGGTTCGTTTATTCGGCATTTGAGAGTAGTCGACCAGCTGACTATTGAACGCTGCCAGTCCACAGTTTTTCATTCTATGGCAGCTTCCAATCAGGTATAGTTCGATGCTAAAATGAATTTTGTCCCAGTGTGGTGTTAGCTCCGATACATGTTTTTATAGGCCAGATTGTGCCCACCACGAGCTCTTTTATCTGCTGGGATTAAACAGTCATTAATAGGAATTTCGACCAGCTCATCTAAAATTTTGAACATACATAAAAGTCTAGAATTTTCTCGTCTTCTTTTCAAGTCAGTCCAGCATGGGTTCTGAATAAGAGATGTCAGACTGGCTGCTTGTTTCCAATTTTGGGTAACAAATCTTGCTGCTGATCTTTGAATTTTTCTACTATATCGATGTCTTTTTGTCTAAAGGGGTCCCAAACTGTTGAAGAATTTTCTGAGGATCTGACCAGGGAGAAATAGGCAGTTTCCCTTAATTTAGGGGGACATGCCTTTAGGTTCCCTCGAAAGAACGACAATCTGTTAATCATTAGCTAGACCTGCTGGCAAGTAAAACTCGAATTACTAGTCCTTCTGGCCAGTAACATTTGAAAGTCACTATCCCTGCTGGCCAGTGAAATTTAAAAGTCACTAGCTCTGGTGGGCAGTAAATTTGCCGAAAGACTAGTCATTTTGTTAGCTCACTAGCCCTGCTGGCCAGTAGCTTATTTTCTTTAAATTCCACCCCTGTACACATGTGGCTGAAAATTTCAGAGGGAGTGTGCTCAAATTCTTCTTAATTCTATTATTTATATCATAGAAAGTTCAAGAATGTATATTTAAAATGTTTTTGATATATTTACCTTTCGTTATTGATGAGAATTTTGGGACCCCCATGCTTTTGACATTCTTTTGACAGTTTACTAATTTATTAACTTGCATGTAGGACATTCAGATGTTTCCAGCAAAAGCTGTGACATCAGAAGAAGGGAATCACCAGTGCCAGGAAATCAGGAGACCTGTCACAAACTGTTCATTAGATTTCTTTGGGGGCACCCCTGGAAGGGCTAAATGATCTGGCTTACATATGACGGTACTTACATTGACGTACTGAGGTACTACGATTGAAGGACGTACGTTGATCAAAGTACCCACTGGAGTGTACTACATTCGACGGTCCGCCTGGACCTGGTGGAAGATGGTCCAAAATGAAAGTTAGCTTTTCTGTATATAGTCAGTCAATTCTCAAGCGATTTTCATGAAATTTTGTGAAACCATATTTTTTAGTCATTTAGCATCGATCCCGAAAATTTTGTAAAAAAATATTGTATATACTCCCCGTCAATTTTGATCAACGAGGATCGCATGTTTTCTGGTGATTTCTCCGTCAATTATAAACCGATTTCAAGGCCATTTTCTATTCAAATCCTAACAGCCCTGAAAATTTCGTAAAAAAATATATATATAACGTATTTCAAAAATAAGCCCATTCGACATGTAGTTCATTAAAATTACGACGTCCCTCTATAACCCCATTAAACTAATTCTATCGTTTATTACATGGCAAACGGTCTAACTTTTGAAATAATAAATATAATATTTCAAATTTTTTACCGCTGTTAGGATTTTAATAGAAAATGGCCTTTGCCAAATTTCAAGAAAATCGGGTGCAAAAGTGACGGAAAACTCGCCGAAAAATCATGCGGTCCTGGTTAATTTGACGGCGAGTATTGTTCGAAAGTTGACATGTAGTAAATTCTATTCATGACGCTTCTCTATGACATGTATTAAACCCATTAAAGTCATTCCGGTTCATTCTCAGATTTGCGTTACATGTCAAATCGTCTAACTTTTGAAATGCTAAATGGAATTTCGCAAAATTTTCAGGGCTGTTGCCAAATGACTAGAAAATAATTGTTACAAAATTTCGTGACAATGAATCGCTTGAGATTTGACTGACTGGATACCGGAAAGCTAACTTTTATTTTGGACCATCCTCCACCGAGACTATTGACTAGGCCTACAGACACAGTACAGTTAACCCACCGAGCTAGGAACATCACATAAATTTTAATGTTAGGCTATGCCAGTGGCTAATCGAACGTGAATCTTTATAATGTATCTATATGCCTATGGCAAGCCTCGTTTACGAAATGACAAGATCCAATTGTCTGCCATTATAACATTGCTATGGCATAAGCTTACTTCTTAGCTTTCGTTAGCCCCATTGGCTGAAACAGGTTTTCAGATTGACCGCATACAAAATCGTGGGACATTTCTCCGGACCGTCATATCTGAAAATATTGGGGAATAATCAGGTCGAAAATAATGTTTTTAGAATCAGTTACATTTCAGTTGCATGCCCGCATGCTCAGCTCTAGAGCTCGCACAGTCATTAAAAAATTATGGACATTTTTCAAACCTTGGGGTCGAGATCTCTCTCGGTCACCGTCTTGTCGATTTTTTCAGGTAAAGCAAATACATAAATCCACAGCCTTGTAGAGGACGACACGGCTAAGCCTTAGTAGGCTTAACCACTCTGTAAATTTGAAACGGGGTGGCTAATTGAACGGCACTGTTATAATAATGGCAGTAAATCAAGGCTGCCCATATAGAGATACATTATGCAGAATCAAGTACGATTATCCACTGCAAATTGTCCAATCAAATTATGCTGACCTTTTTTTGTAACTGCTGATATGCTAAAAAAAATATTTGACCACATTCCACTCCTTTCACCGAGCAGCAAAAATGCTGTGACAATTAAAATCTGAGCTAAAATCCTAAATTTAATTCTACACCGATGGCTTCATTTCTACTAGTAATAGTGAGCAATAAGAACAAGCAAACAGAGAAAAATTTACCTTTTTTGGCAGTGTCTCAAAAATGTACATACATCGTTAAAAAAACACTAAAAAACCATCAAGATGACTTTTTATGATGTACCTAGTACCAAGGACTAAGCCAGGAAATGATAAAAGAGAGCGTAAATTTACCTATTGTTGGGCTAGGACAGGGCCTGGGGTCCTCCCACAATGCATTTTGTGTATTATGGCAGGGATCGACACTAACACTGGCCCGTTGGCCCGAGGCCAGTAGAAATCAGTAAGGGCCAGTAAATCACATGAGATACTGGCCCTGTGGGCCAATGAAAAATACCAGGTGTGCCGCTTTATTTAATTTTAACACCCCTTTATTTATGGCTATGTTATGAAAACAAGTCAAAATTTACAAATGAGCCTGTGGTTGAGTATTAAATGTTAATTTAAATTGTGTACCCTACCGTTACATCATTTTTCTTGTGAAACAGTGTATGTTAAGGACTATCAGATATGGCCAAGGGCCAGTAATTATCTGAAGCTACCGGCCCTTATGGCCACTACCTCAGAACAGTTAGTGTCAATCCCTGATATGGCAATTTTTTTCTACGTCCAGGCTAAAAATAGGCCGTCCAAAAGACGGCTCGAAATTTCTCTGGCTTAGTCTTTGCCTAGTACAGTGACAGTGAGGGACAAGTCACTGTGACACTGTGGTCAGTGAGGGACAAGTCACTGTGACACTGCTGCAGACACAGGAACGTGCTGCAGACACAGGAAAATGTTACTTTTGTACCCCCCTGGCCCTGGGCGACAGAGGGGTAAAATACACACTCCTTCCCTGACACATACACAGACAGTGTTCAGGCCGACATCATTTCCTGTTCTATTTCTACCTTCGTTGGTAACTTGGTTGCTGCTCAATCATAATAATATCGATAAAGTACTAAAGAGAAGTGTTTAAGAATAAATTATATATGAATATGTCGACATAAGTGTACCCGGTATATGATATGACTGTAAACATAATGCAGGATAATGCCTTAGTTCACTGGTTCTGGAGTTGTCAAATTACTATTTTCTAAAAGCATGCATAGCCATAGGTAAATTTTGCAATGACATTGATAATTGTATTATTTTCACTGCTCATGATAATTATAAATTGTTCAGTTTCGGATAGAATCATGTTAAAGTTAGTAATACATTTTTCGGCCTCAGAGAGAAGAGCTTTCAGATTCACAATAAACTCACAATAAACTCATTGACCAGAACAAGGGTGAATAAAATTTTTTGATTCTTCAGTCAATTCTGAATTAATTTTCATGAAATTTTACACACACTCGCTGTTGTCTAGTCATGGGGCGTCTACACTGAAAATTAGACCATTTGACATCTAATGAAATTCTTAGATGAAGCTAATGGGTTTATGTAGGACAACATTTGTATTTATTTAATACATGTAGTTTAGTAGAATTATACAATATTTTTCAATGAAATTTTCAGGCTAGTCGCCCCATTGCTAGAAAATTGTAAATTTCATGATGATTGGTTGAGAATTGACTGAGAAATCAGCAGAAATCATTCACTAAATGGGAATGTTAATGTGAATTCGACTATATATACATTATATATTACTGGGTCACATTTATAGACTATATTATTTGTTACTATATAATATTAGCAGTCGGTGATCTTTCAACCCCAGCTGTGGTGGACTGGACATAATCTTGAAATTCTTTGAGCACAGTCAGAGCTGACAGCAT
Source organism: Flabesymbios commensalis (assembly GCA_964017125.1). Taxonomy (NCBI): domain Eukaryota; kingdom Metazoa; phylum Annelida; class Polychaeta; order Terebellida; family Flabelligeridae; genus Flabesymbios; species Flabesymbios commensalis. The sequence goes on along the minus strand of OZ024905.1, from coordinate 21,478,710 downwards.
GCTGGCACAAAACTCCACTCAGGAGGACTGAGAAGAAACAAATTTAAAGATTAAAGATTTAATGATAAATAAAAATAAAATTGATTAATTTCTTTTTAAATGTAAATTTAACAAAATTCCATCGTGGTGATTAAATCCAAGTTACCCATCATGTTCTAGATCAAGAACTTGTGCAGTATTTTGGTATAAATTAGTGTCATTGTTGTGATAAATTTTGCAATGCTTGCATCGCAGCATGTCTGAGGATTATCATCTCATAATTTTCTACTTTACATCATGGCTTTCCACAGGGAAAAAAAATAGAGCAGGGGGGGGTTTTGAAAAGTGCGCTGACGGTGTTGTGAACCAGTGATGCCTGAAGCGCTTGCGCCAGAGACGCGCGGTTCTACTCTAGGTGGTCCGGGGAAAGCCCTGTACATGATTTTGAAGACATGGTAATCCATGTTTCTCACTAGATGTCTTGCATTGGTCTTTGTTGTTAATTTCGTTTTAGCCAGTCGGGTTAGTTGTGTATGTCTTTTTTCATTTTTGTGTTTTTCGAATCAGCCCTGATTGTGGAGGGTTCTTTGAATGGACAAAGATCTGCTGCAGATGTTGGAATATCACTTCAAATGAAATTAATAAATATTATTATTAAATATTATTATTATTAGATGTCTGTAGTTAGAATCTTTAGAATGAATAAATATTAGATTATTCAACATGTTCAATTAAAATGTATAAATATTATTATTATTAGGAGTCCGTGTTTAGAATCTTTAAACAATTAATTGAAGGTAATTATTGAATGGATCATCGCCATCTACATTGCATTAAAAAGTTTGATACACTCCCTGTTAATTATTATTAGGTGCATCATCACTACATCCTAATCCATCAATTTGATATTGAATATTCCAGTTGTTCGTGTAGAGACAGTCAAAGCATATATTTTTTTTTGTCTGATATAATGCTCCAGCATGTCAAATACGGTTGCATAGGATATCATTCTTGTCTAAACCTCTTTAATTTACCTCGATTTAAAACAATCGCCTTCAAACTAATGAATAACTGAAACTGCATTTTAGTACAATTATCAGTTCTAGAAAGGTTCAATAAAGCTGCTGTTGGCAAGATTTATGTGACCATGGGAGGCTAAATTTTGTGAGAAAAAAAAAATTCCTCAACTCACCCTTAAGGCAATTTAAAAAGCTGTCAGAATGTTTGGGGGGGGGGACTTGCTCAATTAACATTACATGCCCACCTATTTTTTCTTATTACTTTAAAACCTTACAATAACCCTGCACAGTGCCCCAGGATGACCATGTTTAGGATTTTATTGTCAGTGGCACAACTGGCAGCAAAGTGAGTCAGTTAATTTCTTTGTTATTTTGGTTTCTTGAATATGTATTATCAGATTATGTACTCTGTCTCTCCCACTCATAAACTCCATGTAAAAAATGTTGAATTGTCAGATGAGTCAAATTGTATGATTTTTAAGCCTATATTTTTTTTACATCTAGGTTGACAGTGGACCACTATGAGTAGCTCGGAGGAGGTATCATGGATCTCTTGGTTTTGTGGTTTGAGGGGCAATGAATTCTTCTGTGAGGTTAGTTAGTTTATTTAACATTTTTTCAGTATAATTTTTATCAATTTAATGTTGTTGTGAGGTTAAAAAAGTTACCTGGTACATCGAGCAAGTTCATTTATTTTTCAAAAAGCAAAGATTATCATTTCAGTATAACATTGCATTTACCAGTTTGGGCGGGGGCCCTAGGGTAGTGGTTAGCACCGCTGCCTTTCACGCCAGAGTCCGGGGTTCGGTTCCCGGTCTCGGCGGTTTGAAAGAAACAAAAATGTTTCTTCCCCATCCACGTGTGAAAGTTAGTATCGTGGGGAGCCTCCGTGATCGAGAGGTAGCGTGCTCGGCCTCAGACCGCCAGGGTTCGAATTTCGAATCCTGTGTCTGGAGGACAGTGTCATCTCAATCATCTCACCATCCTCAGGAGGTTCTCCTGGCCCAGTTTAGCCTATATGTGCACAAAGGTGGCCTAAAACCCGATTCATTTCATTTTTATTTACCAGTTTACATTGCATTTATTTCTTATTGATGATCCATTTTGATATTTCAAGAAGATTTTAACTTGTAGGTCGATGAAGATTACATTCAAGACAAATTCAACCTGACTGGCCTAAATGAACAAGTACCTCATTACAGACAAGCTATTGACATGATCCTTGATCTGGAGCCAGGTAGTCGTTTTATGCAAGGCCTTAGAATATTTCTTTATGTTGTTGCCTGTTCCTATAAAACGTGAATTAACCACATAAAACATGTATGATCCATCATGCCCACGATAAACCGTATTGTGTCATTATCCCGTCATTTTTGAATAACCCTGGTTATACAGTGACAGCAGATCTAATATAACCCTGCCTGTCGACAATTTGTTGCGGTTTGAAGGCAGAAAACTTGTATTATTAACAATTTTGGCAGCAGACATGTAAGCAAAATAGAACCTGAACTCCACTGTATTGTGTGAAACATGTCATTTGTTGGAGATCATTTTTGGGATTGATATTGTTTTTCCACCTTAAGAAACCTGGGCCACTATATTTCAAGAAATAATTAAATTAAAATGAAAAATGACTGAATGTACAATTGTGACACAGATCTGGGCGTGCTAAATTATATGGTACCCTCAGATGTTATACAATCTGTACACACATGGTTGACAAATCAATTGTAATTAACCCTTGAAGTAATGAAATATTTTTATACAAACCAAGAGACCAAATGTTGTTTTATTTGAAATCATCATATATGTTAATAGTTAGCTCAATATTTTCAATTTTAAATCAGCATAAATGTATTAGTTGCTCTTTTTGCTTCATTTGAATCTTATGGTCTATGGCTTTTGTAAATATTTTACTCTTTCACTGCAAGGATCATCTTTAACCATCTGAATCTGACGTCTATAGATGTGTCAGATTCTGATGTTTAAAGTCAGTCCCCTTGCTGAAAGGGTTAAGATTTATGTAGATTTTTCAGTGCTAGAGGATGAAGGAGATCTAGTTATCTATTTTTAGCTCCCGCCATCACCGTAGGTGAGACGGAGGGAGCTATGGATTCTGCCTCCGTTTTTTTTTGCCTCTTCTTTTGCCTATTACTTTGTAAGGAAATAAGCTAGGATAACAATTTTTGGTATGTGGGTTACTTCCAGGTGGATAATGGACAGGTTAAAATATTTTTAATCTGAATTCAATACGCAAGGTCGCAGAGGAGAAAATGATGATGTTACGCCGTTGGGCCGTCCGTAAACAATTCGTTTCCGGAGCATATCTCTAAAAGAACTTGTCCGATTGTCTTTTACACACAACACCCCTAGGGGGTCTAGTTGTGCCTTTTGGGGTATTTGTACTTTGACCTACTTTTGGTTCAGAACTATGACCTATTTAGACGTTTTGACGCGCACTTCGTTTCCGGAGCAGATCTCGAAAAGTACTGGGCCGATGACAGTCATATTGCACATGCATGTTCTCTAAGGTCCCTAGTTGTGCCTTTTCAGGTTTTTGGACCTTGACCTTGAAGTTGACCCAGCACTTTGACCTAATTTATAACATCGGTGAATCCGACTGAAAAATTTTGCGGAATATCATGAAAACTGCTCAAGATAGCTACACCATTACTATAAAATCAAATTGTGAGGTTTCAGGAGAGGATGCATCTTGAAAAATTTCAAGTCGATGAAATTAAAAATGGCCGCATATCGGCCATTATTCACCTCGACAGGCCTGATATTGCGGAATATCATGAAAACCGCTCAAGATAGCTACACCATTAATATCAAATAAATTGTAAGGTTTCAGGAGAGGATGCATCTTGAAAAATTTCAAGTTATTAAATTTAAAATGGCCGCCTATCAGCCATTATTCACTTCGACAGGCCTGATATTGTGGAATATCATGAAAACTGCTCAAGATTTCTACACCATTACTATAAAACAAATTGTAAGGTTTCAGGAAAGGATGCATTTTGAAAAAATTCAACTCGTCCAAGGTCAAAATGGCCACCAATCGGCCATTATTCACTGTCACAAGGCCGTTATTTGGTAAACCATGCTAGATGGCTAGACCATTACTATAAAACAAAATGTGTGATTTCAGGAGAGGATGCATCTTGAAAAAATTCGACTCAATAAAATTCAAAATGGCCGCTTATCGGCCATTATTCACTTTTACATGGCCGATATTCGATCAACCGTGCTAGATGGCTAGACCATTACTATAAAACGAAATGTGAGATTTCAGATGAGGATGCATCTTGAAAAAATTTGACTTGATCCAATTCAAAATGGCCGCCTTTTCGGCCATTATTCATTTTCACATGGCTGATATCTGGTAAACTGTGCTAGATATGGCTAGTCCATTGCCTGATTACTATAAAACAAAGTGTGAGTTTTCGGGGGAGGATGCACCCTGAAAATTTTTATCTTACGAATTCAAAATGGCGGACAATCAGCATTATTTACCTCGATAGGCCTGATATCAGGTAAACCGTGCTAGATAGCTAGACCATTACTATAAAACAAAATGTGACGTTTCGGGAGAGAATGCCTTTTAAAAACTCAATCGAATTCAAAATGGCCGCCTATCAGCCACTATTACTTTCAGATTGCTGATATTTGGTAAACTGTGTTAGATAGCTGGACCATTACTATAAAACAAAATGTGAGATTACAGGAGAGGATGCATCTTGAAAAAAATTGACTAGATCAAATTCAAAATGGCCGCCTATCGGCCATTATTCACTTTCACATAGCCGTTATTTGGTAACCTTACTAGATGGCTAGACCATTACCATAAAACAAAATGTGAGATTACAGGAGAGGATGCATCTTGAAAAATTTCGACTTACCAAATTCAAAATGGCCTCCTATCGGCCATTATTCACTTTCACATGGGCGATATTTGGTAAACCGTGCTAGATGGCTAGACCTTTACTATAGAATGAAATGTGAGATTTCAGCTGAGGATGCATCTTTGAAAATTTCGACTTGATCAAATTCAAAATGGCCGCCTTTAGGCCATTATTCACTTTCACATGGCCGATATTTGGTAAACCGTGCTAGATAGCTGGACGATTACTATAGAATGAAATGTGAGATTTCAGCTGAGGATGCATCTTGAAAAATTCTGACTCTATCAAATTCAAAATGGCCCCCTATCGGCCATTATTTACTTTCACATGCCCAATATTTTGCAAACTGTGTTAGATGTTAGTCCATTACTATAAAACAAAATTTGAGGTTTCGGGGGAGGATGCACCCTTATTTTTTATTTACTTTCACATGCCCAATATTTGGCAAACTGTGTTAGATGGCTAGACTGATAACTATAAAACAAAATGTGAGGTTTCTGGGGATGATGCACCCTGAAATTTTTTAACTTGATCGAATTTAAAATGACCTCCAATCAGCCATTACCGGTATTTACCTCGATTGGCCTGATATCGGCTAAGCCGTGCCAGATAGGTAGACCATTACTGGGATAGTAAGTAGGATCATTAATTTCAATAGAAGACTGTCTAGTTCTTATCTTACTCTTAGACTGAGCCTCTTAGACCTAGTTGTCTTGCGTCTTGATTTTTGACCTAGCCTAGGCCTACAATAATAACCCTACACAAAATTGCTTAAATCAAATTCTAATTCAGAGCGGGAGCTCCTGGACTTATGTAGTCTTGTTCAATTTATTTTGTTTAGGGCTACATGTTTATAAACAGAAGTTGTCAGGTGTATGTTTGTTAAAGTCTAGGATAACATTTATTTAACAGACATTTACCCAATATTGGCTGATATCAGACATAGTCAATGACTTTTGCTGGGCGGATGATCCAAGCGAAACAATAGCAGTGGGCCATCTGAACTATATGGCTGATATCTGGGTATTGGGAGATCAAAATAGATACGCATGAAAGCACAACTGTCCTATTATTAGTATCTCTGTGACTGCCACCTCAGTTCAGATTAGCCATAAAATAAAAAAGTATCAAGGACTTAGCTAGGAAATGATAAAAGGAAGTCTTAATTTACTTATTGTTGGGCCAGGACGGGGTCTGGCGTCCTCCCACTATGCAATTTGGTGGAATCTGGTGATATCTTTCTACGTCCAGGCTGAAAATAAGCCGTTCAAAAGACGGCTGGACGGGTCTCTGGCTAAATCTTCGCTCAGCATGCCTTGTACATGAGTCCAAAAGAGGTAAATGTATTTCTGTCAATGTGTAGCACAGCATTTGACAACTCTCGTATTTATTTTAATACATGAAAGAATGTTTACTTTATTATTTTTAATGTTTTCTTCCAGATGATGAATTAGAGGATAATCCCAACCAGAGTGATCTGATAGAGCAGGCGGCTGAGATGTTATATGGATTAATTCATGCTCGGTATATCATGACAAACCGAGGAATAGCACAGATGGTGAGTTCTCCTGACCTCGTACAGATACAGCTATACAGAATGGTGCTGCTCTCATTTCAACACTTAGAACAGTAGACAGTAGACTACAGTAGACATTCTGTGTTTTATCAGCACCTGTATAACCAATTGTTAAAAGTAAATTATGCTTTAAATCTGGAAACACTGATAAATGTTGGGACCTAAATTTCGCAAATCATACAAATTTTCAGTCACTGGAAGTTGTGTCTCGCAGTAGCGAGACACAACTTCAAGTGACTGAAAATTTAAATAGAATACCTCAGTGCTCTAAGGGTCAACCATTGTCCTGCTGAATTGTTTGTATTATATTTTTTTCAATTTCCAGCTTCAAATGACGAAAAGTATTTCTATTTTTTTTAATATACATACAAATCATACAAATTTTCAGTCACTTGAAGTTGTGTGTCGCGGTTGCGAGACACAACTTCAAGTGACTGAAAATTTAAATCGAATACCTCAGTGCTCTAAGGGTCAACCATTGTCCTGCTGAATTGTTTGTATTATATATTTTTTTTCAATTTCTAGCTTCAAATGACTAAAAGCATTTCTATTTTTTTCAAATATACATCTTCCAACTTGAATTATTTCACTAACTGAGCATCTATAAGTAACTGTATTATCTATTTCAGTGACACATAGTTTGGTTTAATACATGTACCTGCTTGAAACCGTATGTAGAAGGGCGTAGCAGGAGAAGGGTTACCTTTCTTTCTGAAGGGAATTGCCACCTTCCTGACCAGCAAGACTGCACTGTTTTCATGAGCCTGATCTGTTTAGTAATTTACAGTATAAGTTCAGATTTTTAAGCATCACAGATTCTATCAGGATAATTGGGTTTTTTAACACATAATGACCTACCGGTATATGAGTCACTGGTAAATTATTCTTATCTATTATATAACACTGAGCCAGAAAAGGCCATTTTCTGAGATGACTGATGTCCAAAAAGTTTGTGTTGTTCTCTGGGGTATTTCTCACAATCTGATTAACAAATGCCGACAGAAGCAGTCTTTTTTTAAATCATGATTTGTTTTTACACATGACCAGTGTGGTTGGAAAATTATTCACAATATTATTTGACACCCAACCAAAAAGGGATATTTCCAAGATGGCCACTCGAATAAGCTTGTAAACTTGATATCTTCTGAACCAATGTTTGGATTGAATTCAAATTTGATATGGTGTCGGGGAATATTTTGTTCAGTATTGCGTAGTGGAAAGCTATGCAATTTTGGCAATTTGCTGAGCGAATTTTAAAATGATTAGCGAAATATTTTTACATGGATGATAGGATTAAGTCAGACATTGCACAAGAAAATTGCTAATGATTAATTTGCAAACCAATGTCATAAGTCTAGGTTTATTTTACAATTTAAAAAAAATAGGCTAGTTCTTTGACGCTGACAACTATGCCTATATTTTTTTTCTTTAATGTGATTCCTGGAAATTATTTAAATCAGATATAAATCAAATATAAAATAGAGAATGCATATTTGGTTGGGGAACATCTCAGATGCTACTAAAAGCCGCTAGCACAAAAAAATTCCTTGGGGGGGGGGGCTTGCAGCTCACAGCTGTTAATTTTCATTTTTTCCACCAGCAGACAGTCGCATCCAATTATAGTTGATTGATTGATTTATACACTAAATATTTTGTGTGTGTGTTTTGATTACAGATTGAAAAATGGCAACAGGGAGATTTTGGTTATTGTCCTCGAGTTTACTGTGAGAATCAGCCTATGTTACCTACAGGTGAGATCTGTTCTATTTGTGCGTCCTTCATGTCAAAGAATGTACTTCTAAGAGTTAACCGTTAGAGCACGGAATGTTAACCTCAGTGACATTTCTGTGTTATTATTAGTGCTTGTGTAAACTGTTTTCAAATTGAAAACTGTTTAAAATCTTTCATAGCCAAGTTTAAAAGATCAGACTGACACTTGGACATAAGGTCACTAATACATGTATCATTTATTAGAAAAGAGAAATAAAGTCATTGAGGTCATCATAATTAATAAAAAATGAGAAAATCATGTATTGTGTGGACTTGCTTCACCATTGTCATCCTGCCAGTCCTAAGAAATTTGATCTCGTTCTGGTTTTCGGGCTACAGTTGATAATTGTCTTAAAGCCCATGCAGCCTACTTCCAAGGCTAGCTATTCCAACCAAACAATCAAATATTAGCTGGTTCTATATACAGGTTGCAGAAGAAAAAAACTGATTAGTACATCACTGTTACGCAAAAAAGTTTCTATAAAGCATTACTTTTAAGACCTGCAGGAACCTGCTATAGACTTGTGAATTTTTATTCTGAGACAAACTCACCCAGCTGCTTTAATTCTAATGCTGGAGGTGATGCTCTATTTTTGCTATGTAATGCCAAAGCACATTTCTAGCTGTGCTTGATTTCTAATTTCAATATTTTATCATTTTGCAGTATTTTGTCCGCTAGAAAATTATTTCAATTTCACGAAATTAATGTTTTTTGTCTTGGTAATTTTTTTTGTTAAAAATAGGTCTATCTGATGTTCCTGGCGAAGCTATGGTTAAACTTTACTGTCCTAAATGTCAAGATGTCTACAATCCTAAATCATCACGACACCATCATACAGATGGAGCTTATTTTGGCACAGGTTTTCCTCACATGCTCTTCATGGTTCATCCAGAATATAGGCCAAAGCGACCTGCCAATCAATTTGTGCCCAGGTATCGTATTATATATAGTCATAACAGCTCAGCTGTTAATTTACTACGTGAATGTATTGGAAAAGATATATTTAACTATCCTGCTAAATTAATTTATTTAAATTTTCAATCACTTGAGGTTGTGTTTTGCATTTACAAATCCTGATGTTTAAACAATTATTTCAATAACGGTCATTCCTAATAACAGTGTTTTCATTGGCTAATAGAACAGGTTTAAAACAACTATTGTCATGATTTTCAATCCTTTTTCAGAAATGTTTTTTTCTAATTCTATGGAATTACTTTTATTATTTTTCAGGCTTTACGGCTTCAAGATTCATCCACTCGCATATGAACTCCAGTACCAGGCAGCAGCAAATTTCAAAAGTCGTCCTGTGCATGGTATGGGATATGGCAATAGTAAAAGATAGGATATAGTGACTATAATGATTAGTACTACTCATCAACAGAGACTATTTGAACCCTATTGAGGGGTATATGGTTCACATGGTGATGTCTGTATGAAGACACTGTTATTGCAGAGTGAGAGAGAAAGGGACACTTTTCAATTAGCGTGGCATCAGCGTGGCATACATAGTCACGAATGTTACAGTATACAGACTAGCATGATGTATACAAGAATATCGCAGTTGTCTGTATTATATTTATGGGTGTACACATACACACCTGTGGATGTATATACAATAATCTGATTGAAATGACAGAGCAAATGGAGGATTTTTGCTTTAATCACTGCTGGAATAAAATATAATTTGGCTTGATTTTTCTTATTTTCAGAGATAACATAATAAATAGACTATTTTTTTTACAGTTACAACTGATGTAGTGTCTGTTACAGATAATGTGATAATGATAATTGTTGAGGGACAACAGGTAGAAACTAATATGATTCGAGGCATGTTGAAGGTTTTTTAATTTGCTACTCACTAGATGCTTTGTTTGGATATATAAAATTACAGCTGACTAAAATAAAATAAATGGAATATGTATATCTAATGTGTGATATCTTTTCAAACTTAATACCTAGGAATTAAATGTTTTTTTCAAGAATGTGAAACATTTGTTCAAAAAGCATGTGTGGCCAGGAAACCTTTTTATTATCACAGCAGTTGCACACATTTTTGCATCCATCTGTTATTCTTTATTGATAATCCTTTTTGATAGGCAAGTGAAATATTTTGTCATTTTTATCTCCACAGGGGCTTTTTTCTTATTCGCCCTATCCTTGTTGGTAACATTATGCACTGTCAATATTGGTTTGATGTCCCTGTGCTATGTATTATATCTACACAGTAATGATCTATTATTTATTACAACTGTGTATCAAGAATTTATATGTAATAAATTCAAAGAACTCAGATTTGTGTGTTTATATTTTCTATATGAATTTTTAAAATGTTAGCAATTTGCTTCACAGACGCTACCCAGTATAGCTTCTCTCGCCTATAATGACCACTGTAATGTGAGCGCGGAGTGTAGGCCTATTATGCCATCGTTTTAGAGTTTCAACCATTTCCTGGTGTGTGATTGTCTGAGGGCCCCTGGTGTATTTGTCACGCTGCCTGTCTCTCACACCAGGGGTTGCGTTGTGAGGCCATCTTTCAATTTAAGCTAAGCTGCTAATTTTCTGCAATAACCCTTACAGCGCGGTGATCGACCTTAGTCGACAGAATCTGACGTCTGTAGACGTCAGATTCTGACGATTAAAGTTGATCTCCGCCCTGTAAAAATCAACATATTTCTAATGGCCGGAAACCCATAACATAAGTATTCAAAGGAATCAGAAAGAGCTGACTAAGACATTTAGGGTTGATTAAACCCCTTTGATCTCCATGATCTATATAAAATTCTTTCAGCGCTTCGTAGGTTTAGCTGAGCTGAGCTGCTGATTTTCTGCATTAATGTGTTGATTAATATGGATTTAACTATCAGCTTAGCTTTCAACATCAAGATTTAAACACCAAAATGGAAAACTGATGTATGCAAGGAAATGGACATACTTCCGTGAAATGTACATACTTACTACTTGTTTGTGTAACTATACAGACACCATCCCAGAGCTTGCGAGTTCATCCCACTCTATGGCATTCAGCAGGATGTTTCCTTCTGTCCCCTCCTAAAGATTCAGTATTGTGGAAGCCTATGTGACAAGACATAGCTCTGTCTCAATCTACCAGGCTCAAAGTAGGCCCATAGATATGTTTTTATGAGTCATGGAGAGGAAGGTTTTTTTTAAATCACCACAAATGTCTCTTTCTGCTTCATTTGAATATTTATGTTAGCCTATGTGCCTACGGTCATTATAAATATATTAATTCTTTCAGTGCGGGGACCGTCTTAGTCAAATTCTGACTTTCATAGACAGTCCCCGCGCTGAGAGGGTTAACTCATCATTCTCGGCAGGTTCGTCTGGACAAGTTGAGCTTGTCTGTGCTCAAAATGGCCCATATATTCCTACTTTAGTTCAATACTAGTAGTAAGCATGTCAAGTGAAGTGGACCAGAAATATTAGTACCTGCACGAATCTACCGTGCACCAACTATGTACGCACTCCTAAATCAGTGAAGAAAATCACAGCCTGTCCGTCACACTTAGTTTTTATTTGCGCAAAAACTAGCAGAATGGTCGGGAATTAAAATGTCTTTAATAAGTTCCAACAACATAATAAAGACGCTACTATAAAATTCAAAACTAGAAGAGGATTGTGACTTTTCAAGTAACAATAATGTTTGGACTAAGTTTTATGAGTTTTTTGTCGGCCATTTTGAATTCTGTTGGATTTTTTTATTATGGCAGATTGATTTGAATTTTGTTCATGGGTTTTTTAGCAGTCATTTTGTTGCGAATGCTGTCACTCACAAGCCATTGGTAACGATGGTAAGCCATTCGGAAGCATTTGCAACGCTCGTAAGGCTTTTGCAAGGCGTTTGTAACGTTCGCTGTTTCCCATTCCCCCAGGCCCATTCCTTGCGAATGTGTTACTACTGTTAAATTTAAGAAAACAATGAGCCCAGCGTCATATTCCCTCCGTATCGCAGTCTCGTCATCAAATATTGAATCGCATCATTTGAAGAAAATGGCAAGGCAATGGCAACGTTGGTAGGACATTCGCATCATTCATAAGTACGTTTGTAACGTTTGCAAGCCCATTTGTAAGCATTCGCAGCATTTATTCTTAAGCCCATTTGCACCATACGCGACGATTGTTAGCGATTCGTAAGGTATTGACAAGCGTTTGCAAGCATTCGCTACTTGCATTTGCAATGTATTCGCAAGGAGAGGTCGAGAGATGACTGAGGTGAAAATATTCGCTATCTATTCGCATTTTTTTTGCCGAATTCACAGCGAATTTCAAAGATACATATTCGCTAGCATATTCGCCTATAGATGTGTGAAAGCAGCATTAGGAGACGCTTCCTAAATTGAACGATATTCGTAAACAGGTGGAGAATGACTTGCGAATGTTCCGAATTTGTTACCAATGCTTACAAATACTCGGCGAGTGTAGCGAATTTTGAGAGAATGTCAAATATTTTTATTCGTAAGCACATTCGCAAGCACATTCGGCAATGTGTGAGAGCAGCATTAAATTGTCTTCTGATAACATATATTTGTTACACGCAGTTCAAGTGACTTTGTCCCACAGATTGTTTTCAATACATAATGTTTTCAACGTCGCTTTTCAAATACATTTGCAACACCCTGCCTCAGAGTATCAATTATTTATCAACATATAATACTTTATTGAAAGTGAATTATAAAAAGTTTTCTAGAAAAGGTAGATAGCAAATTCATGAGCAATGATTGCTGCTCATGAAATTTTAAATCTCTATGTGGTAATTGACATGTATAAATTTTAATTGTGAGGGGCTGGTGGGAAATCGTACGTACGGTAAATGATGTATCATGTATATACTTTTTGCGATAAGAACTACTTGTAGAAACATCATTGGACCCTGTTTAGTATCTCTCCCAGGAGATCCATTTTTATTTGTTGATACTTGTTGATACTTTACATTGTTTATTACATAAAAAAATATTACACAAATATGTTATTTCATGTACTTAACGTTGTTATTGCATATTTGAATATTGTCACCAAATAAATTGAATTGAATTGAAATAAACTACCATTTATGAATAGCACAGTGTGGTATATCCAGTGGGTTGCAAAATAGTCCTGCGAAGATAGCTAATCTAGTTAATAGTTGGCTACGCAATAACAAATTTAAGAACTAAATATACTAATTAAACAAATGCTAGAAAACATAATTCCTGTGGATTTTTTTACTGCAGAGAAAAGAAACCCAGGTGGTAAGCCACGAAAACGACGTCCATTGATTTGTCATATGCGTCGTAGTTAGTGATGTCACTACCAGGCTCGACAGGAAGTTGACTTTCCCGTATAACATGAGACGCAGTCATCAAAAACTCATATGGTATACCTGTGTAGGTAGCAAACTCCATCACATTCGAAGAAACTGTTAACATAAAGTATGAATATATCAACATAAGTATACATACATACATACATACATACATACATACATACATACATACATACATACATACATACATACATACATACATACATACATACATACATACATACATACATACATACATACATACATACATACATACATACATACATACATACATACATACATACATACATACATACATACATACATACATACATACATACATACATACATACATACATACAATAATGTATATCCCATTTAGACCCATCCCAAAGTAAAATTAATTTAAAAAATATATATATTTGGTCTAACACTTCACGTGGGGGCATGTTGTAACGCCAATACCAACATTTACCCTTGTTACAGTTTGACCGAGTTAAAATTCACCCAACAAAAGGTTAACATGTTGCTAATATGCTAAAATGCCCAAAACTTACCCACAAGTGGGGTACATTGCAACACTTCAAGTTGGGTATTTTGTCACTCTCTCAATTTATCAATTTTTCTCTTCAACCCATCGCCGGCTTATAGCAAATAAATGTGTTTTCCTGCATAAACATAGTTAACATTGTTGTTGAGAGATCAGCAGAGCCCGAATATGTGTAAACCGCTAAACTAACCCCAGTCTCCATAATTTTCATCTTAGAGTTTTACTTACAAGCTATGGCAGCTGCCAGGTCTGTAGCATTTAGGTTGATATCACCCAAGTTCAAACCGGCGTTTCTAGATAACACACCAAGTAACACATTTTCCCAGTCTGCACCGTGTTTCTCATCCATGCCTTCTACAAACTCCAAAGCCTCCAAGAAGTCCACTCCTTCTTCTAATACTGCCTGCTCTTGACCATTATCACCTACTTCGTCAGAGTGTTCCTCATATGACTGTACCTGTTCACTGGAGAGTTCTTCACTATTCTCATCACCACGTTCTATAAACCCCACCTGGAAAAAACATTACCCGACATCCAGAAATACAATGTAGGCATACATTGTCTTGTGATTTGTCAACAAACAATAGTTCAAGAAATAAATCTATTTTGGGATTAAACTATTGAATTTTGAATTTTATTTGCCATCATATATGTATAAACAGAAGTGAAGTTATGTTCGCAGGCTTACACTCTCCTCGGTTCATTCAAGATATTGAATATTACTCAGATAAAATTGTACTGCTGTTTTAATGAAAGGAACTGTGCCTTCAATGGTAACGACATTAAATGGGTTTCCAAACTCCACTCTAGCTTAAATATATATATATATTTCAAACTAGCTAAGAAACAAGTCACAGAATACTCCAAACATGCACAAAATCAAAGCATCGATTCTTGTGCAAAAAGAGGATCGAAAATTTCTGAGAGTCAAATTTTGTGCAAAAATCGGATCTAAACGTTCGGCTCACTATGAGGTAGGCGCCCTGTCCTCTGGCCATATGTCGATTCTTGCGCAAAAAGAGGATCGAAAAAAACTGAGAGTCAGATCTTGTGCAAAAATCGGATCCAAAATTTTCAGCCTAGGAGTACTGTGATTGGTTCAAAACCACGCCCTCTGATTGGTAGATACCAGTCCACCAATCAGAAAGAAACTTAAATCTTGCCTCTGTATATGTATATAAGGCACAGTCAATCAATATTATATTGTCATATTTCAGCTCGAGAAATTTTTATAGAAGAAATACCAGCAATTCTATTATGTCTAGTAGAAGAGATAGGAAGAGTCGCAGCAGGTCTGAGGAGAAGAAGCCTGCTGCGACTCACAAGTCTCCATCTATAATGGTGCAGCTGCCCTGTGCCAGAGGGTCTTCTTGGAGTTTCGGCTCCAAGAAGGCCGAGAAGAAGATGGAGGGGAAGAAGTCACCCGCTTCTCATACTGTCACCATGGCAGACTTTGAGAAGGGTGACGCTCCAGCACTAATTATCCCTGAGGATACTGGGGATTTGGATGGCGCTGTATTCGATACGGCGACCTTTGAGCGGGGTCCTTTGACCCCGCTGCATGCCACCCCTAAGGGGGCGGACATGCCTGAAAAGATCACTAAGAAATCCCTTGTGCCTGAACAGATGGTCGGTCCCGCTGTTCCGGCCCCCGCTCCTGCAGACGATTGGCGTCTGCAGATGAGACGGGAAATGCAGGAAATGATGAGGGAGTCCCTGCGGGATATGATGGCTATGATGCCAAAGGAATGCAACCCTGCTGAAAGCAGATGTACCGAAGGAACTGGGCAGGCTGGAGCCCAGATTTCACAGCTGGGAGCAAGTAGCATGGCTACTGCTTCAGATACGATGACAAGGGAGTGTAACCCTGCTGACAGCAGGTACCCCCTAGGAACTGGGCAGGTGGAGGCCCAGTGTCCACTGGCAGGAGTACGTAACTTGGTTACTGCTCCAGAGACTGGACCAAGAGCCCAGGACTCATTCTATAATACTCAGATGAGTAGAGGTAACAAAGTTACCACACTAGGGACTGAACTAGGCAGAGTCCAGGGCCCAATGGCTAGGGAATCAGCTCGTTTTGCTGTTCCCTCTGAAAGGGCCGGTCTGCACGGAGACCAGGCACCTACGTTTGACAATTTGGTTGGAAGTGAAGGTAATGTTACCTCACTAGGAACTGGGCTACTTAGAGCCCAGGGTCCGCTGGCTGGCACCTCAAGGGGTGCCACTTTAGACTTTTCAAATCCGCCTGCGCTGAGGCGGAGGTTGACAGGCAGGGAGCAGGCTCAGGCTCCGCTGTTCAGGCCATCCGAGACGGAGGTTCAGGGCGAGCCTATGAGCTTTACAGCTGAGGTGCTGTCAGACCTTTCTGAAGAGGAGGTCTGGACTAATGACGGATCAGAGGAGGTCACATACTTCTCTCCTGAGGAACCCGAAGAAGAGTATAACCCCTTCAAGGGTATTCAGGATCTAGACGGATACAGCCTGGTGGGGCTGGGCTCCGCGCTGCCAAAGGCGTGACCAACTATCACACCCTCAAGCAGACAGTTGGCCTTATGGAGACAGGTCAGGGGAGGAGATGTCATGGATCCTCACCCTAGAGTGGACATCCTGGACAAGATTTACTCTGGTGATCCAGCAGCAAAGCCTTTCCTCGACCAGGAGGTACCGCTGGAGATACCAACCAGTACCAAGTTCCAGGCTGCAGACCTGGCTATGAGGAAGCAGCAGAGAGACATGGGTCTGGTAGCCCATGCCATAACTACAGGGCTGGAGGACTTAGAAGGAGCCTCGGCACATCTCCTTTCCACGGTTGAGGAGATGACGGACGGACCTGTAAAAGACCGGCTCATGCAAGCTCACAGGGAGGTGACTCAGGCGTCGACACACCTTCTGGGCCATGCCCTGAGGTTGTTGGGATCCAAGTTCAACGACTTGGCGAGTAAGAGGAAAAAACCTCTTATCTTTAACAGTACAAGACAAGATGCTGGGTCAGCAGATAAGGTCGACCCCTTTAGGGTATGACTCTCTTTTGGCTACGTCCCTCCAACCGGCTGTCCAAGCTAGTGCCAGCAGGAGACAGAATGAACTGTTAATGGCAGCTCTGAGGAACAACACCAGGCCTAGGTCAAGGTACAGGAGTAGGTCTCCAGTGAGAAGACCGGTGGAAACTCAGCAGTACCAGCAGCAGAGACAGGGACTGCCGCCCTTTCGAAGGGGTAGCCGCGGAGGCCGCGGCTCCAGAGGTGCAAGAGGTGCCAGAGGCACTAGAGGAGGAAGACCATCCTTCTCGAGACGGTCTTGACTTTCTGGGAAGGTTAACCCAGAACAAGGATTGGTGGGACAGTGTCACGAAGGATTCGTTCGTTCGCTAGGCTGTCCGAAGACACAGACTCGAATTCAAGTCAGTTCCACCAGTGAGAAAAATAATGAAAAAAATAAAAGACAAAAAGATATTAAATTTTTAAAAGAAAAAGATCCTCCAAGAAAAGGTAGAGTCCGTTTTAGAAAAGGGGGTGGTGGAACCGGTCAGGGACCACCACAAAGTGTTCTATTCGAAACTCTTTGTAGTACAAAAGAAAGATGGTGGTTGGAGGCCGGTGATAAACCTAAGCGGCCTCAATCACTACATAAAGAAGAAGCCATTCAGGATGGCAACACTGAAGGACGTTTCCCAGAGTCTGAGGCAGGGCGACTGGGCGGCGACTATCGATCTAAAGGACCCATATTTGCATGTCCCTATTGCAAAAGAGCACAGACGATTCCTGCGTTTCTCCTGGGGGGGGGGGGCGCAGTACCAGTTCAGAAGTTCAGTTCAGCCCCCCGAACGTTCACGAGGGTAACGCTTCCTTTGGTAACACTATGCAGGACGCAGGGGATCAGGATAATCGTCTATTTGGACGATTTCCTGGTCCCAGGGCGAAGCAAGGGGGGAACTCAAATCGCACACAGGTTTCGTGTTGAACGTCTTGAAGAAGGCAGGGTTCCAGAGGAACCCGAAAAAGTGCAACTTGGAACCAAGGCAGGAGTTCCAGTACCTGGGTCTTGCCTGGAACACAAAGAATCTCAGAGTCTTTCTGCCAGAAGACAAGAGGAACGACTTCAGGGTGTTGGGTCTCCAAATATTGAGGAATCCCAACATAGCCTTAGCGCAGAGGTTCCTGGGCAAAGCTATCTTTGCATGGAGGGCAGTTCGCTTGGGGAGACTGCATATAGGACCGTTCCAGATGTCAGTAATCAAGGCTCTGAAATCACAACGCTTGATTTTGGACGGAGAAGCAGAGAGGGCTATCAGATGGTGGACTCGAACTCCGGAGGCCGGAGTGGAGTTGAGAACGCCTCCAACAACATTGTCCATGACAACAGATGCTTCAGCCTCAGGTTGGGGCGCAACACTGGACCACAGGTCAGCCAGTGGGAAGTGGACAGTGAAGGAAGCGGAACTGCACATCAATCATCTGGAGCTGTTAGCGGTGATGAAGGCGGTTCAAGCTTTTGTTCTGAGATTGAGGAACAAAGGTGTAACAGTTCATTTGGACAATGTCACAGCCGCTTCCTACTTTTTGAAGGAGGGCGGAACGAGGTCAGCTCGGTTAAACGAGCCAACCCGAGACATTTTAAGTTACTGCAGCAGGCACAGAGTGATCCTGGTGCCTGCTTTCCTACCAGGCATAGCAAACCTGGGAGCAGATGCTCTATCCAGGGGGATGCAGACCTGTGGTGACGAGGAGGATGTTCCAGCGCCTCGGCACACCGGAGGTAGATTTTTTTGCCTCCAGCAGGTCAGCCCAGGTCAGGAAGTACTTCACTCTGGACAAGAGAGACAACAGGGCTCTGGGAGTCAATGCTCTTTAGATCCGGCTATTCGATCGGATGTACGCATTTCCTCCCCCTCAGCTTATTCCCCTGATATTAACCAAGATGAGGATGTGCAGGGGATCTCTAATCTTAGTCACACAACTTTGATTCAGGGCAAATCGGCTGCCGGAGCTAATCCAGTTGTCGACCCGGCGGCCACTACGACTACCTCAGGGACAGTCGACAGTACAAGACCTGAGCACAGGCAGAGACCTGCCTTCCCTGGGGAAGCTCAGGCTGACAGTTTGGTCCATCTCCGGGAGTCCTTCCAAGGTCAGGGGGCAGATCAAACCCTGGCAGAGTTTATTTGTGGATCATGGAGGGGCTCCATGGGGAAGCAGTACTCATACGCTTGGGGAACCTGGTCAGACTGGTGCGCAGGATGTTCTGTATCAAGAACTGAGCCTTCTGTAGGGCAGTTTGCGATCTTCTTGTGGTTCTTATACAGAGACAGACATATGGCCTGGTCATCGATCAGGACACATAGGGCGGCTGTGGCTACCATCATAGACCCCTTGACTCAGAATCCTCTGAGCCAGCACCCTATGATAAGCAGGTTTATGAAGGCTGTATATTTAGCCAGGCCTCCAAAGGGAAAGGTGAAACCGATCTGGAGCGTTTCAGAGGTTCTGGAGGAGCTCAGATCTTGGGGCTTAGCGGAGGCTTAACCTAGGTCAAAGTTAAAATGGAGATTGACGATGTTGTTGGCTCTGGCTTCAGCCAGAAGGGCAAGTGATCAGTCCTTATTACACATAGACAGCAATCACCTGTTTAGGTGTACGGATTCCTGGCGTTTCCACCTCGCTTTCGGGGTAAAGCAGGACAGACCGGGACATATCCCTAAGGACATAGTCATTTCTAAACAGCAGGCTGCAGAGCTATGTCCATTGGAAAATCTCAGAGAGTACCTGAGGAGAACTGAGGAGGAGAGACGGGGTAGTATGCAGTCACTGCGTACTACTGTTGCTCCGCTTAGACCCGCAGGGAGGCAAACGATTAGGTCTTGGTTGTCACGAGTCCTGGAGCTAACAAATATTCAGGCTCCAGGAGGGTCGACTAGAGCAGCTTCGGATGCATGGGCCGCAGCCAAGGCAGTACCCATTTCTACTATCATGGCTGCGGCTGACTGGTCAAGTGTTAAGACAATGTCCAGATACTACTTGAGACCCCTTCCACAGGGGGCCCAGGCCTCTGAACATTTGTCTGTTCAGAGGGCGGTGTTAGGAGATGTTTAGCTCCTAAAAGGAAATAATAAAAAAAAATATATATATATACAAAATAAGAAATTATATAGATAATGGATCTATATATACAAAAACATAATTGTACATATGATTTTAGTCAGTGAGAACATATTTTGATGTATCTCATAATAGGAATTAAATTATTTTGGTGAAATTCAGAAATATATAGATTAATTTTATAGCTGGCCACTTCTAGACGTTACAACAAATCCCAATTAATGTCGTTACCATTGAAGGCACAGTTCCTTTCATTAAAATATATCAATTTTGAAGCATAGCGTATTAAAATTGATGTTTTAATAAAGACTGTGCCGAAATGGTAACGACCGCAGCGTCTAAAAGATGGTTTGTTAAGTGGGAAATTTCTCTCGTTTTTAAATTTAACAATATAATATGGATTGACTGTGCCTTATATACAGATACTGAGGCAAGATTTAAGTTTCTTTCTGATTGGTGGACTGGTATCTACCAACCAGAGGGCGTGGTTTTGAACCAATCACAGTAATCCTAGGCTGAAAATTTTGGATCCGATTTTTGCACAAGATCTGACTCTCAGTTTTTTTATCCTCTTTTTGCACAAGAATCGACATATGGCCGGAGGACAGGGCGCCTACCTCATAGTGAGCCAAACGTTTCGATCCGATTTTTGCACAAAAATTGACTCTCAGAAATTTCCGATCCTCTTTTTGCACAAGAATCGATGCTTTGATTTTGTGCATGTTTGGAGTATTCTGTGACTTGTTTCTTAGCTAGTTTGAAATATATATATATATTTAAGCTCGAGTGGAGTTTGGAAACCCATTTAATGTTTACTTACCTCGAGACAAAAGGCGACAATATCCTCACTTATAGACCAAACTTTAAAATTCTCCTCAAACATATTTTGCCCAGGCCCTGCGACATAGCTGCGATGTAGCTGTCCAATCATTGCTCTATAATACTGCCTCACCATCCTCTCTGGCATGTTCAATAGGAGTGCCAAATCAGCGATACTACGGACACCTACAATCAAACGGAGCATTCACCAGTTAACCCTTCAACCCTCGGTGCCGCATATATTCGGGATTTTTCCATTTTTTATTAACTCATTCCGTACCACCTTTTAAACATGTTAAAGATAAAATGTGACATCAAACAGCAATATTTGAAGACAGTTGACCTCCATTTTGTCAAATCTGAATAATTTTCACTCACATGAAGTTGTGGATCGCGTCAGCGAGACATAACTTCAAGTGGGTGAAAAATCAGATTTTATCATCTAGAGGTAAAAGGGTTAAGCAAGAAATAAGGACGAAAGTGATTTCGAACATGCATGTTCAAAAAATAAAATACGTGAATAGCTGATAAATGGGGCTTTTGGAACACATGCTACGTTGCCACACCAGCCTAAAATTTAAAAGATACCGCAATTATAGTCCATGGACATGCTCACATCTTATGGCCATACTAAGATTTTAGCCTGCTTTTGTCGCTTTAATCGCAGCTACATGGAAACATGTAGCTGTGTTTCCAGGTCGGTCCCTGGGCCAGGTCGGTCCCGTGTTTCATATTTGATGCGGTCTATCTAGCTAAATTGATATTGCACCAGCGCTGGACCAGTGCTTGTACACACTTGTTATTATTTTATAAGTATTGGCTAATAATTATGTTCAAGATAAATCGATTGGGGTTAGCTCAATTTTTCACGTGCTTTCACTTTTTGCACTCGACCTCGTAATGTGTGCAGTGTGTTCATATATAACACACACTGTAAAGAACAGTTTATTAATCTTGTATTATCATCTATCATGTTGTGTCTCATGCGTGCGACTCCGAAATGCGATAGGTTTTGTGATTCCACGTGGTCGGGTGATATCGCGCTCTATATGTTTTAATTCTGCCCTAACTCTAAACTATAAACATGACTGTTGATATTGAAACATATAGAGCGCGTATTGGTACATATCGGGGTCGTGGTAAGCCTGGTATAATTCTCAATGGTTACCTTATCATCAGTTTTCTGTGTAGGGTGGGAATTTTGTATTGGTTATTTACACTCTTGTTACTCAGCGGAGATATAGAGCGTAATCCAGGCCCATCTAATTATATAAATGCGTTTCTACTTAATACTAGAAGTTTAAAGTCGGTTTCAAAAAATCATAATAAATTAAAAGATTTTCAATCACTCGTCGAATTAAAACAAGCAAAAATTATTTCAGTAACCGAGTCGTGGTTAACAGAAGATATCAAAAACTGTGAAATATTACCTGAAGCTGATTTTAATATTTATAGAAAGGATCGCGGAGGATACGGTGGCGTTTTAACAGCTATCCACACGAGTATTCATTCAAAACTGAGACCTGATCTAATGGTACAGAATGATCGACATAATGAGATCATTATTGTTGAAATCATTATTCCTAAACTCCCGAGGATAGCTCTTCTGACTTATTACCGACCACCGTCTGATAACTCTGTGGAATGTCCGCAAAATTTAGAAACCTGTCTCCGTCGTATACGAGAAGAAGGTTTCTCCAACATTCTTGTTATGGGTGATTTTAATTTACCAGACTTTGACTTGAACTTGAATGTTCCGCTCACGGATAATAATAACTACTGGTACTATTATGATATATTCCAAGAATTCTGTTTAAAACATATAGTTATGTGCTCAACCCATCAAAATGGTAACAGATTAAATTTAATATTATCTACATCACCCCATTTAATTACGGATATAGATGTTGAGCAGGACCTATTTCCATCGGATCATTACCTTATAAATTTTTCTATCAAGGCTAGTGGCCTTAAAAATAATAAACTGACTAGATCAGTTTTTGACTATAGGAATGTGGATTGGACTAAGGTGAAGGTATATTTAACTAACGCTGATCTTATCGACATAGTTAGTGACTCAGTGGGTATACCCGACATTAATCGTATTTGTGATAATTGGGTCTCTAAATTGGAAGAAACATTAAATACATTTGTACCCCGTCGCATTATTCGTGACATTAATTCTCCCCCTTGGATTGACAGTGAGGTAATAAATCTGAGCAAAAAGAAAGAGACTGCCAGCAAACGGGCTAGGAGGATTAACACCCAGAGTGCTTGGGCTAAATACCGTCGACTCAGAAACAGTCTCCGGAACATGATAGATTAAAAATACAATAAATATACTAAGGATTCGCTCGATGATATTAGGACTAATCCCAAAAGGTTTTGGAGCTTCTTAAGATCAAAGACAAAAAGTAAACATATCCCTTCTGAAATGAAATTTCAGGGTAATACTTCAGACGAACCTGAAGTTGTAGCGAATTATTTTAACAATTTCTTTTATTCAAACTTTACTCACGTCCATAATACGGATAACCCTCCTCCCATCAATAGTTTTATTAATCCTAATCTATCAATTGTACAGTTATCAGTTGCTGAAGTCCGCATTATATTACAGAATATAGACACTAGCAAAGCGACAGGGCCGGATGGCATTCCAGGTGTATTTCTAAAGAATTGTGCTAAGGAACTGGCACCTTCTTTTACCAAACTGTTAAACATATCTTTGCAAGCTGGCATATTTCCTAACTCCTGGAAAATGGCTAATATATGTCCCATTTTTAAGAAAGGTGATAGAATCAATTGCGAAAATTATAGGCCTATA
Source organism: Flabesymbios commensalis (assembly GCA_964017125.1). Lineage (NCBI taxonomy): Eukaryota > Metazoa > Annelida > Polychaeta > Terebellida > Flabelligeridae > Flabesymbios > Flabesymbios commensalis. The sequence goes on along the minus strand of OZ024905.1, from coordinate 21,454,873 downwards.
TCTTTACTTAGTATTTTAAGCAAAATTTTTGAACGTGCTATCTGCAACATAATTTATCCAGAAATCAAAGATTTAATTTCTAACAACCAGTATGGTTTTGTACAACGACGCTCAACAGAATCTCAATTATATGTCTTTTACGACAAAATCTCAAAAATTTTAGACTCTGGTGGCCAAACTGACGTTATATATCTTGATTTTACAAAAGCCTTTGATTCAGTTCCGCATCATCTCTTAATACATAAACTTCAGACTTTCGGTTTTAATGGGACGCTGCTTAACTGGTTCCATAGTTATCTAAATAATCGATACCAGCGAGTATTAATTCACGGTAGCATGTCTACTAAACTACCTGTTAGATCTGGGGTACCCCAAGGGTCAATACTTGGCCCATTAATGTTTATATTATATGTGAATGACATTGCGGACAATATTTCAAATCTATCTTTTAAAACTCTATATGCTGATGATGCAAAAATTGGAAGTGAAATTAAATCAATGCAGGATTGTGTAGACCTTCAAAGCGATTTGAATATTTTTACACGTTGGAGTGATATTTGGAAGCTTTTCTTCAATGGTACCAAGTGCAAAGTCCTCACAATAGCCAGATCTTTTAAACGTAATTTTCAATACCATTTAAATAACATTCATCTAGAATCTGTTAAAGAGTTTAATGATCTAGGACTACTAATCAATTCTTCCTTAACCTGGAGAAGTCATATTGCCACTAAAATTAGCAAGGCGAACAGAATGCTTGGCCTGATAAAGCGTACAGTCAGATTCAATGCTCCATATAGAGTCAAACTACACCTATATACAACTTTGGTTAAACCGTTATTTTCCTACGCATCAATTGTTTATTCCTGTAGCAAGGCAGATCTCAACCAGATTGAACGTATACAACGTAAAGCCACAGAATATATTCTTAATGATTATGTGTCGGATTACCCAACCAGACTACATAACACCAAATTACTTCCTTTGTCTTTTATAAAAGATATCAACGACTTGTGTTTTCTATATAAATGTATACATAATTTCATAGATATAGATATTAGACATATTCTTTCTTTTTATAACGCTGACACCTCTAGAACTAGGCTAGGTCAACAGGTCTTGCCTTTAAGATCTGTACGCTTTAATTCTGAATTGGCTGGGCTATTTTTCTCTAATCGGGTAGTAAAAATGTGGACTATCCTGCCGAACACAATAAAACAAATTAATTGCCGCAATAGATTTGTCAAACGTTTTAAGAAACTATTATATAATTTTTACATTGTAAAGTTGACTACGACCTATGATATTGACAACTCTTGCACGTGGGTTACCGTTTGTCGCTGTCCGCGATGTCGCCAGGCATGAAACACTTTTCTCTCTTTTTCTTTTTGACACATCTTAGCAGGCACGGGAAGTTCACCTGGTGTTGAGTCGGTGTTGGGCCAGCGTCGTAGACGGTGGGCCAGCATTGATTCGGCGTTTGATGGGCGTCTCGTGTTTTGCTGGAATGCGTTTTTTCATAATTGCTGCACGCATACTTTAATAACATTGTTATCTGATTATGGGACAGGCCTAGCATAGATATTACATATCTGATGCCATGTCCCAGCCAACAGTATTATTATGACTATGTTTTCTTATCATTGAACAAAGTAATGTATACTGTGTATTTGGCGAATCTTAATAAATAAATAAATAAATAAATAAATTCCTCTGAAACCATTAGCTTTGTTTGTACTCTTAAAACTCAATTTGTAATACCTGATTCCACATTTTGATATTCACTTGAAATCTAAACGTTTGGCAGTGTGCTTTCAAATACTAAGAGGAAGCAATATTGATGTTTTAAATCAAAAGCTAATATCTCATTTTATTATGTTATAGCCTTCACAAGTCATATATAGATTGCATAATATATATGGCCTATGAGACACATAAAACCACAGGTGTCCATATCCAGCCATTTGAAAGCAAACTCAATAAATACAGATAGGCCTACAGGTGAACCGTATTTGGCGTTGAGCATAAATTCGCGCCTCCCATTTGTTATCAGTGCAAAATACGCAAAAATAAATTCAACGCGAAATTTAAATAGAGAAGTATGAGTGACTCTCGATTGTCCTCAAAACTACATGTAGTTAAGTCGTCTTGCCTATAAAATGCCTGCAAACCCACCACTGATTCACAGCCTTGTAATTGTACAATAACATTGTCAAACTTTGATTAAATCGGATGGATAGCTAACACAACCCACCACTGATGCCCAGCGTTTCAATTGTACAATAACATTGTCATCTCATAAAGACTTTAATGAAGATTGTGATTGTATCGGATGAAATACGAACACAATTATGGAAATCAAACTGTGTTTTTTATAATGGTGCTTCAATCGTTTTAATTTTGTTTTAAATTAGCAGGAAAAAAAAGAATTATAGCACAACACCGTACAATCATTTAGATAGCTGACCAATGAATCATGGACCTGAACACCAAATTCAACATGATGTGATAAGTATCGTCACAATTATATTTTTTATAGTGGCAGCCCTAATTTGTATGAAAATTGTCATAGCTAAAATGCTCCAGAAACACCATGTAGGCCTACTTTTGAAATTTTCCAGGTTCCCCAATAGAAGCTATATCAGTAGCGAACGGTTGTGGGACAATTTCTAGTGGCATTTTTGTCAGCACGACCAAGTGCAGAATTATCAATGCACATACATTATTATATAATTGATAAAAAAATTCCCATATATCTGTATTCTGTAGTAGCCCTACATCTTTACTTTTTTTCCATTAAAAAAATAATAGATTTTACCGGCAAGTGTGCAGAGAAAATCGCCGACAGCATCACGATTGAAGAGATCAACAGGAGCATCGCCTAGCATTCCTTGGAACTCTTCGGGATAAAGCGTCATCAAGGCTTCATAGAGAGCCAGTCCGGCCATACGTAGACTCTCACACCCCTCTTCTTCTGGTGTGTTACGATGTGCCCTCACCAATCCTAAAGAAATAAAACAAAGAAATTACGTCTGGGGTGTTAAGCCATACTAATATCGTCAATGTTCTAATATCGTAACCAAACAGTAAAATGTTTCTAGTTCGTACCCACATGACATAGGAAATAAGCTGAAAGTACCAAAATAAACGGAATAATCTCATCTCTTTATTTAAGCTATGTTTATACCTTTCGTATAGGCTACATATGTTGGTCAAATATTTCCTCAAAGTTGATACCCGAAGTGGGCACGTTTTACAAGCATTCCGAGAGTTTACTTGTGTCACCAGTGTCTGTACTTCCTGTGACACTCACTGATAAATCAATTCAGCAGAGTATGGTATGTGAATGTTTAAATATCGAAGATTTGGAAAGTTGAATTTGACCCATAAGAACACAACTGTATAGTTTAGATATAAGCCTTAACTTGATTTTTTATAGGTATTTTCCAACAAAATTGTTAAGTTAATAAGATGTTAGTTTTCTAATCAGGTTCAAAAACATGTTTGCTAAGATTAGTTTTACGGTGTTAGATATCACCAATCCAATTAGGCTACCTAAAGTTTGTTTACCAGGCTTTGCTGCCACGTTTGTAGTCGCCACAAAAATCGCCAATACCAATACTAATATCTTCATGGTTCCAGTGTATTGTGCACATCCAAGTCTGATGACTAGCAATGTCCAATATGATGTTGATATATATAGCCTACTGCAAGCGGATAAACGGATACTTATAGGCCTACTACTGGGACAGCAGCAATCATTTTCTCGTAATTACCGGCAGTCAGATGCTGTATTGTCATGCTGTAATTTCTAGTTTTATGCTGTGAATTATCTTCCAGTGTCCTATCGTCACCGTGGTATGAAAGCTAGGTGGTATATGCCACTCCGTAAAGTGGCAGATACCACCCTTTCATACCAAGGTGACTATTTTTTCTAGTGGGGCCGCTAAGTGTTCACTTTGGATTAAAAACATGATATTTTCACTAAGTGGTCAGTGACATCGTGGGCTGATATAGAACACTTTTTCTGGTCTTATGTGGAGCTTATAGGGAAAACGTACCCCCTAAAAACTGTTTTTTTTTGCTGGAACATATCTAACCAACATAGTTTTATGTCAAGGCGATGCACCAAATATGTTTAAAATGATGAATATTTTCATAACAATTAGCTACAAATATATTATAGTCTCAACACTTGTGATCACATCAATTGTATTATGTTTTGTGTAATTATGTAATATTCGTCCAACGTGTATCAGGCGAATGTATAGTGTTTGATAGAGTAACGGCTGTACATTACCATTGTCACAGAATCGGCGTATTTCATTTGGAGCTATACCGTTAATTGTTTATTTGACTTTCCAATTGGAAACACATTTGAAAAGGTTCAGTATCATTATTTGTCAATGACTTTGTGTAAACAGTATCAACATTATCCACATCATCTGACGGGATACGGTCAAGGCTACATTTACGAGATGCGTCAGCCACAGAAATCAATTATTCACATCTAGTAAGTCAAATTCGGCTCTAAAATTATAACAATATATAAAATAACATAAAAACTCATTGGGATAGCTGGCAAAATCAATATAACCATGTGCATTTTTGGTAAGTGTTAATGATGATAAATATTATTAAACTGATGTATTTTGTCCAAACGTTACTAACACATGGCGGTATGAATTTTTATCCAATTTAAATATTTAATTAATTCTAAAATCTGTCAGTATAAATATTAAGTTGGTCGTTAAATCACAAAGTCCACGAGTGTTTAAATGTTTAGTCATTCTCAAATGAAACCAATCATGATGAGTTTTCAGTAGGGGCCTAAGTACTAAAATAGTAAAAATAATACATAAACAATCTAGTCATTGAGTCAGAACATTAAACTAGCATTGGGTCAACGTTTCGTTTTTACTGTTCATAGATGTAGCCCAACGTTACTCTCTATAAATAAGGGAGTTTCAGAATTAATTTCCTGTGATGTATCTTTATATGTGTTATCAGCCTTTTTTCTGATCAAATATAACTCTCAACTTTAATTACCCAAAGACAGAACAAATGAAAGCAGTGTAATTTGGACTCTTTGGAGGTTTTATTAACCACGAGTCAAATACCTAAAAAAAAACATGCGATAAACATAACGGAAACTGAAACAATAAAACCGACAAACCATAACTATTTATGCTTTATATTTTTTACTCACAGTATCCAGTTATAGGGGAGAGTGGGACACCTTGGCCAAAAGGGCACGTTGAACAACTTGACTTTTCTCTGTTTGTTAAGGTCATAATCGCCTGATACCCCGTCTATATGACCACCTAGTGGTGTGTGAACTAACCAAAAATTAAAGGGCACATTTGATCACCTCATCACATTTTCTGCTATTTTTTTTTAAATTATCGACAAGAAAGTGAATTTTACGGGGTGATTTTAATTTCTTCTAATTCTTGTTGAAACGTAGTATTAAATAACAATTTTCGTTTTACAGAAACCTTTTCAAGGCCAATTTTGAATAAGAAGTACTTTTTCACATATGTTTTGGCAAGAAAAAATTTGGCAGCCAATTTATCTTGAGGAATTTTGATGGGGTACGTTGAACCATGAAAAGTGGGGCATGTTGAAACATAGTTCAATATAAAATTTAGGAGTGGGGCACTTTGAACATAGGGGCATGTTGAGCCACTTGATTTTTCAATAAAAATCGGGTGTTGTACAAACACAAATCATATATAACTAGGCTATCACAGATGGCAAGAGTGCTGCTTATGTGTCATTTCAAAACCGTTATTTCATTTTTTATCGTGGTTTAAGGTACCCCGACTCATGGTTCAAGGTGCCCCGTAGGTGGGGTATGTTGAACCCATGAAAAAAAATTGAAATGTGATTTTTATCATAAGTGAGAGATTAAGTTCAAGTTATTTTATGCCAGGATGTTACCTTTTTCTACAGCTGTCATTTGCCATACAAAAAATAATTTAGTTCCATTCTGACTTGTGAGGGGGTTGAAAAAATAGAAAAAATGTTTCGAGGTGACCCATTTTCCCCTACTGACGTGACAGTGACTAAGATAGTAAAAGTTAACTCACAATTATGTAATATCTGCTACCTGTATATAAAGTAGCAAACCTGTAATTATTATTGAAACCGTTATTAACTAATATAAGATAATGTGTGTAAACCATTCTATAACATACGTAGTAAATTATGAATACAACCTAAAGTGCAGATATAATAATATCAGCCTGATATTTAATATCTTAACCTCATTAGTAAAATAAAATCTCCTAACTTCAATTATCTAATATAATGAAGTAACGAGACAGTGTTCTCAAATGCGTCAACAAGTACATTTAAAATTTTAAGGGTAGTGGCTCGATCAAAGGGTGGTAGACGGATGTGCTTGCATCCCACGGAATGCAAGGACTGATCCCGGTACCTGAACACCCAGCTATTTAAACCCTAACACAAAGGGAGTGAGTGATTAGTGTAAGGACACTGAGGTGAGCAAGGGGGAAGTGACCTGGATCCAGTGACATCAAGTCTTGACCTGGGAGGCAGACGAGGTAGACAGTTTATGACCCACCTATATAGGGCAGGGACCAGAGTTTAAAAGTTTACCTGGGGACACGGAAACAGTGGAGACTTTCATCCCGACAGCTGTGATGCTGGCGATAGAATCCCTCAGTGACACCTTGTGAGCCCAGCTAACCCATTGGGTTTGAAAGACACGAAAATCCTACACCAATGTCCAAAACATCTCTCCCTAAGATAATTTAAACAAAACTTCAACTTTGAAGTTCACAATCACATTTTTGTCAAGCAATTGATTTTATTGGCCGGCAACTGTGTCAGTACTGGGTGAGACCTCCATGTCACACGAGCTTCCCATTATAGGAAGTAAGGGTGGTGAAACCAACTCTGTCATCAGTGATATGTCTACATTCTAATTCAAAGTTTTTTCTATTCAGAGATTGATTGGATATGTTGCGAGCAAACATTGTAATGCCATTTTATCCAGGTATCTTTTCTATGTATTCACGTCATAGCAACTGTTAACTGGTGAATGATAGAAACTGTAGAGCACACAGCCGTATTTTGGACCGTCTATATTTCTCGTCTTCTTCGTCGGGATATACACAGATTGGCGCCAATGATAAATGGATGAATGGGGTATTACACAACCTTTGTGAAAATATAGGCTAAACTTCACCAGGAGAACATCCAGATGACGGTGAAAGGAATGAGATAATAATGTTCTCCAGACCATGGAGCTAGTAGTACTAACTCCATGTCCAGACACATGATTTTAAATTCCAACCCTGTCTGAGGTCGAGCATGCTACCTCTCAGTCACGGAGGCTCTCCACAATACTGAATATTTACGAGTTAGCGAGAAGGAAACATTTGTTTCTTTGAAACCTAAATGCCAGAGCGGGGAACAAACCCGCGATCTCCCGACCTTCTAGGCAGGCAGCTTTAACCACTGGCGCCGCTAATGACGAGATCGAGGGTTTGTGAGCAGGTGGCTGTGCACATGCAGCTTTATACGTAGCGCTGCTTCCAGGTTCACATTCAGATTTGATAAAGGTGTCACATGAATAATTATTGCTAAAATTATTCATGCTAGATATATATATGCTGTATGCCTATATATGCGAAACGTGATAATTAAGGGTCTTAAAATATGACACAGAAATAATTGTTGTTAATGTTTTCAAATCTTGTGATTGTGATTGTGAAGCCTATATTAAAAGAGACTGATTTGCATAAAATCCTTATTTACCTGGCACAAAAACCCTGATCGCTACAAAATTTGGTACATTTTGATACACTGATATGATGCGTCGCTGAGACATGGTTTTTTATTTAATCATTGTGTGAGGCTGTAAAAATGTACACACTACTCAAAACCCAGCCCAGTGCCTCTTATGTATGAGAAATAATTTTACACATACCACCATATAGCCCAGCATCGCCTGGTTTTTTTCTAGTCCAACTATGACGAATGCTCATGTCATGTACGATAAAAGTGTTTGTGATTTTGTTAAATTTTCGTCTGATAACACATTTGCTACACGCAGTTCGAGTGACTTGGTCCCACAGATTGTTTTCAACAGATAATGTTTTCAACTTAGTTTTTAAAATACATTTGCATACATCCTGCCTCAGAGTATCAATTACTTTGCAAGTGAAATATAGGGAACTTTTCTAGAAAAGGTAGAGTGCAAATTTTTAATGTTTTGTGTAGTAATTTATATTTTGTGTAGTAATTGACGTGTATAAATTTAAATTGTGAGGGACTTGTGGGAAATCGTATGTAAATGATGTATCCTGACTTTTTGGGATGAAAACTACTTGTAGATACATCATTGGGCCCTGTTTAGTATCTCTCCAGGTGATCCATGTTTATTTGTTGATACTTGTTGATACTTTATTTATTTATTCGTTTATTCAAATATATTTATATAGGGTGTATACATTTTAGAAAATATGTTATTTTTAAAATATGTGCCCTGTCATACATTCAATACAATACATTTTTAAAATATCTGATATTGTAAATGGTATATATACAGAATAAAATATCCATTATCTAATCATCTCTACACTTAAAACCAATTAATGAACACTGTCATAAGAAGCTTTTAAAAAGCACATGTTATTATGTGGATATCTGATAATAGTAAGATTAATTTAATGTTAAAAGTGGCATTCCCATGATAGGAGTGTAAATACCAGTTTCCCGCACTAACAACCAGAGATAAAAAACACATTATGGTAAATGGTAAAAAAATCACTCTGGAAAAGCGTAGAAACTTACGTAACATTAGGACATCTTGACATTTACACAGGATGATAATATATATGTACACACAAGATTTTTACAAACTTATATATTGTTTATTACACAAAACATATTGCACAAATATGTTATTTCATGTACTTAACTTTTTTATTGCATATTTGTATATTGTCAACTTTTTGCTGAAAAGAAAAGAAACCCAGGTGGTAAGCAACGAAAACGACGTCCAATAATTTGTCATGTGCGTCGTAGCCAGTGATGTCACTACCAGGTTCGACAGGAAGTTGACTTTCACGTAGAAGACGAGACGCAGTCATCAAAAGCTCTTTTGGTATACCTGTGTAGGTGGCAAACTCCATCACATTCGAAAAAACTGTTAACATAAAGTATGCATATATATCAACATAATTATACAATATACAATAATGCATATCCTGTTTAGACCCCCTCCCAAAGTTATATTAATTAAAAAAAATATTTTCTATTGGGTCCAACACTTCGCGTGGGGGCATGTTGTAACGCCAATACCAACATTTACCCGTGTGATAGTTTGGCCCAGTTACAATTCTCCCCAACAAAAGGTTAACATGCTGCTAATATGCCCAACATGTCGTTACAGCTTACCCGCAAGTGGGGTACATTGCAACACTAAAAGTTGAGTATTTTGTCACTCTCTCAATTTTGTTCAATTATTCTCTTCAACCCTTCGCCGATTTTATAGCAAATACATGTGTTTTCCTGCATAAACATAGCTAAAATTGTTGTTGAGAGATCAGCAGATCCGGAATATGCGTAAACTGTGACAACTAACCCCAGTCTCCCTAATTTTATCTTAAGATAGGACACTGTACTTACAAGCTATGGCAGCCGCTAGAGCTGCAGCATTCAGGTTGATATCACCCAAGGAAAAAAGTTGTTCCTAGATAAAACACCAAGTAACATATTTTCCCAATCTGCACCGTGTTTCTCATCCATGCCTTCTACAAACTTCAAAGCATCCAAGAAATCCACTCCGTCTTCTGATACTGCCTGCTCTTGATCATTCTCACCTACTTTGTCAGAGTGTTCCTCATATGACTGTACTTCTTCACTAGAGAAATATTCACTATTGGTAGGCCTACTCTCATCACAACGTTCTATAAGAGGGACATGGCGCAATGGTTAGAGCGTGGCGCTCTGCCAATGTCGCTGTCTGCCGTGCAGTTTCGAATCCCGCTTGGTGCAGAATTTTCAGAGAAATTTATTGTTTCTCCCCTCTCAAGCTTGGGACATTGCTGAGATGTTGTGTCCTTGGGCAAGACACTTCAGTCTCAAATGCTTCACTTGACTCAGGTGAAAATAAGTACCTGGTAGGACAGAGATGGCAATGTGTACGATAAGTTCAATGCGCCGAAACGTCTGCAGGACTGTATGCTCTCTGTGGAGTTGAAATGGCACACGAATGAACAGGTCCAGTGGCCAGGGGGTAAGATGTAAAGTCGGATGATAGGTCTTCAGACTTGATATCAGACTATAAACCTGCACCTTTACCTTTTACTTTTATAAGCCCCACCTGGAATAATTATTAAACAACATCCAGAAATACAATGTAGGCATACATTATTCTGTGATTTGTCAACAAACAATAGTTCAAGAATTAAATTGATTTTGAGATTAAACCATTGAATTATAAATTTTACTTTCCATGACATTTGAAAAACAGAAGCGCAGTTATGTTCGCAGGCATACATTCTCCTCGGTTCATTTAGCCTATTGAATATTACTCAGATAGAATTGTACTGTTATTATTAACACCGTTTTACGTAAATGTGTCTTTAATTATTGATATATACATACAGCTACTCTCGTGATTATAGGGTTATTATTGCTCATGACTAGACGGTTATATTGGGGATATATGTGTGGAGGAAGGAGGAGGGGGGATAAAGTAATTTACTCACCAAAACCAACTGATAACAGTTGAACCATAATGATAAAAGTGTATTTTTTTAATCAGTATACTTACTTCGAAACAAAAGGCGACAATATCCTTACTTACAGACCAGGCTTCAAAATTTTCCTCAAACATGTTTCGCCCAGGCCCTGCGACATAGCTGCGTTGAAGCTTTCTAGTCATTGCTCTATAATACTGCCTCACCATCCTCTCCGGCATGTTCAATAGGAGTGCCAAATCAGCGATACTACGGACACCTGCAATCAAACGGAGACTTTTGTATAGATGATTTGGAAAATGAGAAAAAAACAAAACAGAAATCCGCGTATACAAAGATACTGTAATATATGCATACTGCATCGTTGGGAAGGTGAGATGGGCTCATCTCAGCACAAGTCACCACATCAAGCCCGAGCCTTTATGCGAGGGCTTGTTGTACGAACAAACCAAGATCAAGTCACCAGCAAGAGAATCACATGAACAAACCAAGATCACGTCACCCGCAGGAGAATCACATCAACAAACCAAGATTACGTCACCAGCAAGAGAATCACGTGGATGAACCGAGATCACGTCACCAGCAAGAGAATCACGTGAACAAACCAAGATCACGTCACCAGCAAGAGCATCACGGGAACAAACAGAGATCACGTCACCAGCAAGAGAATCACGTGAACAAACCAAGATCACGTCACCAGCAAGAGAATCACGTGAACAAACCGAGATCACGATACCAGCAAGAGAATCACGTGAACAAACTAAGATCACGTCATCAGCAAGAGAATCACGTGAACAAACCGAGATCACGTCACCAGCAAGAGAATCACGTGAACAAACTAAGATCACGTCATCAGCAAAAGAATCACGTGGATAAACCGAGAACACGTCACCAACGAGAGAATCACGTGAACAAACCGAGATCACGTCACCAGCAAAAGAATCACATCAACAAACCAAGATCACGTCATCAGCAAGATAATCACGTGAACAAACCGAGATCACGTCACCAGCAAGAGAATCACGTGAACAAACCGAGATCACGTCACCAGCAAAAGAATCACATCAACAAAGCAAGATTACGTCATCAGCAAGAGAATCACGTGAACAAACCGAGATCACATCACCAACAAGAGAATCACGTGAACAAACCGAGATCACGTCATCAGCAAAAGAATCACATGAATAAAACAAGATCACGTCATCAGCAAGAGACATACGTGAAAAAACCAAGATCACGTCATCAGCAAGAGACACACGTGAACAAACCAAGATCACGTCATCAGCAAGAGAATCACGTGAACAAACCGAGATCACGTCATCAGCAAGAGAATCACGTGGATAAACCAAGATCACGTCACCAACAAGAGAATCACATCAACAAGCCAAGATTACGTCACCAGCAAGAGAATCACGTGAACAAACTAAGATCACGTCATCAGCAAGAGAATCACGTGAACAAACCATGATCACGTCATCAGCAAGAGAATCCCGTGAACAAACCGAGATCACGTCATCAGCAAGAGAACCACATAAATAAACCAAGATCACGTCATCAGCAAGAAAAACACGTGAACAAACTAAGATCACGTCATCAGCAAGAGAATCACGTGAACAAACCATGATCACGTCATCAGCAAGAGAATCCCGTGAACAAACCGAGATCACGTCATCAGCAAGAGAACCACATAAATAAACCAAGATCACGTCATCAGCAAGAAAAACACGTGAACAAACTAAGATCACGTCATCAGCAAGAAAACACGTGAACAAACCAATATCACGTCATCAGCAAGAGAATCACGTGAACAAACCGAGATCACGTCAAGAGAATCACGTGAACAAATCGAGATCACGTCACCAGCAAGAGAATCACATCAGCAAACCAAGATTACGTCACCAGCAAGAGAATCACGTGAACAAACTAAGATCACGTCATCAGCAAGAGAACCACGTGAACAAACCATGATCACCTCATCAGCAGAAGAATTACGTGAACAAACCGAGATCACGTCACCAGCAAGAGAATCACATGAACAAACCAAGATCACGTCACCAGCAAGAGAACCACGTGAACAAACCGAGATCACGTCACCAGCAAGAGAATCACGTGAACAAACCAAGATCACGTCACCAGCAAGAGAATCACGTGAGCAGACTATGATCACGTCATCAGCAAGAGAATCACGTGGATAAACCGAGATATTGTCACCAGCAAGAGAATCACGTGGATAAACCGAGATCACGTCACCAGCAAGAGATCCACGTGAACAAACCGAGATCACGTCACCAGCAAGAGAATCACATGAACAAACCGAGATCACGTCACCAACAAGAGAATCACGTGGATAAACTAAGATCACGTCATCAGCAAGAGAATCACGTGGATAAACCAAGATCACGTCATCAGCAAGAGAATCACGTGAACAAACCAAGATTACGTAATGAGCAAGAGAATCACGTGAACAAACTAAGATCACGTCATCAGCAAGAGAATCACGTGAACAAACCGAGATCACTTGACCAGCAAGACAATCACGTGAACAAACCGAGATCACGTCACCAACAAGAGAATCACGTGGATAAACCAAGATCACGTCATCAGCAAGAGAATCACGTGAACAAACTAAGATCACGTCATCAGCAAGAGAATCACGTGAACAAACCAAGATTACGTCATCAGCAAAAGAATTACGTGAACAAACCGAGATCACGTCACCAGCAAGAGAATTACGTGGATAAACCAAGATCACGTCATCAGCAAGAGAATCACGTGAACAAACCGAGATCACGTCACCAGCAAGAGAATCACATCAACAAACCAAGATTACGTCATCAGCAAGATAATTACGTGAACAAACCGAGATCACGTCACTAGCAAGAGAATCACGTGGATAAACCAATATCACGTCATCAGCAAGAGAATCATGTGAACAAACCGAGATCACGTCACCAGCAAGAGAATCACATCGACAAACCAAGATTACGTCATCAGCAAGACAATCACGTGAACAAACCAAGATTACGTCACCAGCAAGAGAATCAGGTGAACAAACTAAGATCACGTCACCAGCAAGAGAATCACGTGAAGAAACCGAGATCACGTCATCAGCAAGAGAATACCGAGATCACGTCAACAGCAAGAGAATCACGCGAACAAACCGAGATCACGTCACCAGCAAGAGAATCACGTGGATAAACCGAGATCACGTCACCAGCAAGAGAACCACGTGAGCAGACCATGATCACGTCATCAGCAAGAGAATCACGTGGATAAACCGAGATATTGTCACCAGCAAGAGAATCACGAGGATAAACCGAGATCACGTCACCAGCAAGAGAACCACGTGAACAAACCGAGATCACGTCACCAGCAAGAGAATCACATGAACAGACCGAGATCACGTCACCAACAAGAGAATCACGTGGATAAACCAAGATCACGTCATCAGCAAGAGAATCACGTGGATAAACCAAGATCACGTCATCAGCAAGAGAATCACGTGAACAAACCAAGATTACGTCATGAGCAAGAGAATCACGTGAACAAACTAAGATCACGTCATCAGCAAGAGAATCACGTGAACAAAACAAGATTACGTCATCAGCAAGAGAATCACGTGAACAAACCGAGGTCACTTGACCAGCAAGACAATCACGTGAACAAACCGAGATCACGTCACCAACAAGAGAATCACGTGGATAAACCAAGATCACGTCATTAGCAAGAGAATCACGTGAACAAACTAAGATCACGTCATCAGCAAGAGAATCACGTGAACAAACCAAGATTACGTCATCAGCAAAAGAATTACGTGAACAAACCGAGATCACGTCACCAGCAAGAGAATTACGTGGATAAACCAAGATCACGTCATCAGCAAGAGAATCACGTGAACAAACCGAGATCACGTCACCAGCAAGAGAACCACATCAACAAACCAAAATTACGTCATCAGCAAGATAATTACGTGAACAAACCGAGATCACGTCACTAGTAAGAGAATCACGTGGATAAACCAATATCACGTCATCAGCAAGAGAATCACGTGAACAAACCGAGATCACGTCACCAAAAAGTTAATCACGTGAACAAACCAAGATCACGTCACCAGCAAGAAAATCACGTGAAGAAAACGAGATCACGTCATCAGCAAGAGAATCACGTGAACAAACCGAGATCACGTCACCAGCAAGAGAATCACGTGAACAAGCCGAGATCACGTCACCAGCAAGAGAATCACGTGGATAAACCAAGATCACGTCATCAGCATGAGAATCACGTGAACAAACCAAGATTACGTCACCAGCAAGAGAATCAGGTGAACAAACTAAGATCACGTCACCAGCAAGAGAATCACGTGAAGAAGCCGAGATCACGTCATCAGCAAGAGAATCACGTGAACAAACCGAGATCACGTCAACAGCAAGAGAATCACGCGAACAAACCGAGATCACGTCACCAGCAAGATAATCACGTGGATAAACCGAGATCACGTCACCAGCAAGAGAACCACGTGAACAAACCATGATCACGTCATCAGCAAGAGAATCACATGAACAAGCCAATATCACGTCATCAGCAAGACAAACACATGACATGAACACACCAAGATCACAGCACATGTAAGATAACCTCATAAAAAAGGATAACAGCACGAGAAAGAATAACTCACGACCAAACCAAGATCACATCGTCTGCAAAAAAGCCATCTGAACAAACCAAGATCATATCGCCAGGAAGAGTACCTCACGAAGAAACCATTATCACAGCAACAAAAGAACTTCACGTGAATCACGTTTATCACGTGAACAAACCAAGATCACGTCACCAACAAGAGAATCACGTGAACAAACCAAGATCACGTCACCAGCAAGAGAATCACGTGAACAAACCAAGATCACGTCAACAGCAAGAGAATCACGTGAACAAACCGAGATCACGTCACCAGCAAGAGAATCACGTGAACAAACCGAGATCACGTCACCAGCAAGAGAATCCCGTGAACAAACCAAGATCACGTCACCAGCAAGAGAATCACGTGGATAAACCAAGATCACGTCACCAGCAAGAGAATCACGTGAACAAACCAAGATCACGTCACCAGCAAGAGAATCACGTGAACAAACCGAGATCACGTCATCAGCAAGAGAATTACGCGAACAAACCGAGATCACGTCACCAGCAAGAGAATCACGTGAGCAAACCAAGATCACGTCACCAGCAAGAGAATCACGTGAACAAACTAATACCACGTCATCAGCAAGAGAATCACGTGAACAAACTAAGATCACGTCATCAGCAAGAGAATCACGTGAACAAACCAAGATCACGTCACCACCAAGAGAATCACGTGGATAAACCAAGATCACGTCACCAGCAAGAGAATCACGTGAACAAACCAAGATTACGTCACCAGCAAGAGAATCAGGTGAACAAACTAAGATCACGTCACCAGCAAGAGAATCACGTGAAAAAGCCGAGATCACGTCATCAGCAAGAGAATCACGTGAACAAACCGAGATCACGTCAACAGCAAGAGAATCACGCGAACAAACCGAGATCACGTCACCAGCAAGATAATCACGTGGATAAACCGAGATCACGTCACCAGCAAGAGAACCACGTGAACAAACCATGATCACGTCATCAGCAAGAGAATCACATGAACAAGCCAATATCACGTCATCAGCAAGACAAACACATGACATGAACACACCAAGATCACAGCACATGTAAGATAACCTCATAAAAAAGGATAACAGCACGAGAAAGAATAACTCACGACCAAACCAAGATCACATCGTCTGCAAAAAAGCCATCTGAACAAACCAAGATCATATCGCCAGGAAGAGTACCTCATGAAGAAACCATTATCACAGCAACAAAAGAATTTCACGTGAATCACGTTTATCACGTGAACAAACCAAGATCACGTCACCAACAAGAGAATCACGTGAACAAACCAAGATCACGTCACCAGCAAGAGAATCACGTGAACAAACCAAGATCACGTCAACAGCAAGAGAATCACGTGAACAAACCGAGATCACGTCACCAGCAAGAGAATCACGTGAACAAACCGAGATCACGTCACCAGCAAGAGAATCCCGTGAACAAACCAAGAACACATCACCAGCAAGAGAATCACGTGGATAAACCAAGATCACGTCACCAGCAAGAGAATCACGTGAAAAAACTAATACCACGTCATCAGCAAGAGAATCACGTGAACAAACTAAGATCACGTCATCAGCAAGAGAATCACGTGAACAAACCAAGATCACGTCACCACCAAGAGAATCACGTGAACAAACCAAGATCACGTCACCAGCAAGAGAATCACGTGAGCAAACCAAGATCACGTCACCAGCAAAAGAATCACGTGAACAAACTAATACCACGTCATCAGCAAGAGAATTACGTGAACAAACCAGGATTACGTGACCAACAAGAGAATCACGTGAACAAACTAAGATCACGTCATCAGCAAGAGAACCACGTGAACAAACCATGATCACGTCATCAACAAGAGAATCACGTGAACAAACCGAGATCACGTCACCAGCATGATAATCACGTGAACAAACTAAGATCACGTCATCAGCAAGAGAATCACGTGGATAAACCAATATCACGTCATCAGCAAGAGAATCACGTGAACAAACCGAGATCACGTCACCAGCAAGAGAATCACATCGACAAACCAAGATTACGTCATCAGCAAGAGAATCACGTGAACAAACCAAGATTACGTCACCAGCAAGAGAATCAGGTGAACAAACTAAGATCACGTCACCAGCAAGAGAATCACGTGAAGAAACCGAGATCACGTCATCAGCAAGAGAATACCGAGATCACGTCAACAGCAAGAGAATCACGTGGATAAACCGAGATCACGTCACCAGCAAGAGAACCACGTGAGCAGACCATGATCACGTCATCAGCAAGAGAATCACGTGGATAAACCGAGATATTGTCACCAGCAAGAGAATCACGTGGATAAACCGAGATCACGTCACCAGCAAGAGAACCACGTGAACAAACCGAGATCACGTCACCAGCAAGAGAATCACATGAACAAACCGAGATCACGTCACCAACAAGAGAATCACGTGGATAAACCAAGATCACGTCATCAGCAAGAGAATCACGTGGATAAACCAAGATCACGTCATCAGCAAGAGAATCACGTGAACAAACCAAGATTACGTCATGAGCAAGAGAATCACGTGAACAAACTAAGATCACGTCATCAGCAAGAGAATCACGTGAACAAAACAAGATTACGTCATCAGCAAGAGAATCACGTGAACAAACTAAGATCACGTCATCAGCAAGAGAATCACGTGAACAAACCGAGATCACGTCACCAACAAGAGAATCACGTGGATAAACCAAGATCACGTCATCAGCAAGAGAATCACGTGAACAAACTAAGATCACGTCATCAGCAAGAGAATCACGTGAACAAACCAAGATTACGTCATCAGCAAAAGAATTACGTGAACAAACCGAGATCACGTCACCAGCAAGAGAATTACGTGGATAAACCAAGATCACGTCATCAGCAAGAGAATCACGTGAACAAACCGAGATCACGTCACCAGCAAGAGAACCACATCAACAAACCAAGATTACGTCATCAGCAAGATAATTACGTGAACAAACCGAGATCACGTCACTAGCAAGACAATCACGTGGATAAACCAATATCACGTCATCAGCAAGAGAATCACGTGAACAAACCGAGATCACGTCACCTAAAAGTTAATCACGTGAACAAACCAAGATCACGTCACCAGCAAGAGAATCACGTGGATAAACCAAGATCACGTCATCAGCATGAGAATCACGTGAGCAAACCAAGATTACGTCACCAGCAAGAGAATCAGGTGAACAAACTAAGATCACGTCACCAGCAAGAGAATCACGTGAAGAAGCCGAGATCACGTCATCAGCAAGAGAATCACGTGAACAAACCGAGATCACGTCAGCAGCAAGAGAATCACGCGAACAAACCGAGATCACGTCACCAGCAAGATAATCACGTGGATAAACCGAGATCACGTCACCAGCAAGAGAACCACGTGAACAAACCATGATCACGTCATCAGCAAGAGAATCACATGAACAAGCCAATATCACGTCATCAGCAAGACAAACACATGACATGAACACACCAAGATCACAGCACATGTAAGATAACCTCATAAAAAAGGATAACAGCACGAGAAAGAAAAACTCACGACCAAACCAAGATCACATCGTCTGCAAAAAAGCCATCTGAACAAACCAAGATCATATCGCCAGGAAGAGTACCTCATGAAGAAACCATTATCACAGCAACAAAAGAACTTCACGTGAATCACGTTTATCACGTGAACAAACCAAGATCACGTCACCAACAAGAGAATCACGTGAACAAACCAAGTTCACGTCACCAGCAAGAGAATCACGTGAACAAACCAAGATCACGTCAACAGCAAGAGAATCACGTGAACAAACCGAGATCACGTCACCAGCAAGAGAATCACGTGAACAAACCGAGATCACGTCACCAGCAAGAGAATCCCGTGAACAAACCAAGATCACGTCACCAGCAAGAGAATCACGTGGATAAACCAAGATCACGTCACCAGCAAGAGAATCACGTGAACAAACCAAGATCACGTCACCAGCAAGAGAATCACGTGAACAAACCGAGATCTCGTCATCAGCAAGAGAATTACGCGAACAAACCGAGATCACGTCACCAGCAAGAGAATCACGTGGATAAACCAATATCACGTCATCAGCAAGAGAATCACGTGAACAAACCGAGATCACGTCACCAAAAAGTTAATCACGTGAACAAACCAAGATCACGTCATCAGCAAGAAAATCACGTGAACAAAACGAGATCACGTCATCAGCAAGAGAATCACGTGAACAAACCGAGATCACGTCACCAGCAAGAGAATCACGTGAACAAACCGAGATCACGTCACCAGCAAGAGAATCACGTGGATAAACCAAGATCACGTCATCAGCATGAGAATCACGTGAACAAACCAAGATTACGTCACCAGCAAGAGAATCAGGTGAACAAACTAAGATCACGTCACCAGCAAGAGATTCACGTGAAGAAGCCGAGATCACGTCATCAGCAAGAGAATCACGTGAACAATCCGAGATCACGTCAACAGCAAGAGAATCACGCGAACAAATCGAGATCACGTCACCAGCAAGATAATCACGTGGATAAACCGAGATCACGTCACCAGCAAGAGAACCACGTGAACAAACCATGATCACGTCATCAGCAAGAGAATCACATGAACAAGCCAATATCACGTCATCAGCAAGACAAACACATGACATGAACACACCAAGATCACAGCACATGTAAGATAACCTCATAAAAAAGGATAACAGCACGAGAAAGAATAACTCACGACCAAACCAAGATCACATCGTCTGCAAAAAAGCCATCTGAACAAACCAAGATCATATCGCCAGGAAGAGTACCTCATGAAGAAACCATTATCACAGCAACAAAAGAACTTCACGTGAATCACGTTTATCACGTGAACAAACCAAGATCACGTCACCAACAAGAGAATCACGTGAACAAACCAAGATCACGTCACCAGCAAGAGAATCACGTGAACAAACCAAGATCACGTCAACAGCAAGAGAATCACGTGAACAAACCGAGATCACGTCACCAGCAAGAGAATCACGTGAACAAACCGAGATCACGTCACCAGCAAGAGAATCCCGTGAACAAACCAAGATCACGTCACCAGCAAGACAATCACGTGGATAAACCAAGATCACGTCACCAGCGAGAGAATCACGTGAACAAACCAAGATCACGTCACCAGCAAGAGAATCACGTGAACAAACCGAGATCACGTCATCAGCAAGAGAATTACGCGAACAAACCGAGATCACGTCACCAGCAAGAGAATCACGTGAGCAAACCAAGATCACGTCACCAGCAAGAGAATCACGTGAACAAACTAATACCACGTCATCAGCAAGAGAATCACGTGAACAAACTAAGATCACGTCATCAGCAAGAGAATCACGTGAACAAACTAAGATCACGTCATCAGCAAGAGAATCACGTGAACAAACCGAGATCACGTCACCAGCAAGAGAATCACGTGAACAACCCGAGATCACGTCACCAGCAAGAGTATAACGTGAACAAACCGAGATCACGTCACCAAAAAGTTAATCACGTGAACAAACCAAGATCACGTCACCAGCAAGAAAATCACGTGAACAAAACGAGATCACGTCATCAGCAAGAGAATCACGGGAACAAACCGAGATCACTTCACCAGCAAGAGAATCACGTGAACAAACCGAGATCACGTCACCAGCAAGAGAATCACGTGGATAAACCAAGATCACGTCATCAGCATGAGAATCACGTGATCAAACCGAGATCACGTCACCAGCAAGAAAATCACGTGGATAATCCGAGATCACGTCACCAGCAAGAGAATCACGTGAACAAACCGAGATCACGTCACCAGCAAGAGAATCACGTGGATAAACCAATATAACGTCATCAGCAAGAATATCACGTGAACAAACCATGATCACGTCATCAGCAAAAGAATCACGTGAACAAGCCAATATCACGTCATCAGCAAGACAAACACCTGACATGAACACACCAAGATCACAGCACATGTAAGAGAACCTCATAAAAAAACTGGATAACATCACAAGATAGAAGCCAACATCACATCGTCTGCAAAAAAGCCATCTGAACAAACCAAGATCATATTGCCAGGAAGAGTACCTCATGAACAAACCATTATCACAGCAACAAAAGAACCTCATAAACCTCATGAATTTTGGACAAAGCTGCCATCAAAAGCGAAATTTGTAAATACCAGTACATATGATTACTGGGTATCTATTTAATACCATTAAAGTAGTGCGAAAAATTCTTAGATTTCGCGTTTCTTTGCCTTTTTATTTCAGCAACAGTTTCAGGTCAATTACAGCATATTTCACCACGTTATTCTTTCTGTTATAACGTTCTGACATAAAGTGTGAGTGCATGACAAGTGTCAAACTTTGACATAGATTTTAATGATGGCATGATAGTCAATTGGCCAGAAGAGGCCAAGGGGGGTTTCGTCACCACTTGAGCGTGCGTACCTAAAACCTTTTCTTAGCATGTTAAAGGGACCCCTGGGCATGACTAGCACCCGGTTGTCGGCTTGCAGATGTGTGCATGAGTTTTTGATGGGCAAAAAACGATTTATTACGAAACCGCACTAAAATTAATTCCGTCGGAGTAACTTAATTTATTACAATTAAAGAAAACGTTTTAAAAATGACATAAAATGAACCAGATATCATTTAAAATTTAGCTTGTGATAAAATAATTCACATTTTTAAAGTTATTATATCACAACGAAAAATGGCTAGACGGTAAACGGTTCAAAACGAGTGTTATCTCCCTATGCAAGTAATTTCTTTTACAATTGTTCAATGATCAACTAAATTTTTGGTAGATAGCTATATGAAATATGCAGTATACTACTACTTTGTTGTGACATGCCATATACAGTCAAAATAATAATGCTAAACTCCAACAGTCGATGGTATAAGACACGTGAAACCTGGTAGAAATGATTATGTATGCAAATACACGTAAGATAGATGCATACATGTATAAAAGCCCAAACTGGTCTGTTTTTGTTTTTAGGATACTGAGGAGAGGGACGTAGTGGTGGGTTGCATAATTTAACGTCGTTCATCTTAGTCTTTCCGAGATGATATAGCACAGACCATAGTAAACATTTGTGGGTCTTTTTCAAGATATGTTGCTTTTTACCTATTCTACTGGAAGTGAATTGACTTCTACGGCAGTTGATGATAGAGGGACAGTACAGTTCGATCACAAATTGCTCTGCTTCTGTTAATTTAAATATGCCATTTTCAATGCTTAAATAAATAGAATATGGTTGATGACATTACTCATATTAACAAAGTTAGCTGATGAAGATGTAAACATATTTAGTGTCAGATGTCCGCTACATCTTGCATAAGAAATAGTATATGAGTAAAACTAACAGACCTGTGCCACGATATGTCATGAATATATCGGGATGATACATTATGTAAGTAGGTCTACGTGTATATATGGTACAGTAGTGCACAGAAATAATAGTACCACAAAGGTACAATAATGTATAGGCATATGACATTATAATGTCAGTGTCACTATATCATGTTACCGGTATAATTTTGTCATAAACCTTGCAATTTTATGATGTGACCGATATATTATATTATAGTAGGACAGTGTAAGCCTACCATAATAATTATGGAAATATACTGACGATATATGGCAATACAAGGTCGGTATACCATATTAAAATGTACGGATTTAATAGTAATATCAAATTATCCTAATGTTTTATACCCCAGTATATCACTCAAATGGTGGAGTATGCCACATTGTGCCACACAATGATGGGATGGAGCCATAGTGTCAAGTTGTGACACTTTAATATCAGAGTAATACTACTATATTGCACTGTAGTGTAAAAATATGGCATTAAAATGTTACGATTTGACAGTATATATAGTATATCACTATACTGTCACAATAGGATGCTATCTTTTTCAGAATATGGAGTTATAGATTTGTAGTATTAATATATGATACTAATTTCCCACAACATGCTATTGTAGTGTAAATATATGACATTAACTTGTCGATATATGACGTTTTGTTCAACTGTATATGACAGTATGGAAATGAAATTGGGATAATGTCAAGATATGATATTTTAATAACAGATGCACATATCTGACGTTTTAGTACCTTAGATCAAAAGCCATTATAATTGCATGGTATTCCTGTATTATGGTCGGATGTGAAATTTAAATATCCGCATATTTTATTATATAATGCGAGATATTAGTAATATACTTGATGAATATATTGTATATATTATAATGCTCTATATCAGACCTGCTATATTGTGGAAATATGGTATTGTAATATCAGGATAAGATATTATAGAAATATACAAACGACATTTTAATGTGAAGATATGGCTTTATTACCTGCATTTTCAAACTCTTAAAATGTGCCCGATTCCCCCCAAAAAAACGTAGGCCTACTCCTGGAGAATTTGTTTTTTAAATCATTTGATGTAATATTCCAAATAAACCCTCATACGTAACCGTTAGACGCAGCATAATAAAATTTGGCATATATATATATATATATATAACCCTCATGGCTTCTATGCGGCATAGCTGTAAGATGACACCAAGGTCATTTCATGGTCATTACAAGGTCAAATAAGCTGATTCTTCTTAAATATAAAATCACATTATTGCGACTTGGGTGGCTGCGGAGGATTATCCGCTTTATTACGAGCTTGGACAAAAGAAGGGTTAAAAGAATGATTTTTGCAATTTTCTCTGAAAGTAGAGGGTTTCTGCTTTCAAAACCATGTTCAGGTATGGATTATTAGATTAATATAATTATTATAAGTGGTGTTTGTTGGGCTCAATTAGGTGATTTCTAAGACTATGTATGAAATAAAAAGATTTTAAATCTCTAAGACTTAAATACAAATTTCAGGGACAAAAAGGCACTGGATTATACGCCAATTTTGTATATTTTTAAATTAAAGAGTTTTGTCAGTAACCTTAAATACAAAGTTAAGATGTGTTTTTACTAGCCTACTCCTCTAGTAATCCATGATATTGTCCTGAAGTATATTTGAATAAAGCTATATAACCTCCACATTGTTTTTGATTTTTAATTAAGTGTTTTCTGTTCATAATAGTGTAGATTGACTGGTAAAATTGACTACTTAAGGGTGGATTTGTCGGTCATTTTGAAAATACTGTGAAGCTCTAGTGCACATACATGAAGGCCGACAACCGGTCGGGGTTTTATTATAGGAGGTCTGAGAATACATCTAGCAAGGTTTCAGGTATGCACAGAAAAGTCGACACGAAAACCTTGAATAAGTTATTTTTCTGATTCCTGGCCAACTGACTATGACTTTCTTGTGTCATTACTTTTGAATTATGCGACGCAGCTAAATTTCGGTTGGTTTTTCAAACCGCTTGACGAAAAGTGTTTAACCACGTTGTATGTTGAACATCTAGCGAGATACGCGAACGAGAACAACGTGAACGCGAGATACGCGAACGAAAACATGTGAAGTTGCTGGATTTCCCATGTGAAATTCGCTTCCGCTCTGGTGTGTCTCGGCTATGATAAACTCACCTGGTAATTGTCGCCATCACGCTCGCATGCGCGATGGTGTGTTTTGCAATTTTAGCGTGTTTTTCGTCACAAAACATTCGTACGATGCTCGTACCAACGCCTCAGCGTGGGTACGATGGACGTTAGGCGACCGTGAAGCATTCATACAAATTAAGTGCTAACTTTGCCAATTTCGTAAGTAAGTTTAACGAAATTATGTGACGCCGAACGAAAGTTACAATTTTGTAAAATATTGGGATTCGTAAGAATATATTGGTCGCAAGTACTTTTGTGACCGAGGTATAATCTACTTAGCTTCATTCCTATTAGTTTGGTGGAAAGAATGTAGAAAATTAGCACTGACTTGCCTGCTCGCTATGCTTACAAAGAAGTTGTAGTGGTTGGTAGTAATATAACCTGTAGAATTAAATGGTGAACATTATCTAAATTTAAAAAAAACACGTTCTAATCGCACTCTGGTGTAGGAAGAGTAGGCCTTTGACCTTTAACAGAACATGACATTCATCTTAGGCTAAGTTACAAAAGCTATAGTGTGCTGGTATGTAAAATAATGATATAATTCTAAGTTAATAGCAGCCACAGTGAAGCCACGCCATAGAATCTAGTAGAAATGTTGTCAGGTGATTTTTTTCAAATAGTCGTTTCTCCAGCCAGTGCAAGATATCGACTTTAATAAGCTAGGGTTTTATGACATCATCACTTTTGAATTAAGCTTCGTTTCTCTTTACCCGATTGATCATTTACTAAATTGTTACAGATATCAAATGACAGGGTATGTTTCCATTTCGCTGAAATCATTAGCTTTATTTCTAATTTAAAACTTACCTCGTATTACCTGATTCTACATTTTAATATTCACTTGTAATCTAAACGTTAAACTTTGTGCTTTAAAATACTAAGAGGAAGCAATACTGTTGTTTTAAATCAAAAGCAAATATCTCATTTTATTATATTATAGCCTTCACAAGTCATTAGATTGCATATTAATATATGGCCACTAATTAGACACATGGAACCACAGGTGTCCATATCCACCCATTTGAAAGCAAACTTAATAAATACAGACAAAGGTCAACCATATTTTGCGTGAACATTAATTTGCGCCTCGTATTTTTAGTAAAAAATACGCAAAATGGGATTCAACACGAAATTTACATAGTGAAGTATGAGAGATCTAGACTCCCGATTGTCATCAGAACGAGCCTTAGCTATAGTTAATTTGTCTTGCCTATAAAATGCCTAAAAACCCACCACTGTACCACAGCTTTGCAATCGTACATTGGTATTTTTGTCAGCACGACTATAAAGTACAGAATTCTCAATGTACATACATTTCTACATACTGATTATTACTACAATATTTTCTAGATATCTGCATTTTGTAGTATATCTACATCATAGGCTTTTTATATTTTTAAATAAAGTTGAATTCACCAGCAAGTGTGCAGAGAAAATCGCCGACAGCATCACGATTGAAGAGATCAACAGGAGCAACTCCTTGCATTTCTTGCAAATCTTCGTGATAAAGCGTCATCAAGGCTTCATAGAGAGCCAGTCCGGCCATACGTAGACTCTCACACCCCTCTTCTTCTGGTGTGTTACGATCTGCCCTCACTAATCCTACAAAAAAAAAAAAAAAAAAGCAATAACGTCTGGGATGCTAGGCTCTATACTAATATCGCTGAACACTAAAAGTTCCTACTTTGTACGCACATAGCTGTTGCAATTAAACAAAAGCTAATTTTTAAACCTTTCACATACATATGATGGTGAAATATGTCCCCAATATATTTATACCTAAAATGGTCACGTTTTGCAAGCATTCCGCAGATAGCATCGTATGTGAATGTTTAGATATAGAAGATTTAAAAAGTTGAATTTGACCCATAACAACAGTTATATAATTTAGATATTTTTAGGTATTTTTTAGGTATTTTCCAACAAAATTGTTCAATTATTATGATTTTATTTCTCTGATCAGATTCAAGAACCTTTAAATTTGTTTTACCAGGCCTCGCAGCCACGTATGTAGTCGCCACGAAAATCACCATTGGTAATAATAAAATCTTCATTGCTCGTGTGCATTGTGCACACATCTAGCTCTAATGACTAGCACTGTCCAACATGATGTTGATATATATACTGCAAGCGGATAAACGGATATATATACTTATACTAATTGTGTCATTTCTAGTTTTATACTGTGAAATATATTGTAGTGTCATATCGACACCGTGGTATTAAAGGGTGATATATGCTACGTTGTAAAGTGGCAGATACTACCCTTTCATTCCAAAGTGACTTTTTTTCTAATGGGGCCGTTATAGTGTTCATTTTGTCGCGAACCTTGCACTTTGGGTTAAAAACATGATAATTTTACTAAGTGGTCAATGATATCGTGGGCTCATTTTTTTTATATAGAACACTTTTTTCGGTCTTATGTGGAGCTTATTATGAGGAGAAACGTAGGCCTATCCCCTGAAAAATGTTTTTTTGCTGGAACATAGCTAACAAACATTGTTTTATGTCAAAACAATGCACCAAATATGTGCATACTGATAATCTTTTTATAAAAAATACCTACAAATATATTCTAGTCTCAGCATTGTGATCACATCAATTGTACTGCATGTTTTGTGTAGTTATGTAATATTCGTCCAACGTGTATTGGGCAAATGTATATAGTGTTTGATAGAGTAAGGGCTGTACATTACCATTGTCACAGACTCGGCGTATTTTATTTGGAGCAGTTTATTTGACTTTCCAATTGGAAACATGTTTGAAAAAGTTCAGTATTTATTCGTGAATGACTTTGTGTGAACAGTATCAACATTATCCACATAAATCAATTAATCACATCCAGAAAGTCACATTCGGTTCCAAAATTATTACAATCTATGAAATAACATGAAAACTCATTGGGATAGCTAGCAAAATCAATATTAACATATGCATTTCGGTAAGTGTTAATAAAATTTAACCTTTTAACCGCCGTTTCCGATTATAGTCGTGTTTTACATGTTCTTACCAGAACATTACATATCAGCATTTGAAAATGTTAAAGATAAAATGTGACATCAATCAGCAAGATTTGAATAATTTTCACTCACTTGAAGTTGTGTATCGCGTCAGCGAGACACAACTTCAAGTGGGTGAAAATTACAATAAAGTACCTTGGCGGCTAAAGGGTTAAGGGACATGTCATTGGCCCGAGATATAATATGATATATGCACTGCCTTGGTAGGACTCGCTCTCACTTTGTGACATTACGCCATGTGTGCACCAAGCCTGAAAAAACTTATAGTAGTAGTATTACATTCATTCATAAAGTGTGCAGTAAAAATTAATTGCAGATGATCAATTATGACGTCATAGATTCAACCTATTTCACTCGCTTATAAAGGTGGGTATGTCTAGTAAAAGTACAGAGCAGTTGTGAGACTATGGCGTCCTAAAGTAGTCTTCTCTACAGGTAGATCAAAATAGTACTTTGCCACGAAACATTCCTGGTGAAAGTTTCATGCAAATCCGTTCATTACTTTTCAAGTAATAATCAGCCAGAAAGAAAGACAATGAAAACTAAAATTTTCAATAACCGATGCTTTAAATTAGGCATCCAATGTAAAATAACTACACGAACTAGTTATTTGTGTTGTGGACTCTAACAGGTTTCTGGGCGACATGGATATATGTGATTTATCATGACAATAGTGGCGTGCAAAGCCAAAAGGCAGAATCTGTTTACTTTACAAATAAGCAGATACTGCCTTTTGGCTTTGCAGAGCAGATTTACATTGATACCTCGGGGGCTTTCAGATAGAGTGCAATCTCGTGCTGGTTGTTGTTCTTCATATTGTTATCCCAAACAGTAAATCGGGAGTGACCACATGGGAATCTTATATCAACCAGTCCACCAGAGCTACCAACGCTCGGATTCGCTCTGAATGCCCCTCAATTCACCCAATTACATTTACATCTCATTTTTGAGCTACCGAGATAAGTGGTAACGCATAAGCTGCACAAATTCACTGAAATCTCAATGGCTGATTAAATGATTACAAAAGTGTATTGATGTCGCAGCAACTAATTACAGTCCAGTTGCACCTTTCAGTATTGAATAATGAAAAATTAACGTACTTTCAAGTAAGAGAATATATCTAATGGCAGTCGGAGTACATTCGAGCGACATTCATATTGGAAGCGAAATATTCTTACCGCAATCGAAAGGGAAACGAAATGTTCAGATACATGAAATAATGTCAGAGCGTCTCGAATGCACCTCTGATAATATACGTGTGGCCGTCTGGACTTGAAGGGTTCTTTATTGTAGTGACTCCTCACCGGCCGTTGTCAATTCTTTACCGTGGGTTCGAAATCTTAACGCTCTGACTTTTGAAACATGTACAACACCAAACACCGAAGTAAAAACTGCTCTTGAATCTCTGAAATATCAGACGTCTGGTTGAGAGTGAAACATAGAAATAAACGCAGTTGAGAATTGACGTCTCAACTGCACAGAACAAAATATAGAATCACTTAGTTAAATTAATATAACGATACGATATGAAATGACTAGAAATAGTTTTACAAGATTACATTTAAATATTTTACTACCATGATTACATTTAAAGCACGCTCTGTTAAACGTGAATTCATAGCTACACATTTAATTAATGAACTACATTATGATGCCCAAATATAGATATCAACTATCCACTGACCTGAAACATCAGACGTCGGGTTGCGAGTGAAACATAGAAATAAACGCAGTTGAGAATTGACGTCTCAAGTGCACAGAACAAAATATAGAATGACGAGAAATGACGCGCCAAACTTATTTAAACGACGGCGGAAACAGACGGAAAACCACGATCAGACCCGAACGGACAATCCAAAATCATTCAAGCAAATCACTCTCAACAAAGCCCGAACATACACGAACATACACAAACATACACAACCATACGCACCACAGGCAAACACGTGTTAATCAGCCTTCACTACTCAACCTGCCACATACGTCTGAATGCTCCCGACTTTATTGTAACTGATAGGCAAAGCTAGGCCATCCAACCCAATAGAAGTTATGGGTCCAGTTTGAAGTGATTTTAGGCTAGAATATAATGATTTACATAGCTTTAAAGATTCCGTAAGATTATTATGGGTTTTTTGAGAAATAAAATGATGCAATCCGCTAAATTGTGGCTGGTTTGTTAAATTTGATCAGGCCTAGGCCTACAACTGATTTGTGTCTAGCTTGTTTATCTGCATAACCCCCTCTACACTCTCGACCCCACGACCCACAACCATCGACCCTTGATGCTCATTGTTATATTATCCTCAGTCATATGGTAACCAAATCTTTCAATCACCAAAATAACCAAAACGGTATAAACCCTTTAATACCCTTAAATTCTCTTACAAACCCTTACATACCTTTAACTATCATTCAGTACCCCTAAGTAACCTTACATACTTTACAAACCCTTCGATTACCTTACAAACCCTTACATACCCTTAGGTAGCATTAAGTACCCATGCATACCATTAAAACACCTAATTACATTATCAAGTACCCTTATAACTTATTAAATACCTTTAAATACCCTTACATGTGCCTACCCTTAAATAGCATCAAGTAAATTTAAACATCATCAGTACCGTTAAAACCCTTGAAGTACTTTAAATAACTTTGAAAACCCTTAAATGACCCCAAATTCCTTAAATATAATTAATTACCCTTAACTTGTTAAATATCCGTAAGTACCCTTACACACCCTTAAATATCATTAAGTACCTTGTAACTAACCTTAACTATACGTAACAATCGAGGGTCCATGGTGTAGTGGGTCGAGTGGGCTGTGGGTTGAGGATCGAGAGGGGTATGGGACGAGAGGGTTGTGGGTCAAGGGTCAAGGGTTGTGGGTCGAGGATGTCTTAGCACAGTGTGCTGGAACCTCGCCAGCAGATCTGATTTGATCTCTTCATACGTTGAAGCTCATTTATAGAAAATATCATGCATGTGTAAAGTAACGTTAGTAGAGTCAAGATCCTAGAAACCCCAAAACATTAGTATAATATTTATACACCGTCGGCCCAACGTCTTCGACTTTGGTCCAACATTGTACAAAAGTTATACAAATGTTTTGTGTCTGCTGGGATGTAACAGTCTGAAGAAATAAGAGCGTTTTATACTGTATATCGACATCCTTGGAGCGAAGCCTCGATGTTGGGTCAGGCTATCCTCAGCATTGCGGCGGCGCTGGACGAAACACCGCATACCGAGGTTATGTGCAGTCAGATGGCCTTCACAAAATTGCATACATGCAATTTTGTGAAGGCCATCTGACTGCATTGTGTTTTAATGTTACATCATGTGACAGACCAAGAGATACTATAATGGCATTAGCCACTCAGCGTGTGATTGCCTTTCAATTAAGTCATTAATAATCTACCAGGCGTTATGTCCGTGTTAAGCTGGATCCATATTCAGGGACTAAACAGCTCATATCCCTGCTGATTATACACTTATAACGCCAGGTCCATCGCTCTGTGGAGAAATGTTGGTGTGTGTAAATATGTGTGCAAGCACGGGAGAACGAGCGGAATTAAGTGCTATGCAACAGCTTTAATACAAAACAGTTTGGAGTGGGTGAATATCAAAAGAATGTATACAGGTTCACGTTCATACCAGAGAAAGACGTAAAATCTGTAAAATTGTTCAAAGACTGATATAAGAAATATCACAAATACTGATCTTGCTGTATTGTCCAAATTTTGATTTCTGTATATTCACACATCAGGAGCTAACTAGGGTAGAATCATGGTCATGTAAAGATAAATTCGTCAAACTAACGGGTACAATTGTAATGCACATTCAAACAGATACGAAAAACAACCTCCATGTGCACATGATGTGTCACTTTAACCCTTTAAGCCCTCACGATGCATTAAAGCATCATTTTACATCCCTGAAAACAGAATAGTTTTCCTACAACCAAGGGTTTTAAAATGAATATTTCCATGAAACTGGTTTACCAATGCATTGCAATTTTCTTTACTTTTTCACCCACTTCAAATCATCTTCATCCACTACAAATCGAGAATTGCGACAGCAATTCGCGGCTTGTAGTGGATGAAGATGACAATGTAAAGTCAGGTTTGAAAGGGTTAACCATTTAAGTGCGGGGACCGACTTTAGGCGTCTAATAGACATACTCATTTATGTACATGTATTTTACTGTTCACACAAGACGTTGATACAATGATGTCTTAAGGTTTGGCCAACATCGCAGACGGCGGAACACCATTGGTGCATCATTGGATCAACGTCTCGTGTATGCCGGGTTGTTTATTTAAAGTGTATGCAAAGCTCATTACCTTATTAATAAAGCGCAAACAGACGTTTGGATAACGTCATAGATATCATTGAGTACAGAGTTGAGTGCTAAATTGATACCGTGGGTACATCCAACGTATGGGGGAGAGCGCATCAGTGTTATTGATATAAATAGAACCACTCTGTTGTTTTTACTTTTTTTATCAGTTACTCCAACGCATTAGTTTTTTCTGAGTCATATCACGATTCTGGATACTGTTCCCATGTTTATTGATAGAACGCTGTATGATACTATCAATCAGATTGGACAAAAATAGCCAAGATATTATTGAAGCCATACAATTATTATGTCTTAAAATCAAAATTGTATATTTATTCCCAAGTCAATTCTTGGGGAATTTAGATGGCATATATAAATATATAGTTCCAGTTGTAGAACCATCACCATTATTTTCTGGTATTCAGATGGCCAAGGCCTGTAGCTATTTGAGGTTCATAAACTATCAATCAGTCGTTTGTCTGTGTCGCCAATCACTTTCTCTGTTTGTCTGTCCGCATGTGAAGTTTTCCCGGTAGATCCCTGTTGACAGTGCTCCCAAACCCGCTCCCTTCACTCCTACGACAAGCCCAGCAAACACGAGACGTTCAGACAATGTTGGTTTAATATTGGGCCAGCGTCTGCGACGCTGGCCCAACATTAAACCAACATTGTCTGAACGTGTCGCGTTTGCTGAGAACATCGATTTTGTGGTCGGTATAACGCCGCCAGAGCGCGTCGCTAGCGCCTGAGCTGTTGGCTCCTATGTTTGAACAAAACGCCTGGTAAGCCTGGCCACATGGCGGACTAAGTCAAGTAGACCGGGAGAGCCAGAGAGATGTCCTAAACCACCAGCCAGGGCTAGCCGCAAACTACTGACAGGCTAAACCAATCAGTGCCTTAATACGCTGTCATGTGATCTCCCACTAAATATATTGCTATGTGACAAGTAATTACGGTGGTCATGAGAATATCAAACAAGTTGTAAAGTTGGACGTGCATCTGGCATTTCTAGGACTGGATCTGGGACTTACCAGTGGATGTAACCTTGTCGTCATGGGATGACTGGCTACATTCAGCAGTATCTGCTGTCATTGATTGTCACATCACACTGGAATAATCACTCTAAAGGTCAGTGTCATGTGTCTGATTAAATATTAAATCCCCAGTCAATCTAATTGATATGATAACAGTTTTATAAACCCTTTAAGCCCTTGTGATGCACTAAAGCATCATATTATATCCCTCAAAACAGACTTAATTTTCCTAGAACTAGGGGTTTTAGAATGAAAATATCCATGAAACTGGTTTGCCAAATACATGGCAATTTTCTGTAATTTTTACCCACATCAAATCAGTTTTATCCACTACAAGTCAAGAATTGCGACAGCAATTAGCAGCTTGTAGTGGATGAAGATGACAATGGTAAATTCAGGCTTGAAAGGGTTAAACACCTTCAGCACGGGTGACGCTGGTAACCCTTAACCCTTTAAGCCCTCACGATGCACCGAACCATCATTTTACATCCCTGAAAACTGATTTAGTTTCCCAATACTAAAGAGTTTTAGAACCAAAAATTCCAGGAAACTGTTTTACCAATACATGGCAATTTTCTTCAATTTTTCAACCATTTCAAGTCATATTTATCCACTACAAGTCGAGAATTGCGACGGCAATCCGCGGCTTGTAGTGGATGAAGATGACAATGGTAAATTCAGGGCTGAAAGGGTTAAAGCGCTGAAATAGTTTATATAAACCAAGAGACCAATTCTTTTAGTGCGAGGACCGTTTGTATAGTATGCGTCAGAATCTGACGTATACAGATGTCAGATTCTGACGTATAAAGACGGTCCCGCGCTGAGAGGGTTAAAGCGCTAAAATAGCTGTATATGGTCCAGAGGATCAAAGGGTTTTTATTTTGATGTCATCCGAGATGTCTCAGTTAGCTACCTCCGTTATAAGTCTACGGCCATTATACATTTATAACTCTGTAACCACGGGGATCGACTTTAGACGTCAGAATCTGACGTCTATTTAGACAGATTCTGACGCTTAAAGTCGATGGTCGACAAACGTACCTTATACTTGATGTTCTCAATAGTGTATGAATCTTTTTATCTTTCAATTTATGTTTCTTAATTCACTTATATTCACGATTTGGTTTCATCGATGCCATAGCAAAGCGTTTGCAAAAATTCTGTAAAATAATATAAATGAGTTGAAAATCTGTCACCTCTTCTTTAACCATTCTCTCTTATGGTTGACTTCATTAATATGATAAAGTACGTAAAAAGGTAATGATTTAGTTTATTTGCTCTGGATCACTTTAATCTATGTACTACGAAAAAAAGCATATGCGAAGGTGATAACACTTAAAATATATTTATCACGATATATGGTTACAGTAGGTTGCTATAAAAGGTGCTTTCGTTATTATTTGCTAGTTTATCGATAGTAATGGCGGTTGCACTATACCAAATCTAAGATTTTAACAGCTCGAATATACACCATAATCATGATTATATGGTTTATATCTATATCATGGCTAACAAAAACTTTGTTAGAAAAGAATCACATTTGAGTAGCTGTATGTGAGGTGAGAAGAGCAGTGATCTTGGCTTTGAGTTCTACCACCTGTACATCGTAACTCACATGTGTATGTGGCACGTATCTCATCTCATCACCAAATACATTTGTTTATACAGCAGTTTATCACGACACCTGCGTGGATAGGGTTAAAAGCTTTATATGTACAAACCCAAAACAGCATCATTGCATTACATTTCAAAATTGACCTTGGCTTCAGTTTATTTTTTCATGTCTATATCTCAATTGTTTTGCTATATCCCTTTAGATATCAAATGGTAAGTGTATCATTTAATTTTAAATAGAGTGTTTAAAATGCCATTATTTTTTACAAGCTTGTTATAATAACTGGTAATAACATATAAACCTATAAGTATATGACTACATGATCGCCTTTTCACATGCAAGCTAGCATAATTACTTGTCTGAATGGGCCTATTATCGCTAAGTCGTCTGATATGACGGAATGTCATTTTCCATTCACATGTATTGTACGTTATTAGCGCCATGTGTCTCACACAATTGCATTTCTATTATTTTATCAACGTGATGGGTAAATTTGTCATTTTAAATTTATTCCGGTGAAATAAATTATTTATCGCATAATATTTTGATATACGCTGAATTTGTTAAAAAACATGGATACGAATGTAATATTATATTATTTGTAATAATACCTGGTTAATATTCGATGGCAGGCCGTTGATTGTGTACGTTAAACTACACAATCACTGAGCGACGTAAGTTTATCACTTAGTGAACTTGTAACGGTACCACCAACATAATCGTTTTTGTCACGAAGATACAAATCTCTGATGGAATTCCACTTAGTGGGATATTAACCCGTATGTGCAAACGATCCATTTAGAAAAGTAACATTACACATCCCAGCAAACACGATGCAATGCTGTTTTAATATTTGACCACTGTCTGCGACGCTGGCCCAACATTAAAACAGCATTGGATTAATTTACCGTGTGTACTGGGATAGTAGTCTAACAGTACTGCTAGGAACCAATATATTAGATATCATAGGTGATCCAGACCGTTGAGGTGGATCCGCATGTGATGGATAGAGCAGGATAGATGGAGGGATATAAGAAACCTGTCAGCATCCCTAAAGACAAATTCCCGCCAGTACAGCTAACAGAACAGGTACAGATCCTCTGACTGCCAACCTTTACACCGCTAAGCGCGACTATATAGTCTTATAATAGTTGTTTTAAATCAATTCTATTAGCCGTTTCAAGCACTGTTATTGGGAACGAAATGTGTGTTTAAACATCAAAATTTGCAAATGGTTGATCTCAAATTAAACAAATATGAGTCATTTTCACTCACTTCAAGTTGTGGGTCGCGGTAGCGTGACACAACTTCAAGTGGGTGAAAACTTAAGTTATTTTCTTTAGTGGTTAAAGGGTTTAGACAAATTTCCGCAGATACAGGTAACAGAACCGGACACAAATCCCTGGGGCAGGGATCGTGCACCGCTCACTGTTTAGTCGAGCCGAAAAAATCAGTATTATCTCCGAGTGATGCCGTTATCTACATATGAAAAAATGTATTTTTACAAATAACTCACGTAATAACCTCTATCAAAATATAGATGCTTTTATTTCCTTCAATTTTGGATAAATGACATGGAATAAAATATTTTTTTAATATCATACAATTTTATTGTTCTTTCAGTTGTGATTTACGAGAAAGTACATGTCAGCCCGGGATGTCAGCGCACCATTTGTGGCGCCGTGCACCATTTGTGTTAGAAATGTTAGACGAGCCCCTGAGTTTATGCGTTGACATAG